>CAWUFW010009132.1:287500-814360 GCA_963921515.1 Calotriton arnoldi
GATATCCATTGTCTATGTGAATGAGTTTCTATGCAGATTCAATGCATGTACATATATGTTAAGTGGCTATCCAGAAAATGTACATTGGGTCCTGCATTCCCGGAGCTACGTTGGTAAACCCTGGTATACGGTGTTTACAATGTACAGACCATTCATAGGCTGAAGCATGCCTGGAAAAACGCTCCCTACTTGCAGGAGGGCCCTCAAACCCCTTAGTGTACACAGATAAGAAGGGACATGGGGCAGTGTATATAGACAGACACCCCAGTGGCGGCTCATGGAGGGGCCTAGTTCTTTGTGACCCCAACGTGATTTTCCCACCCTCCACCAAGCCTTGGCTGCGCGCTCTCAGCCACTTCCTTTTTGGAGAAAGTGTGCCGGAAGTGTCCTGCCCTCCCTAGGTGTTTACTACGGGGCAGTAAACTATTTGAGAGAGGTGTGAGGGCAGTGAAACCGCAGCAGATAAGATCAAAGGGGCTTCCGCTTGAATTCTGTCCCACCTCGAGACCCGTTAAAGGCACCACTGCTTCCTCCTTGTTGGGGAAGGAGACTGGGATGTGGGTGTTCTGACTGCGTGCTAAGTGCAGGCTGTTGCTCAGTACTACAATCATAAAAATCACAGTGACACTCTTACTGCAGGGGAGGTTTGTTGCCTAAACTTTCTCTCTTTTGGTTTTCAATTGTGGGATTCAGCAATGATTTTATTCTTGCAATGTTTGTTTGAAACACGTTTTAGAAACATGGAAAACACTCTCGTCGACAGAAACGAATTGAATTACATTGTAATAACCTTCATATGGCGTATATATTGATCTAAAAGTTACGATTATTGTTTAATGCTTGCATTATCTCCTTTGGTAGTTCATTGATTTGGATGAATTCAAATAATATTTGACAACAACATATTAAATACAATTACATTTTGCAAGTGTAGTAATAATGTGTTTCACATACTATGCACGAACACTACTCTCTCTCTCTATGTATATCTATATATATATGTCTATATATATAGATAGATATAAATATCTATCTATATATATACATATATATATATCTAGATAGATATAGATATATCTCGTGCACTTTAACCATTTGCCAAATTAGCTACAAAAATACCGCATAAAACATGGCATTTAAATCTTTATGAATGGGTATTTGCCATATAACTGCATACACCTACGTTCATTAACACTTTAACTTATTCAGTGTGTTGCAAAAGGAATAAAACCATGACAGACATGCTTACCTGTTGACTTCACTCCAGTGAATTTACTTTGCATATAATACAAATAGACGCCCAACCTCCATGAACATACTTTTCCACAGTTAATTCGACACCCTTTGAAAAAACAAAATAAAAGCTATGTGTCTTACATAGTGCTTAGTGTCGCAACAGATTGCATTTTGTATGGTGTGTGAAGAGCAGTCATTGCTGTTAGTCAACTTGAATGTGCTTACTTTATCGACCTTGGAAGGATGAAATGCTGAGAGCTGAATTAAACTAGTTGCATACAGGTCGCACACAGATGTCAGCTGTAAGCTCTTAAATGAAGCATGTTGTTGTTAATGAGCCACAGTAAGAGATTTTAATTGCTTGCCTGCCTTTTTTTTTCTAAACATGCACTTGTTTAAACAAACACGGATGTCTCCATTTGTTTGCATCAGGCTGGTAACTTTGCGGCCCAACGCTGTTGTTTATTTGAGTTTCCACTTTAGGCCTTAACTGCATTAAAATAAATGGAACGAGCAGAAGGGCTCATTTAGCAGGAAAGATAAACAGTGCTCCCAACTATTTCCTTGAAGCTTTTAGAACCCACAAGGATGGTGTGTGTACGAGTGTTAATGCCACAGCGCTGAGAGGGCCCAAGGATGCTGGTAAATGTTGAGACCCAGCAGTGGCCTGCAGAGGAAGGCAGTGGCTCAACAAAGTCCCAAATGGGCTGGTCAAACATTTGTACAACTTCTCCAGCTTTTACAAAGGAGGCCTTCTCTACACAATCCACACTTGGAGATGAACTTGGCGAACAAAGAGGCCGGAGTCCATTGAGACTCACACTTTAGCTTTGCCTGGACAAAGCTTCAGCTAGCAGCAGCTTGATGTGAACAAAAGGAGGCAAGCTTTTTATAATTCAAGGAGAAAAGAAGAGAAAACAGCTGCACAAAGGGCCCTGGGAGGACATTATGGGCCTGCAATGAGGGATGAATTATTCAATGAGCCCCAAAAGGCGCGCTTCTCCACACTTTTATGGACTCCACCGTGGAAAAGTTGCAGTTTTCACCTACAGAATGTATCTGGCGTTTTTTTTTTTTGCAGCCTGCTGATGCTGTGAGCCTTTCAGAGGGCCAGACAACCCCATTAGTTTAAACTGTAGCATCATCTGTCTGGGAGAAAGCACACTGCTGGATTAAACAACTCAAAGTCATCTCTGTTTACTGTGCCTTTTACACAATAGGGAGCCCCAGCAGCAACAAAACAAAACCACAAAACAAAAAAATAAAAAAAGACAACATAAAGCAACAAAAAGCAAAACTAAATCCAAGAGTAAATAGATATATTTGTGTAACGTTATAAGTAGATGAAAAAAATGCCACAAATAAGTTCTCTGTCAAACCTTTGTGTGCTGGGCTTCTACAGAAGCCAGCTGAACCCTAAATAATGTGGCTGGCTATTTAAAGACAAAAGGCTGTAATTGATAGAATCATGAGGCCTTCTTTGTTGTTTTTTCCTTGGAGCGTGTTACTTAGAACGTGCTGCTTCCATTGTCTGTGCCTTATATTGAAATTAGCCTCACTCATGTTTCATCAAGCAAAGCTATTTTAAAAAATGTGCATTTCTGTCCTGCTCTAGTGTGCATAGCTCCACAAAGTCTGGTTTGGTTACTCAGGAGCTAAGTTGTTTCAAATGGATTGCTGGGGGAGCAGAATTAAATAAAAGAGGCTTATCACATGCCTAATATGTAGTTGCATATAGTTGATCCATTTACTCCATAGCTCAGCTGATTCCTACTTTAGCTGGACATTGTTAACTTCAAAATATGTAAACTTTTTTCAAGTGTCTGAATTGAACTTTTAAAAGAGCAGCAGACAATTTCCCACCACACAAACATCTCTCATAAAATGTGGTTCCTTTTTAAAAGAAAATACGTGCACATTCATTTGTCATCATCATCATCATCAAAATAACTTTATTTCGCCTACCAAAATGGTGGCATAAAAAGTATACTAAAAACAGTTACATTATAGCACAGTCAAATATTTACAATTTTACATAACAAACCCAGTAATATAAAACCAATTGATCTCATAATCTTATACATAAGTCCATCCTTGAGTAAATATATCAAATAACAGATTAAAAAGTCAATCTTCTCTTCTTCAATGCTAACAGGAAAAAGGACGCCAGTGAAAAACATGTAAAAGGGTCAGACAATAGCTGTAAGTAAAAAAGGGCCACACGACACTGTCTAAAATTCATCTTGCGTATAAGAGGGATAATAAACCTTCATTTGTCACTTTCCTGTGGCCTTCTGTTTTTTGTTCCACAGCAGTAACAATTCTTGAAAAGAAAAAAGAAACAGTTGCACATATCTTTTAAACTAGGCCTAAGAATAGCGAGCATAACAAGAAATTCACCTCCAGCAACCGGCTGAGGCATGTATAACAGAGGTCCTCGTGGGGCAGATCCAGGGCATATTTTGGGAACACCCACTGCCTATGTAATAGATTTTTGTTGGTATTCTTTGTAAAATGTATTCTATTTGGACATCCTGGCAATGTATCATGCATTGGGCCCTGCTGGACCTACAGTGGACACCCTTGCATTTGCTGTTTGAGGAGGTTTGTATTTTGGTACATGAATGCCATTAATAATTAGAGTTTGGGCCTTGAGTGGTTAGGGATCCAAGCGAGTGAATTTATAAAAGGGTAATATGGTACACAACAATATTGTTGCAGTATGGTGTGAGACTTCTTTAGTATTGAGCAATCCCATGGCACAGAATGCCATTTCTTTAGTCAACTCTAGAAAGCACTGTGCTTACTCAACTGTCCCAAAGTAGGCTGGAGGATGGTTAATTGATTCAGCAAATTGAACTGGTACTGAGGCAAGTGTGATTTGCTTTTGATGAGCTTGTCAAAGTTCATGGTTGAGTCGAGCACAACTCTGAGGTCCCTTGCTTTGAAGGTCGGTGTAGTGCTGTTCATCGGATAGATCAGAAAGTGTGGTTGGTCAGTATTGTAGCATCTGTTTAGGGGTTAAGCGGAATTCTGTTTGAGGCATGGGTTTCAATGTTGTATGTGCCCATTTAACCCTGGCCAGCATTCATGCAAGGTGTAAGATGTTGAAATTCATATAGATGTCAAAGTTGAAACAACTGACCAGCAACCCAAAAGTGAGGTGGAAATTTGAAGGATTTTTAGAGATAAACTGAATAAATATATGCTTTTTCAAATGAGTGGTTAAAAAAAAATACCATTCAATGAACCAAACGTTGGTGCACATGACTCTGAAAAATTAAGAATCAAATGTCAGTTACCAATTCTTAAAACATCCCTCTGAACTTTCTAATGTTGACCTGCAGACCATATCTCTTGCTAGTTAGAACACGTGTGAGCAGGATGGATTTGTTTTGCCCAAATTGGACCTTTGCACATGTTAAAATAAGTGTGACAACAATAGGAAAACATAAATGTGGGCTGGTGTTTGTCCATGCATGTATGTAGTGTAGATTTACATGTATCTCCACGTCTACTAGCACACAGACCTGTTTGTAGGTAACTTGTCACTGTTTGAATAGTAATATTAATAGGGGTCCGAACTGGGCCACTGAGTGACAGTGACATTTATGTTCTCACTCCTAAACAATTAGTACACAAATACATATAAGATGTTACACGACACAAAACACACATCTGGTTAAAGGCGTGTGAGTGTCAAGAGGTACTGTGAGTTTGAAGGACTCTGTGTTGTTGCAGTCTTTTAAATGCCACACAATCGAGGCTTGTATTGAAGAATGTCTTCCCCACTGTTAAGTCTTTCTCTCACAGATCAGTGGCAGACTGGGCTTCCCGCTAACCTTGGTGTCTATGGGTTTAACGGTGAGCAGGAGCCAGCCCCCTGCTTCCCTGAAGAATTCGGGATTAGCACCATTAATTCCCAAAATACCCTCCCCCTGGTCCTCTTTGAACATGAATCGGCCCTTCTAAATGTTTCTGTTGCTTCGCCGGGTGACATGTAGTGCTGCACTGGGGCTGCCGCACGGCCCGGCCAGCTCAATGGGCGCCTGTGTTCGCGCTGCCTCCGCCGGCCGAGAGCGTGGAATTGGCCCTCGGGCGCCGCCGTCGTCACAATGGACGCATCCGCAGTCATGCGCGCTGTTAAAATGGCGGCCAGGCCCAGGCTGTCCCCTCTCAAAGCTGCTCAGGCAGATTAAACGGGCTCCTTTATTCCCCTCCACTTTCATCTCCGAGCAGGACCGCCCTCTCTAGCCCCGGGCAGACATTTGAGAAATTTCTGGAACCGCCCCCATTTTTTTAACGGTACCAAAAGGAGCGAAAAACACTCCAGGCCCCGGACAAAAGCCACGAAAGTAATAGAAAGCGTGTTCGACCGCTGGTGACTCTCTGCTGCTTGTGACTGCGTTGTGCAGACTGGTAGGGCGCATTACACGATCAGATCTACCAAAAAAACAAAACACGGCTGCTTCAGGAGAGCACATATTTACCATGTTTAGGGTGCACGGTTTTCCCCTCTTGTATATTGTACAAACGAAATGAAACAACTGCCTATGAACACACACATCCCAGTTCCCAGACAGAGCTAAACAGTGAGATCAAGTTGCCTCTTGCCAGTTGTAAATAGTTACTCAGCCCTGTTCTTTATATTTTGACATGTACAGCCGGGCCAGTTTTTCTATCTTTTAATTTATTCGGAACAAAAAGTTATCTGATCTTTGTTGTTTTAACAATTAAATGAATAAACAACATTTTAAACCATTTTAATAATATACAAAATAAGTACACCTTAAAATCACATACAACAGCAGAGTAGTCATAAAATAAGGACAACAGTTGTGCCATTCATTCACTCATATACTTGCTACATTTGGGAACAGATAGGAGACATTTAAAAACAAATGAGGAATTTAGTTTCCTCATTAACTTATATTGAAGAGAAGGGAGTTTTAGTTGGCAGAAAGCTAAAATAAAGCCAAAAGATTGAACAAGAATAGCCTAAATTGAGCACACTAGTATGAATCCACACAGAAAATGAAGGAATGCAAGTAACATAAAATAAAATAACGGATGACCTATACGCCTGGAATAAGACATCGTGAGACCCATGGCGAATCCATAAAACAACACCAACCTCTCCTGCTTTACATCTCTTAAATGCCAAAAACAAAACTTTTAATATTTTCTAGGTTTTTTCCCACACTAAACTCGAATTCTTTTGGCGGGCTCATTCCTAAAGTAGCCTGTTTTTCATATACAAAATTATCAATTTTCTTCACTCACTTTCTAAAACATACATGCAATCAAACGCATATGAGGGGAATGTCAAAGCCCAGTAACTATTTTATATCAAGTAACACTCATCAAATCTTCTAAGGGTGATAGGAGCCCACTTCTTTTTAAATTTTCTGATCTTGCAAGCCATCTGCTACACCAGAAAATACAATTAAAGAGAGAACACCAGAACTGACACTGGCAATAATTCTCTGCATAATAGCTAAAAAAGGTTTCAAAACAACAGTTTCGTTTTTTAAAGTAATTATTACAGTTCAACCACACAATGATGGGAAAACCTCTTTTTTTACGTTTTTAATCGTCCATTTCATGGACATTTTCAGGTATTATATGTCCTCTGGTCCCAAGAGGGCTTCACACATACCAGCCCAGACACATTGTGGAATATTTTTGTGTCCTTTAATGCTTCCCGAAGAGCAGGGGGCAAATGATGATTGTACCCTGGGCACACGATCCAGGCCCCTTGCTCAAATATTTAGACATAAAGTCACAATTAACGATCTGTGGATGTGTCTTTGAAGTGGTTTGGTTTGATCTGAAGGATAGTTTGAGCCTGGAAGATGGGCAACTTGATATTTTGTTTGTGGTTGCCGATATACGTTGAGGAAACTAAATCAGGAACTAGCTGGTTAAATACTGATTTAATCAGTGATCCAAAGGAAAGCCATTTGTGATTGAATTATACATGGCATTCATCACTGTTTTCTTTCCTTTTTTTAAAAGCAGATTCTTAACAGCTAACCATCGAGTGGTTGTTTCCTGTTCTGTGTCATTCCTTTGATGCTCTTTCTGGAAGAATTCACTGCTGTTTTTAAAGCACTTGATATGTGGTTTTATATTTAGGCAAGCAATGCTTTCAGTGAGGTAGCGCCCTTTTTTATAGCGCTAAACAAAATAACCATCCACAGATCACAGTGGAAAATGCTATAGTATATTAAGAATATTTACACTCAACTCTTCACACTGTTGAACTTCCCCCACCAAACTGTTCAACACATGTAAGTGCTGCTATTGCCACTTGCAGGGAGCCCTGGTATTGTGAAATTCAACCACTGTGATTGCCACTGCATATACTATTGCCACTATTACTAATCTTACTATTGCTACCACATTTACTACCCTTAATTTGACCACAACTCTGATTATAATCACTATTCCTGCTACAGGCACTAGTCAATATCACTGTTTCGACAACATTTATTCTGCTGCAACTATTACCAATGTTATGGCTACTAATACAAATACAACTTGCACTACTTGTGTTAGTCCAACCCACGCCTGTTGCACCACTATGTTTAGGTTATTGCTAAATCTATCACTTCTGCAACTACAACAATCACTAGTAGTATACTTGTTCTATGATTACCACTATCACTACACCTACCACCGCTATTGTTTCAACTACTATCAAAACTACCACAATTATACAACTACTGTAGTACTACTTCTAATAAAAACAACAGCAACGACAGTACGTACAGCGTAAATTAACAAACAACAATGCATAGAATATTCACACTTTTCTAAGTGTGGGATACATTTCTAACCTTAATGACTAACGGGATTCATGGGAAAAAATGCAAGTTAGAATGTATGTATTTTTATACCAATATGTATTTGGCTTGGCGTGAATGAAGTGCATTTGCCAGTTGCTGCTTATGAAAAGGAACCACGTACTTTGCTGCATTGTATTTTGAATTCAAGGTTGATGTGGCGTGTAGGTTTGTTTGTGCCGCAGTCGCGCGCAGGGCGTTTACCGTTGCACCGCGTGCACTCAGTGCAGTGTGTATCCATCCATCCGCAGGAAAGGGGACTGTGAAGCAGCTCATACCGACAGAGCAGCCCGCCTCCCCCGGGCTGAGCAATAAAGCAGCAGCGGGAAGGGAGAAGAACTACAAAGTGCTCTCTAGTTAATTTAAGGAGAAATGGAGTGAAACGCCAAGCAATAACTCAGGCCGCTGCGTTCAGCGCGAGCCTCCCTTGTAAACGTCACTTTCCATTTGACGGAGCCGTCGCTCTGGGATACCTACGGAGCCCGGAAGGGCTCAAGTTTAAGCGCGCTCAATATTTCGCTCCAGGACATGCTACCAGCACACCTGTCGAGGTGGGAACCGAGCATAAAACTCTCTTCAGTTCGCGGTCAGCGCCTTTCATCCTCCTGCGAGGGGTTGCAAAATGCCATTAAAATACTCCCGAGTGCATATTTCACCAAAAGAGAACAGCTGCTTCTTTTTAATCCAAAGATGAACGACACATCAGACATCTGTGAGATGTTTACAATTATTTTTACTATCGTTGTTGGTGGCCATATGAACAATAAACTACAACGCCACCGTACTAATAATATTAACAAGTACACGACGAGCAGCGGAGCAGGAAAACCCCACTACGACAAGTTAAATATAACAAGAAAACTACCACCACAAAACAACAAAATGAAAAAAAACTACCACATCAGGTATACGACAATAATAGCAACCAAAAAATCAGAAAATACTATATAACAGCAACACCAAGAACTGCAGCTAATATACTATTAAAACTGATAATTATTATCCCACAACTACTACCGCTAATAGTAATTCCAATAAAGGCGTTTACTACAATTGTAGCGCTATTGATAAAAATATCAAAACAAGAAATAATGCTGACAATATTAATAACAGACAGGTAATGATAATAATAATTATATTATTATTATTGTTTATGATAATAATACTACTAATAATAATACTAGTGCTAATACCGATACTATTAGTCATACTGCTACAACTAATAATTCTAATATTCATATTGATACTAATGCCACTACCATTACTACTAGTAATAACAATAATGTTGCAGTGGCTGCTGTTGGCGATATTGGCAGCGCCACCACTACCGTTTGCACTAGGCGCTACACTTTTAATGGGTGTATTTCTATAAGCAATGCTCCCTGCTGTATTTCATCCATCATTGGCCGTTAATTGTCTCTCCTGTATTCACTGTGATGAGCAGCGGCTCTTTCCAAGCTCTGCTCGGATTATTACAGCTCTCCCAGGTCTCGTGCTCACGTACCCCAAAGTTTACACATGACACCAAAAAGGCAATGAAGCTGCGCGTTTAATGCCTGCTCTCGAGCGCTCGCTCGCCCCTCCAGTTGTTTTACAATCACGAATTACAATCTGAAAGGGCCGCTTCGAGTGTCCCGGGCCCAACATTGATTAAGTAGTTGTTTGTTGGTACTATTGTCGCCCTTAAAGGGGCCGCTGCCTCTTACCCCTGTTGTTGCCTTTCATTGTTGCTGCTCCTTAAGCGACGAGATCAAAGCGGGGTCCGTTTGAGTTTATCTGACGTGGAAGAAATCCTCTTGATTCTTAACTTCCCGAGCCCCTAAAGGGGTGTCCGGCCAAAGCAGTTTCCCCCAAACTAGTGCTGAGCCCCGCTGAAGGGCTTAAACGCAGGAAAACGTCGATTCAATCACAAAAGAGGAATTATCGGTGTCCTATAGTGGCCTTAAAAATGAGTACGGGTACGTAAATTACGAAATATAACTACAAGTGTATTTACTCGCCCTGTCATATTTGGGTGCTGTCTTCCCATTTGCCGTTCATAACCATTTACTCATCTTGCATGTAAGCAAACGCCCTGACACGTGTTTCTCTCGCTTAAAACGATGCACAACAAAACGAACGATAATGTCCTGAAAATATTAAGGTGCGCGCTACCAGACTTGTGTTATCAGCCGCACCTTTTATTATGGGGTGTACAGCTCAATTCATTTAACTGAATTTTGATAGGAACATCTTTCCTTGAAGCCTTGATTGATACAACCATTTTTCTTTCAGTTTTTTAAAAAAATGTATAGATATATCTCAGTGGCCTACATGTGTTCTGTTTTTTCATTAGACCTGTACAAATGCTATTTTATTGCAGCATTATAATGGTAACCTCAGTTTGTTGTTGTTGATTTTGTACATCAATTTTTTTCTGTTAATTCATTTGCACAAGTCCAATGCAATTGAAAGCAATGTTGAAATGTCACAATGGCATGAATGTCTGTGCAATCTGGCCCCCTGCTGGCAAGATTGCCATTGAGACACACACTCTCTGCTGGCATCCGACTCAGCCTTTCAGCTCAATGAGATTTGTAAAATGAGTACAAGAGTTACTCAATTCCGTTTGCAGGTGTATTCGTTGTAAATGTTTAAATGGTCAGTATTATAACCGGTAAGGTGGTGTTCGTTTACTACCTTGTTTACACGCATTGCTCCCCCGCACCCACTTCATCTCCTCTCACCTGGTGTTCACCAAGCGCATGAATGAATTGCAGTGTTTTTTAAACAAATTCACAGTAGGACTCGACATTAAAAAGGGTCACACCTCTATTAGGTTAAATCATCACTGGAGACACCCTTTGGGCAACAAAGGTCAATTTTTGGATTCGTTCTTCCATGTGGTCAGAAAAACGCGCCCCAAAATACACTTTGAAATTATAACTTAATTCTTACAAAGTTGCTCACAACCCCGCCCCCCCTCCCCGCCCCCGAAATTTAAATTGATTTCTCTCTTTGCCAAAAAGGTATACTTGTGCTTTTTAATGTAGTTAAGACATAACAAACACCGACTGTATAAATAGTTCTCCCAACACCTCGGCCTCTAGTAACTGTACCCAAGCGCCATAGCTTAGGCCACCAGTGTATTTAATGCTGCCTGCTCCCTCAGTTTCCCTCCAAGGCCTCCTGTTGTGCCCCCCAACCCCAAAAGTCTCTTGCCCTTGTGTCACAGTAGTGCCGTCCCATGCCTCACCGTCGTACAACTGTGTACCATGATCACACCACGGGACACTCCTCCATCTAGCGCTTCGCATCTCAGTCACCCGAGGGGCAATTTGGTGCTTTCTAGCCTCCTGTGCGTTACAGCACAAGTCAACACCTCGACAGGAATAGTAAGGCGCTATGTAAATAAATATATACATCCAGTTCATGCCACCCTGTTAGCCTATTGCAATTGCGTCACATTACAGAGCAATACTGCATCTAGCGCTTTGCATCTCACCAGACACCTCTAACTGCGTCACAGGTAACATCAACAGTATATGTGGTGCTTCCCAGCCTTGTGAGTGGCACGGAACAGGACATTTCTGCAACTAACGCTTCCTTTGCAATCAGCCGTCTTCCCCACTGGGACACACAAATGGAACAGCCCGAGGGGGCTCCCTGCCGGGGAAGAGCTTCAGTATTCGCGCGGAGACCCTGGGGTGTTTATGAAGCCCCGAGGGCTGTTTTAGCATGCCTGCTGGGTTGGTTCTTCACACCACCCCCAATGCCCCTCCCGTTGCCCCGCCCAGTGAAGTTTGGAGCGAGTTTACCCACACATTTCCGTGGATTCCGGTTAGATTAACCTCCTAATGGCTATGCACTCCAGCAGGGGCGGGGAGGGGTTTACAGGAAACTGAAACTGAGCTGTCACGTAATTTTCGTTTCCCCTCCCCCAGACTGGACTTCGATTGAACCCCCGCCCCCCACACACACAACTCACCCATGTCAAGTGTGAATAGCTGACTTAGTCCTATTTTTCTTATAATAATAAAAATAATAACAACAATATTATAGCGCTGATCACCTAAAGCGCTTTTTCAGGGGACTTTTATGTTCAATAAACCCAACTGAAATTAAAATAATGTATTTCACCTAACCAGGATGGTTCATAAAGATCTGTATCATCCGACTGTATATAAATGGGCGGGACTATTTCAAACCTGAATAGTGCTCATGCCATCTGTGCGTATTCCTTATCACCATTTAAGTAGCCCACGCGCCTTGCGGAAGTGGTCACTGGGATTCATTTTATTGGCCCCCAAAATGAAAAATGCCGAACCCCTTGGCCTTAATTCAAACCTGTGTGAACGATACTCGGCAACAGGTGGTCAAACTACTGAGCTAACACTCAATATACATACCCAGGGGTGTAGCTTCTGGGTGTGTGTGTGGGGTTGGAGTGCTACACCCCCCTAATAAATCTATTCTCTAGTAAATAGTTGGGTACAGGTTTTTTCAGTCGGGTTATGAGGAGTATGTTGCATTGCATCTAGGATTTTTACATTCTCTCTTTTAGAGCCGATATAACCAGCAAGACAAAACATTATCATTTTCAGCAAAAAACAATGTCAACGTGAACTTCCATTTTATCTGTGAATGTTTTGGAGGTCGACTCACATGCATTTTTAGAAAAAGTGGTCCAGCATAGTATAACTCGCAAAGTGAACTGCAGCATCACGATTGTCTGAAAATACCACTATTCTCTACAGATGTATGGTTTTAACAGTGATAGAAACATTTGGTAATGCAAAATCTACTTGTGGTTATTATGAGTGGAGAACAACTCCAGTTCTACAGTCTTTCTGATACTTTTCAGAGATGAAATAGCAAAAACCCTTAGGGCCCGAATATGAGTTTGGCGGCGCAGCCACGGGTCTGCCCCGCCGCCGTACCGCCAAACCTGTGGTGAAGCCACCCACCAGATTACGAGTTTTCTTGTGTCTGGTGGGCTTTTTTTGGGATTCCCACGGCGGTGTCTTTGAAAACAGGCACCGCAATGGGAACGTCAAAAACTGTTCCTGCACAGCATGGACTCAAAAGTCCATGCCGTGCAGGAACTGATGTACATGCATACAGCGGGGCACATGTTGTGACCCCTGTGTGCATCCACACGGCATGAGGCACAAGGGGGCCTCGTAGGGACCCCTTTGTTTCCTCTCAACCAGGGTTTACATGGAAGAGGAACCGCCATGTAAACCCTGGTGGAGAGGAAACCCGTAATATACATTTTGCGGACTCAGGACCGCCACGCCACCTCCAGGGAACAGCGGTTTCCTGGCGGCGGCAGTCCCACCGCCCGAGTCATAATCAGGCGGTCGGGAGACTGCCACTGCCGTGCCCACGGGAGTCTGGCAGTCCTTGGACCACCAGACTTGTAATCGGTGGTCCTTAGTATTGATTTGCAAGAACAGAATACACACAAGACCTAAAGGCCACAGGTGTTATAATAACATTAGTTTGGATGTTGAACACTTATCTGTTGAATCAGAGTCTTTTTGGCGGTGCCCGTACAATTTTACAGTTCTCTTGCGTGTTTGAATGAGGAGGTGATGGCAGATTCAGGTATTAATAAGGAGCAAGCCATTGGGATCAAGGCGTAAGTCTTGGCCAGGTCATAGTAGACAATGCTGAAGACAAAAAAGATGTAACCAGAGGGTTTGCCCTTCAAATCTTTTGTACTTAGCTGGATAGATAGTTGGAAAGTTGTAGGAAGTTGACCGTGGGCGCATATAAAGCCGCTTAAGACGACAAGGATATGTCAAAGCTTTTGAGAATGATATTAGGAGACCCTCACTAATAATTCAGTTGAATTGAGTAGGCCATGATATTGATACATTTGAAAGGACATTTATGGTACACTCGAATAGTTCTTTACCACCAATATTATCATTATTATTGCAGTTGTTGTTGCATCACATTCAATGTCAGAGTTAGTTCTCAGTCTATATGTCTTCTATCTGTCTCTTGGTTTTTGTAGTTCATGAGTGCAATAACCCTCGAGGACTGGATTATGATGGTTGATATATGCTCTATTTTCACATCTGTAAAATCTCATGCCTACACACTCATAGCCTATAGTGATGCAGTTTTTTGCAAGCAGGGTAGGTGGCTCTGTCTTTAATTATTGAAGGCACTGGTGGGGCTCGGTGAAGTTTTGATGATATTTGGAGAGTCTTGACCGGTCTTGGCACGAAAAACGTACAGACACTACATTGCCTGTGGATTTGCCACAGATTTTGTAGTGCAATTGGTCTGCATTCATTTGCTTGTTTGTCTTTCATTTCTGCTGGAAGATTGATTCTTTCCTTCATCACGGTTTCTGTGAAGCCACATTTCTGACATCACCGCATTGCTTCAGCATCATATGATATTTCTGTGTCTGTGTCTTTGTAAGCATCTTGTGCTAGGATTTTGCCACTTGTGGAGATTGAAATCCTCATCATGCCCCCTATCCATCTTTTCCATCAGCATTCATACATTTGAATGTCTGGAATCTCTCTTCTAAGGAGTTTCGGATTACATAATGTACCATTTTGTCTGTCCTTTTCATGACTGCCTCCAATCTATCTTTGCACTTCTAGAAGTGTGGCTTCTGCAATGATGGTGAATGAGGCAGAAAGTTGGAAGTAGAATTGTTAATGAAAGCAGAAGCAGACATTTGAGAGAACATGCTATCACTTCCTAACCTCCTTTTGCTACTCTTTTCTTTTACCACTCATCCTTCATCCTTATTCCACACATCTTTCCTATTTTACTTCTGAATTTCAGTATCCAGGACCTTACTAAAAACTTGCTAATTTTTCCTCTTCTTTTGGTTGCCTCATTGCCTCCGGTTCTACTTTCTCCCTTCCCAACAGTAGACCTCTGGATTCCATTTCACTTCTCAGACTTTCTCCTGCTCACTTCCAATACTTAAGAAGTACTCTGTACATCCCGGCTTTTGTTTTATCTCCACACTACTTCCTTCTCCTTCTTACAACAGAAAGCTCTCGCCGCCATGCTACCGTCTTCAAATTCTATACCTTTCTTCACATAGGTAAACTTATAGATTTCCTCTTCCTTACCTAAATTTGCATGCATATAGTTAACACCAGCTTGATGTGGCTATCAGTATTGCAAAGGCAGTGGTTATCTGATACACATACACACACATACACACACGCGTGCACAAACACACACGCAAAAAAAAATGCACTAACCTAGAAGATAATGTAGTGGGTGGACCACATGCTTTCTATCTGTAGGTAAGTTAACAATATTTGAAGAACTTTTAGTGATTGCTCCACAGTATAGCAATGGGTATGAATGTGAACATAAATAAGTGATGTGTTATTAAGTAAACTAATTACAGGTTTCCAATTTTATATGTTTGATGTTTGTCTTTGATAAGTAAGGGAAAACCTAACTTTTGTGGCACACTTGCACATGTGAAATTGAGGTTTTTATTTATTCCTGCATTTTCGTTTTAAACACATATGTACTAAGTGGAAACATATTACCTTATCTTGTGTTGGAGATGTGAATGGCTCTCTCTTTGGGAGTCTTTGCATCTTCCCATGCTATTTATAGACCCAACAAGAGGAAATGCTGTGTATTTGTGTGGTGGGCTATTGAGGGTTCATTTTAGAAAAAAAGAGTACACAAGAATATAAAAAACTTGTAATTTAAAGAAACCACTAAAAACACGAAAGAGTTATGTTATGGAAGTTGATACAACTGTACATTATTTAAACTTCACAAATCCCAAAAAGTCAAACACAATTCTACATTAGTTCTTTAAATACATTTCCCAAAAGTTTCCTAAAATACATAACCGGACAAACAAGCACTTTCATTTGTCATACGTGGTCTCAAACACCCATGTGTAGCCACTCCCATCTCCTTTCTGTTGAACTTGTGACTAAACTAAGCATTTTCCAAAATAACTTGTGATATGTATGATGTAAATGTTGTGCAGACTTTGACATGAAAAACGAAGAAAAAGTAAAAAAAAGAACTTTACAAGACTTCCACCAGACTGTTGTGTGTGGATTTTGCCAACCTCGGAGCAATCCGTGTTCTATTAGTAGATTTTATTTTTCCTATGTTTTCTCAGGGAAGGACTTGGTGAGATTTGAGTGGGGCTATTATTCTCCATTCAAAAGAAAATGTAACAAAATTCTCAAAACAAATATGCTGTGGGAATTAACTTGGTGATGTCTGTGCCTCTGCGCCTTTTGAATGAGATTTTCAGTAGATAGTGGCAAAACAGAATTTAATTTGCACCTAAGGACAGAGGACACCATTACGCGATTAAAGTGGTCAGATTTGACCAATCCCATACATCCCATCTCCAAAAAAACATGACTAAGACTTCCTGTTCTGTGATTCAGCAAGGGTGCTTGGGCTTGCATGTCATGTGAGCACTGTTCATATGAAGGGAGTTTAAGCACTCTCGACTGACAGAAAGCATTCATGAAAATCCAAGAGAAAAGACATGCCTTTATAATCTTCAGACAAGTATCCTAAATTGAGAACAATCGTTGCTGTAAAAATAGATCTCTTTCGGAAATCTAATTTATGCAGAACTTTTATTGCCTGCGCCCATTACTTAATCCAAATAAGATCACATGAAACCGCCTCATTTTTTTCGAGAACAATGGCATACCCTCAACAGGGAATGATATTGCGTGCATGAACTTTCTACACATTACACGCAATCCTTTCGTTTTGTGCATTTTTGTAAAATTGAATATACTTCTGACACCTCTTTACAAACAATGCTGCCAAGGTACCTTTAAGATAAAGTGCAAAGTAAAGCAGGACACTCTTACCCAGCCAATGCAGGTGTATTCCAGATCATGAACTTTAGGAGAAGTAATGCCAGTATTAAGGATCACAAATTTATGGGGTCAATGGAAGAGATAATTAAAAAAACTTAACACGCAACCAAAGGACAGAGAAATCCCACCAACTAAAAACCACCGTTAATCAGGATGCCACACCCATTACACCTGATTTTGCTATGCTCCTCCAAATTTCTATAATTTGCGCATGAAAACTACACATGAAATGTCTTAGAAAGTTATTCTAGAGTCCCAGAGGGGTATGGGCAGGGCCGGACTGGCCGTAGCGGGCACCGGGCGTTTCCCCGGTAGGCCGCCAGGGCGGGGCTGGTTTTGGGCCCCTGGGGGGCCGTTTTTGTTACAGGGCCGTTTTTGCAGCATAGCTGCAATATCGGCCCCTGTAACAAAATCGTCCGAAACCGGCCCTGGCAAAGTGCTCGGCTGCACCCCCAACCCCCGGGGGGCCAGCCGAGCACTTTGCCAGGGCCGTGTTTGGTTCCCAGTCCAGCCCTGGGTATGGGTGGAGGTGAAAGGATATAATCAACTTTTTTCTTACCGGATGACTTTGTGTTACCATGGAAAAGATAGTTGGACAGTAGCATGTGGTTGTAGACATGTTGTTTTAATTGACACTATGCTGTTCACTGTATATTATAAAGAGGGATAGACAGCGGGATATGCACAACCTGCCCCTTATATTTGAGGTTGGTCTCACAAGTGCCCTCACTTCACAACTGTTGTGAAGAATTTGGATATAAAGAGCTTCATAATGATAATTCGGAATTCTTGAGAGTGGACGTTTAACAGTTAGAGTTGATTTCACACAGAATTTCATTCTTGATTGCTCAGTCTTTTTTTAAATCCTCTTTTGGGGCTTTTTGATGGTCTGAAACACATGAGCCAGGAAAAAACTTGATTTATATTAGAGAGTTTTTCATTTCTATATCAGGCTAACTGTATATTAAAAGAGTAGTGCATCTTCCGTTTCATGTGCTCCTCGGATGTCTTGTTGACATGTATGGCAAATGCATTGTGTTAGACATGTAATTGCAAAAGTTCAGCTTGCGGTGAGAATCCATTTAGCTAAGAGACTGCTTGTCTTCAATAGGTCGCTCTACAAGTGACCTTAACTATACACCAAAAATGGCCACAATTGTATGTTTGTTTTAGAGATGTGATGTAAGGTACTTTTGTAGAATTCAACAATCACCAGTTACAAAGGGAAAACCAGTTACAAAATTGTACTGAAGCATTTTACTGGTCTTGATGTGGTCTTATCACCTTGTTCGATTTACGAGGCATTCTTTGGTGGACTTCAATATGACAGAGATATACTTAATCAGTGCATTGATTCTGGAAAAAAGGTGAATTTTACGATGTTAGCGCAAAGTAAACATTTTAATTTATTTGGCACATATAAAGTTGCATTCTAAAATATACCATCGCGATCCCAAACCCCATCCCTTTTCATTCTCTGAAACAACGATTTGCAGCTGCCTTTGTTTATCCAGTGCCTAGTAAAATATTGTAGTCTGCTCTAGTTGTTAAATGCGTATGTATATTTACAGCATCGCTTTCTTACTGGTATATGTAGCTTTGAATGAGCCAAAAGCACCATGTTCTTATTAAATGAGAAGTTGTAGGAAAACAGATTGTTGTGTTCCATCATATGATGGGGATGTGTGTTCTCTGCTTAGGGATTTGGAGTTTTGTTGTGTAGTTTCATTGTTTTCGTTTGAGAACTATTCAATTACATGGACGATTTAGCACATTACAGATAGAAGAGAGGGCTTGTGGCAAAAGTTTTGCTATTATAACTTGTGTTGTGAGCAAGTGAGTGCATTTAGCACTTTTATAGCTCTACGATAGAAAAAACGGCAACAGGACACATGCTCAACTTTCCTCCTAACCGTAGACCTTGTACGGAGCACTGGTCAAGTCCCTAACGGTAGCAAGAGAACCACTCTACCAGTTATCGAAGGTGGCACCAAATATGTGACAAAAAAAC
The DNA here is from genome assembly GCA_963921515.1 of Calotriton arnoldi. Lineage (NCBI taxonomy): Eukaryota > Metazoa > Chordata > Amphibia > Caudata > Salamandridae > Calotriton > Calotriton arnoldi. The sequence continues at coordinate 306,445 of CAWUFW010009132.1, forward strand.
CTGCAGTTATCTATTTTTGGGCACATACATTTTGATTGTATTAAAATTATAAGTGAAACCCTGCATTATAAGGTTCAGAAGAGCGGGTGTTTAAACATTTAGTGAGGCAAAGATAATCCATTGTGTACGTCAGAGGAAAGAGTGAAATTGAGATTTCGCACACCAGACCCTTCCATTGAATAAGGCAACCTGCTCAGCCACAGCAGATGTCCATCTTGACTGAGAGGACGCCCCGGCGCATAGCCATAGGCCCCTCTTAGAACTGCTATTGAAAAAGTAAAATTATAACACCACCTCCCTTCACCCGAAACATCACCATGGGTTTCGGATGGAATCGGTGGACTTTCGGCAATATGAAATCTGTTGAGTAGCCATGTCCGGAGTCAAATAACCAAATAATCATAAAGTTGCCTTAAGAATTTTGATACAATTTATTTTTGATCTGACAAATTTCTGGCTATGTTTAGTGTTTCTTCATATGAAAGGGCTCAACAGATGACTTTTATTTCTTATGCTATGTGTTTACCCTGTTGAAAGCTGCTGAGCAAAATTCTGAAGGCCTGTGATGCTGAGAAAAATTCTGAAGGCTTGTACCGCCTTATCCATGTGTGAATTCTATAGCATAATGTACATTGGAAGCACATGCTGTCTAAAGAATTGAAAATGAGCATTCCTCAATCACACAGAGTGCAGGGTTAATTACCTCCTACTGCCCAACAGAATCATAATTTGCTTCAGAGATTTGTTATCGCCAGGTTTCAGCTGATATTGCATGTCCCAATTGAAGCAGGAACATTGTTATGTAAGGAGCAACGAGGCACAAACACAGTGCTAGCCAGATAAATGTATAATTACAATTAAGCATTGTGTGCTTGGAAAAACAAATTGCAACTTATCAAAAATTTTAATTTAATTTGAATGGTAGATATTTTGTTTTCTACCCTTTGTTTTTATGGAACAATGGAAAATAAAACACTTATCTTTATCGTGGTACTTTTTCCAGTAATGTGATTTTTATGTTTTTGTAGATAAATGTAGTTAATATAATTAACAGAAGACATTGCCTCAAGCAACTGTATATGTAAGCTTTTCCAGTGAGTCATTTATAGACCCATGTACCTTTCCACTCCTTGGTGGGCTGTGAGGAGTGGTGAATCTGTGTAGGGATAGAACCAAATAGGGACAATGCCTTTTTTGTATAAAACGGTCTTTCGAGTTGTCTTTTTCTGTCCCACAGTCCCTGAGCAACAATGCAAGGTTTTCATTATGGGTTTTCATAACCACAATTTAGACTGTATCAATTTACTTATGTGAGTCACTTGATATAGGAGCTACAGTAAAAAACTGAAGAAAAATTGTTTTTATTCTTGAAGAATTTGCATGTTTTTCCCTGTAATTAAAGCAGAGATAAACACATTGCACATGGAACTTGCTGGTTGTTCTATTTGATTTCATGACAGAAAGTTTTGTGGTGATGCCAACCACAATGCATGTGAGCTGCTCTCTTCCTTAAATTGCTAAAATGTGACAATCTTGTGACTCTGTTAATCTTGTGCTTTATATGGGCGCCCATCGGACTTGGTCTTAAAATCAGAATCTTGATAAAAATGTTCCTTTAAATGGAATCTAAATCGTTTGTCGGCCAATTTCAGCCCAAAAGCCTGGTTAACTTGACTAGCGATACTCAATAGTAGCATTCTTCTTATGACTCTCCACTCCAGTGGAACGCAAAAAAGACATCAATATTAATTTATATCAGATCAATTTGCAGACATGGCTCAGACAGATCAGACGTAATGTTGCAGACTATACGCTCATCGCTCTTTTCTTTCTGTTAACTTGCCACAGCGCTTCAATACACAGGCTTTACGGGAGCTCTGCATGATCTGTGAGTCCTGTGAGAGGAGCACACTGCTCACTCAACCAGCAAGCATTGGGTTTTAATTAAAAAGTGACTATCCTGCATATTTTAGGCAGATAATGTTTGGCCTAGAGTTACGATGAGACGGCTCTCCGGCAATGTGGCAGATACTGTATTCAAGAACATATGGTTTATTGTCTTTTCTGAAAGGGACAACATGCTGCTCTACTCAGCAACAATTTGTATCAGAAAAAAAAGCCTCAATGGTAAAATTTAAAACAAATATCATAAGATAGCTTCTTTGAAGACCAAATTCCTCAGGGTGGCGTTAAATACATTCAAAGTCTCAAAAATGGCCTGATTGGCTAGAACATGACCTTTGACATTCTAGCAGGCATAATATTTTCATAATGAGAATCTGATGTTTAGTTGATAACCGCCTTTTATGCTGCACGCTCTCCCTTCTGTGTGGGGACATTCCACACCCATAATGATTTGTCCTTATTACACAACAAAAGTCCATTTCTTTCTCATGTTATCATTCAGTTAATAAAAATTAGCTACAATAACAGCACCAACTTGAAAACCCTTCAAAGTCCAGGGGATTTTCTTTTACAATGAACATGAATACTGTTCAGAAATACAAACAGTCAAAGGATAAATTGAGGCCTGAAAGGGAAACCTGGCATGGGTAATTGAATAAGCCTGGATCCCCTGAATATGTCATGGTGAGTGCAGTCAACATGTCATAATTAGGTTTATTGAAGGCCACTCGAACAATCTGCTTCCATTCTTCCTGCCTCATTGTCCACAGCTAGGCAAATAGCCAGGGGAGAAAAGGAATCAAGTGCTGACAAAACATGAAAGGGCAAAAAGATTTAGCTGCCTTTATCAAAGAAACTGAGAAGGACTTTGTTTGTGTAAATAAAGCAAGTAACTGGCCAGCCTGCGTTTAGGCAATGCTGTTTTCATTAGAATTAATTCTTGACATGTTGGGCGCGTTCCAAGGGAAGGATTTCTACTTCTGACAACTTTAATTTGTAAATTAAAAGCAGTTGCTTAAACATCAGCCTGCATCAACAGACCTTAACCCAAGTCATACCCGGACAGTGTCGCGAGCAGGTGAGTGGCAGTAGTGGCCTGGAAAGGAAGTGTTCCCTCCAAATCATGCATCTACGGATGACTTCACTGAGTACATTTTCCATGGAAACATAGACCAGGGCCTTGGCGGGTAAACATTTGTTTTAGATGTTTCTCCCTCAAAATCATCTATATTAACAGTCAGGCCCCAGCTTTGCTCTGTTAATTCTATTAGTGGTTAGGCATGGCACAGTGAGTCTGCTGGAATACATCTGCGGATTAAACAGAGCAAGTTGTTCTGCCTAAGTGATTATGACCCATTCAGTAACATTATAGAGGCTGCATTGATGGAGTACAGTGGCGTGGTGCCTACCAGTTGCACTGCTTCCAAACTTATTATGAGCGTACAAAACTACCTTTGTTATAAAACCTATAATACAAGCAGGACCGCGAAAATTATGTGGTTCTGCGGCTATGGTTATTTTTGAATAATTATGGAGTTTCCGCACTTGCCGCATAATCCACCATCTGCTGCATAGTTTGCTCATTTAAACAAAAACAAACATTGTTTCTAGCTTAAAAGGATCAAACGTTACTAAAAATAAGCACCACATATCTTGCCATGCAGTGGCTTTGCATAGGTTAACCAGTTACCTTTCAATGGATGAATGTGTTAAACTGGTACTAATGCGGTGAAACTTTTGTTATGTATTATTAATATGTGCTAAAATGACAAAATAGCCAAATATTACAGCTGCAGATAGTGCCACATTATGCCACGTAATTTGCCTTTTATTTAGCCAACCCTGCTGCATTGTTGATCCAACATTACTGCATAGTTCTAAGGGCCTTGAATATAGCACAGTGGTGTAATGCATTTATGGTATGGATTTCTGTGTAAGCTGCAGGGATTCCACTCGGCTTGTCATCCTTCAGTGGTCAATACAATGAGTTTAGTTGGGTAACATTAGCTCCTGCTCCTGGCACTTGGAAATGGTTTTGTTTGGTTATTATACTGCAGAAATGTTGTATTCCAACCATCCAGTAAGAATTTAACAAGTGAAAGCTTATAGCAAGAGCCTTTAATGTTCACAAGACCAAGCTGGAAGAGGGATCGGAGATCCTGACTTTATAATTTCTTTGGAGAGGGAATATAATAAGTCACATGCTCTTAAAATCCTCCTGGTGGGCGCCAAATTTAGCGGTTTTATGTATTTAGCGCCAACTACTCATTCTTTTCCAGTGAGGCCATTTTGCTTTCTTATTTCATCTTGTAATCAGAGTGAAGCTCCTACCTCACTATGCATCATATACTATTTTGTTGATTTGAATATATGTATATTTACAATTGTTGGAAATCTACACGTGTAGGACTTGCTCGTAACTCACCAAAGGGCAACTTTGAGGCTTTGAGGTTATGTTGGACAAGTGGACCCCTAGGCTATTTAAAACCAGACATGCTTTCAGGGTATAAACAATGTATATGTATGAGGAACATTTGTGTGGAATGAATGACAGTGGAGGTTACTTTCTATATTAGTTGGCCATTCTGAAAACTGAGTGGATTTCACCACTTGGTGGTATTTGAGGTGCTAAGTGGTAGTAGGTAAGTAAATTAGAAACTTTAGGAACAAATGAGTAACCACCAGGTTTAGTGACTGAATTTATGCATCTGACTATTAAAACAGTTAGTTCTAATCCACAGTAAGGGTTTAAAACTTAATTTGAATAAAGAGTATTTTTGTTCATTGGATTTTATATTGCATCTTTTCTCGATTCATTAACACTAGATGAATTAGCCACTTCGCTTCATTTCTCATTCCACAGTTCTTGCATAAATGCTCTCTGCCTGCGTAAATGCTCTTGTGTGAGTGTAGTAACACAGCATAAACATGGCCATAAGTTATGCTGCATGAGACAGCGGTGTAAGGTGGAAGAAAGTGTACAGTCGCAAACATTGAAAAAGTTGAGAATGCCTCAAGGGGCAGACACAAGAATCAAGTCAAGGACTGAGCAACCGTAAGGGAGGAGCGGTAGATTCATCGCTGTCATTCATTATGCTATATATAGCACTGCTGTCCACCGTAGGTCCAGAAGGGTCGAACCCATGCCAGATTTTCTGTACAAACACATAAGCTTCATGTACGTGCAATAATACTAATTGCAACTTATTTACAACGTCGATGGACAACCTGAAAATCTGGCAAGGATCGTGGCCTCATGGGCATAAGTTGCGCACCCCTGTACTATGCAGTAAAGTGTAGACTGTTTGTAAGATAGTTACTGCTGCCCTACCAGACAAATGACCTCAATTTACTAATCAATTTCTTCCCCTTTAAATGCCACGTTTCATCAAAACATTTTAGTGTTTGCTTTTAGGGATGAGATAGATAGGTTCTTTAGTGAACAATTAATTAAAATAATGACAATAGTGTCACAGAATCTTCAGCAAGTAATATATTAGCTTAAGTGTTAATTGATTCAGCAAAACAGTTAAAAAGGAAACAATTTAGGGTGGAAAATACTAAAAATATTATTTTAAAAGACCTTCTCTTCCTGGTGCCTAAAGTGCTAGCTTGGCCTCTGGTGGGGCGTCCAGCTCTAAGGCCTAGGTAAAGTGCAAAGTTTTTAGCAGCACATGAAGAACCAAAGCCAGAATAAAAGGACCGCAACAAGTTGCAGTTTTCCCTGTCCTGAGACAGCCCCGCCATTCCCCGTTTAATATGGGAAAAAGTGACGTACCGTTGGCGCAAGGGGCTTGTAAATAAGCCCCTGAATATTTGTTGGTTTTCAGCGCAGACAAACTTGCTTATTGCAACGATTGGCCTTTTAAGCAGGCCCGGGCCTGCTCTGCTTTGCAGGGATCCATTGAGTCCTACTGCAGACTGCCTGTTTTACAGTAAATTGATCCGCTGTGCTGTAGAATTTGTGGCCTCGGGTTCTGTTCCAACAATGTCTTCTCAGAATGATATCCTTGTGAGGTCACAAAACGAGCCGCTATTAATTTGTTTCAACAGTGTAATATATAACTTATCACGCAGGGCACATTGAAGTCAACGACTTTCAGAGCACTAGATTATTATACAATGCCCCCTCATTAAAGGACATTATGCTGTCAGTCAGGCTTTTGCCAAATTGGTATTTGGGTGTATAATTGCATTTCAAATAGCGCTGTGACGTTTTTTTATTTCTTTTTTTTTTTGGGAGCAATTGCAGGACTATAATTTGGTCTTGTGTTGTGCCCTTTTATTTGCTCAAAATGTTTTGGAAAGCAGATTTTTCGGGTTAGACGTGAATTTCTGTGCTGATTTTAGAAAAAATGTGAATCCTCACACCATTCTTTTAGGGCTAATATTCAATGATGTGAATGCTATATTTTCTCCTGTATATTTTTTGTAGGCTTATTTACATACATAAATTAAGCGTTTGGTGACTTTTGATAGAGAATTGGGTATCAAGAGCAACACACCCAAAATTTATGATGAAAAGTCCTGAAAACGTGATGCATTTCAATCTGCAATTAAAATACATCAGAATATAAAAAAACAATATCTGTATGTTTTATAAGATAACAGGACAGAAGCTCCATTTCGAAATGTCCCCTACCTAACAATGTATTGCCAGGAGGTAGCTACAGCACCTAGAAGTCATGTTCTCAATGCAGACAAATATATTGAGTAGTTTGGTCAAAGTTATAATATCTCCAGTACATTCTTATACAATTCTCCATACTGGAGAATTTGTAGCTCGAGCTCAGACTTTTAGTCTAAATGCACTTTGCACCATGACTCAGTTCCTGGAAGGTTCCTCTAACATCACCCCACCTAATATTTTTCCCTAAGAAACCCCCACAAAATAATTTAATTATTTAATGTTAAAGAGATGCGTATAGCGCTGTATACCTTCATAGCACTCGTGCAGATGCCGCTAAAAAATCCCAAAAACCTGTTGCAATTGTGCTTAAATGAGACAGGCAGTTCCTGTCTGCATTATTTGTGCAGTAATTAACTAGAAGGGAGTTTTTGTGGCAAATGTTCTTGGTGTATGTTAATATTATACACCATAACCATTCTTAATAATGAAAACAATAGGACGCAATTATCACATGGAAGTGTTTTCTGTTTGCATCTGGCATCCACATATTGAAAAAACATGAATACATTTTTATACATAGAACTTGGGGCCAGATGTACGACTGTTTGTTGCGGTCGCAAAGGGGTTTTAGGCCCGTTTGTGACAGTAAAAAACGTGTGGCCCATATACCAACCCTATATTGCGAGTCGCTAATCAATTAGCGACTCGCAAAATAGGGTTAGGACTCGCTATTAGGAAGGGGCATTCCAAGGGCGTCCCTTCCTAATAGCGACTCCAAAACCAATGTATGAATGTTTTGCGCCCGCAATTGCGGTCGCAAAACACTTGCAGTTTACTACCCTTCTCAGAAGGGTGGTAAGGCACTCGCAAACGGGAAGGGGTCCCCAGGGGACCCCTTCCCCTTTGGGAATGCATGCGCAAATATTTTCTAAGGGCAGGCAGTGGTCCCAGGGACCACTCCCTGCCCTTAAAAAATGAAACTCTAAAGTTTCATTTTTATTTTTTAAATGCATCCCGTTTTCCTTTAAGGAAAACGGGCTGCATTTAAAAAAAAACCTGCTTTCTTTAAAAGCAGTCCCAGACATGGTGGTCTGCTGACCCCAGCATGCCACCATCCCTGGAAGTGCTAGCCATTCCCAATGGGGTCGCAAATTGCGACTGCCTCATTAATATTCATGAGGCATGCAATTTGCGACCCCATTGGGAATCGCAAACAGTGTCTCAGACACTGTTGTACATAGCATTTTGTGACTCGCAAATTGCGGCTTGCAATTTGTCGCAATTTGCGAGTCGCAAAATGCTATGGTCGTACATCTGGCCCTTGATTTTATGCCCTTTCTGCTTTAAGGACTCTAAAAACAAAGCGTCTCTCTCACTGCAGTGCGCTACTGTCCTTAGAAGGATGAAATGCTTCACATCTCCTTATGTTATGGCATACGTTTTTTGATATTTATTTGATGTGTGGTGTAATATGGTATGGAATAGTACTAACATTTATATAGCACTAGCTAGCATGATTATGGCATCATATCTTTTTTCAATCAGAGTGGAGTGCCTAGAGGTGAACCTCTAGGATTGCCATCTGTAGATTTCGTTGTTTGTTCTGGGTGTTTTTCAGGATCATAATCCCTTTTATGAGAGCAAGAACTTCAACCTTTTGACACTGGTTCATTACCTTGTTTTCTCCCGCTTTATGCAGTTGATAGCCTAAATTCTAATGTCACTACACCGGAATCGCGACTACAATTGTCAATAGTCATTTTTTTTTTAAGTTATAATTTGAACTTCTGAAAAGCAGTATAGTCTAGAGGAGGGAAAAAACCCATCTCATTGTTTATGAAGAGGAATTGTTTGAAAACCACAAAAAGTGGAATTGGCAGCTTGTTCGCATGGTGTCGTCACTGGAAAATGTGTCTTTGGACTGACTTAGCTCAAGTGTCTGCTCAAAAACATCATGGAAAAAGTAATTTTGCTGGTCGAGGATCCTACAGCCTGGGCGTGAAGGTGGAACGTGGAAATATTTAACCATTTCAGAATGTACTGTGGTGCCTCACACTGTGTAGAGACAGTGTCTCTGCCGGCAGCAGAACCACTCATCTCAGATCTTCCATGTCCTATGCATCCATCAGGACTTGATTAAAAAATCATATTTGTGTATCAATATTACTCACTTTCTTTGACAATTCTAAATCTTGGGTCAATTTCTAAATACTAGGGAGTCTCTTATGTGTGTCTATGTCCCAGTGTCTATGCATTGGAACTAAAACGACAACAATAATACCAATAATAATATAGATACGACTACTACTGCTGCTTCTACTACCGCAAATTCTACTACTAGTAGTGTTGATAATAATAATTGAAATTATAACATTGATATTATAATTTATGATTAGTAGTCTTTTTAGCATTATTATTGCTATTACTACCTATAGTACTACTACTTCACCTAATAATAGTAATAACTATGATCATGATGACAACAAAACAACAATAATAATAATAATAGCTATTATTAACACCTTGGCTGCGGCGCGAATTCCGCCGCGGTGCTGGACATTCCATTCTTGGGCGTGGTTCGGACGGCCCCCGGCCGTCGTGCGCACACGCCCACCGTGACTCATGACGGCCGGGGGCCGTCATGAGCATCGAAGGGGTTAATAGTAGTATCCTTATTATTATTATGCTACTGATAATAATAGCTAGATTTCATACATTGCATCCTGACATGCTTCTTCAGTTTCTGAGCAATATACGTGGCTTGTGTTGTCTTTCGATTTCCTTATTTAATGGTAGATTATAGTCAGTACTTTATCTGTAAAAAAAATAAGTGCCAGGTCCCTCGTGAGGAGGCCACTGCAGCTTGCACCAGTCATTTTTTCTGCCAGCGCTGCCAATGATATGGCCTATACAAATGCTAACGATCACAGCCCTACAAGTGTGACAATTCAGACTATAAGAGGCTACCCAAAGCTACAAGGATGGAGTGGGTGGTAGGCATTACTCATTTTTAATGTATATTAAAACATTAAACAACTTTTGTTGTGCTCATTCGAAATTAGTCAAACACTGCCACCATGTGGTGGACTGTAACAAGTGCCAGTGTTGTCATTTAAGTGCCGGTGCCGAGCACTGGAAACCACAGGCTCAAATTAAGCACTGACTATAGTGCAAACCTTCCTCAGACGCTATGGGTTTTCGATACCCTGGTGACGAGCATTTGTATCCAACATTACATTTTTACACTTTCACAACTGCTACATTCTGCACATGTTTAACAACTGCTTTGCGTTATTCTAGTAAGATGATTTGCATCTTCAAAGTTAGCTCCGGAAACGCCTTGAAAATCGTGAACTGGTTCTTAAGAAGATGGCACAAGCACTCACAAATTCTTGCCTTGTTTAGATTGTTGCGCAGTTTCTAATCCAATTTGGAAGCAGGAAAGGCAGAGTTTGAGACATGAATGTTTTGATCAAGAGTTGGATATCTGGAATATACTTGCTGGAGCATTTCCGTGAAACAGAGAAAATATGATTACAGCCCAAATTATTTGAAATGGGGTTGAAATCAATTATGTAGGACATCCCTTAAAACCCAGCCTTCCAACAGCTCAGCTAGGCCCACCTTAGCAACTTCGGTAGGTTAAGGAGCAGGGGCGTATTGCCCCTGCAGTACACGGGGGCCACCAATCCTGCTGGGCCCCCCAAAAGCTTCAGGGGGCTCCCATTCGGCCCACAGCAAATGAATATCAGTGAGATATGGGAGACTAAGGGGCCCCTCTTCACATTCTATGGGGGCCCCATCCTTTTGCATTACGCCAACAGTTAAGGAGACTGACTTAGCAGTGATGAGACTCGAATCTGTTACTTGTAGGTTGCCCGCAGTTCTTGAATCAGCCACCTGAGCTAAGTGCCTGGATGCTAGTTTAAATCACAGATGCATTATGATATACATTGTAGCCAATTACTGATGTAAAAATGCTACTGGTCAGCCTTAGATCCAGTTGGTAGGTACAACTCCACGGGGAATGGTGCATATCGCATGATACCGGCATGTATAGGAGTCATATCTGAGAATACCTTCAGGGGCGGAAGCTGCTTGCTGCTCGACCGGCCCTGGGAGCGGGGGGGGGATATTGTTGCAGTTTTATATGTAGGTAGCATGAGCCAGGTCCAATGGCAGCACGGGCCAGGGGGCAGTGGTGCCAGTTGGCATGTGGTTAACAGGGCATGGAATACACCCAACACCACATTTTACTTGCTTTGGAGCTGCTGCAAGATTTTTTGGAACTAATCAGTAAAGTTCAATACCCAAATAAAACCACAGTCCTTAATTATAATTTTTGAATTGGTTAAGTGAACATTTTAGCAACGGTTGCAAAAGTTTGTCACACATGATACTGCTGAGTAAGTACAGACGTATAGTCTTTTCTTGGGCTCTCATTCTTGTTCAGGGCTACATTGCTTCCAAGCGAGGTTTGGGCTATAAAGTACTACTCATATAAGCTTACTGTCCGCTCTTAGAATTGAGCAGATGTTTGCCAGTTGTGCGGTAATGATGTAATTTCATTCTTACCTAGCACTTCTACAAAAAGTGCTGAACATAAGAACATGACAGTGCCTTACACCGCTTGCAGTGAGATGGCTGCATAGAAAATTGGTGATGGCTGACTAGGACAACTCATTACAGACAGAAGTGAAATGAACATATTTGTACTTCAGGATACAAGAAATACTAAGCGATTTGCCCAGATGCAAACAACAAGGTTCAGATCCCAGAAGCCGATGCTAGGGACAGCAAATTAGTATCTAGACCACTTACAGAAATCACTGACCATAAACTAGGTATCATCATTTGCCAAAGCCAGCAATCTAACCTCTGGACCATTTTAAGGAATCACTGAAAGTGATCACTGAAAGTGATCTGGCAATGATCATCACCAGGACTATTTCCTCATCGCATTTCACAGTGCACCATGCAGCCTGCCTACTGAGAGATCAGTAAATCTATCATTTCCTTCTGAACTCATCTCATCAGCGCCTCCTTATGTCAAGGATCGGTCCTAGAATACCTAAAAATAGGACAGGTTTCATCTCTCCTAAAAAAACAAGGATCTGATCCTGATGATCTGAACAACTTCTGACCAGTGTCTACAATTCTTGGCCAACGTTTTAGAATGTTTTCGGGAAAACCAACTCAAACTCATCCTAAAAGAAAAGTATCCAGTAGATGAACCACAATCTTGATTGAGGGCAGGTCGCAACACAGACACCACAACTCTAAAAGACGTCTATTATGCCCGTAACATATTTAAAAGGTGAATTTTATTTCTAGATCTCTTGCACCTATCAGAGTCTTCGACATGGTAAATCACCGATTGCTCAAAGAACTCTTCTGGAAAGAATGGCTCTTGGTGGCACTGTGCTGAGATGCTTCTCTTCATTCTTAGAAAACTGAGGAGAACACATGAAATTAGAAAACTCTATCTCCAGCGCAGCAGTGTTAAAGCAAGGTGTACCTCAGGGCTCAATATTTTCTCCCTCCCTACTCATCATTTACAAGGGCCAATTAAAGATGCTGTACAGCAATCTAAGATCTGTTACCATTTGTACACTGACGACACAGCTATAATTGAAAATCGCCTCTTCTAATGATCTGGAAACTATATTTCAAGATCTCAACAAGATTGAGTCGTAGATGTCTTACTTCCACCTGCATTTTATCTCTGTAAAAATAGAATACAGGCTTATATTACCACCTAACTGCACCACACTAATTCACATGTGGCTCAAAGAGAGGCCAATTCTGAACAGCAGCCCAAACATTGTAGATTCTGTGAAACATCCAGGCCACATACTGGATTAAAATCTGAATCTACAACATCACATTAACAAAATCTCCAAGGGTGCACAATTCCAACTAAGATAACTATGAGGGATTAAACATCTTCTTCCATCCTCTGATTTTCAACAAGTTGCCCAGGCCCTTGTTCTGCCAGGAGTGGATTATGGCAACTCCCTCCTTGTTAACATTTTCGTAATCCACATGACGTATGGCAAACAAAGCCAACATAGCAAACACAAGGAGATGATGGACGGAGTGCTGAAACTCTTCAAACACTAACCCCCAGTCACAGATCTGGGTTGAATCCATCATCATCATTCTTTAGCTCACTTTGCCACCCCAGTTCAGACACAGCTATATGCAAATCAGTCTTGACCCTGTGCCTCATGGGAACAGTCCAAACCGAACTGCCAAGCCATGTCTTCCCTGGACCGGAATCAAGCATCCTGGGACCGGTTTAGGGCTAACAGCCCTCATCAGCCAGGCTAGCTTGAATCCAGTGGCAAAATGAGCAAGGGACCCACGTCTGGGCATACCCTGCCAACTTAGGGCGAACAAAGCAAACACAAGGAGATGATGGACGGAGTGCTGAAACTTTTCAAACACTCACCCCCAGTCACAGATCTGGGTTGAATCCATCATCATTCTTTAGCTCACTTTGCCACCCGAGTTCAGACACAGCTATATGCAAATCAGTCTTGACCCTGTGCCTAATGGGAACAAAGCCAACATGCCACCGCCAGACTGTACTCTGGATCTAGAAAGTTAGAACATTTATACCCATTCTTAGGTTTCTAAAAGGCCTCCTCATCAAAACAAGAAATGTTTTCAAATTTGCTTGCATCATCCATAAAACCATACACCAGGCACCCCTAAATATCTTACCCAGAAAATGTGGATTGCTAGAGACCACTGGTGCCTTAAGAACTTTGCTAGCCTCCTCCTGGAAAATGCTATCTATGCAAAATGAAACTGTCTTAACCAGTACAGTGATTTTCTGGGAGCACCCCAAGAGTATGGAATGCCATGCCCGCAGAAATCAAAACTATCACTTTATACTGAAAATCCTGTTACAAGAGCACCATACTATCATGTAGAAAGTAAGGTTTCCTATTGGATATGTATACATTTTCTAGCAACAAATTTGTTCCCATCTCTGTCCCATTGATCTCTTTTTTCATATGATGCTAGCATATGCACAATGATGGCTCTAAAAGTATTGGGAATTGTAGTAACCCAAATCGACTAATGTGATACCTTTTTCTCTGTAAAGCATTCTTTCAGCACACATAACATATTAAATTACTAAATAAATTAAAAAAATAATTAAATATATTCTTGTGCCAATCTATATCTCAACCAGCCTATAGACGTTAACAGAACCTTAACTGGCTCAAATTGAATAGTGTGAATGCCACGTAAAGGGAAAAGATGCCTCGAAACATAACCCCCGAAACTGAGCAATGGACAGCCATACTCCCTAGCAGATGGAAATAAATAGCCATTCAGTATGAGACCCAACCTACAGACATCTCTGACTCCAATCAATAAGCATTTATGTCCTGTTAAAGGCCCCGAGACTCTGAAAGCACTTTGGGACAATAAAATTGGCGAGAATGCACTATACAAATGCACATGACCAAGCATGATCCCTGAGATGTCATTGCCTGATAGTCAATTTACTCTAGTCACGTATCAGACGTTGTTTACGTCACATGACATGCAGATTAAATTCCTTGCACTTTCTTCTTTGTAACCCAGGAATAAATTTACAAATGCTCTTGGTTTTAAGAATATGGTGGGAGCATAATTCTCTGACTTTAGCTGATAGCGTCTAAGAAGTGAGTAAAGATGCAATATTATCATAACAAACATGTTGAGAAGGCTCCTGGAAAAGTTTTATCCCAAGCAAAGCATGTGTCGGCTGAAGTATTCTTACGTTTTGAGTCAGGGGATATATTTGGAGCCTGTGAACAAAAAAACAAGAATAACGACTATGAAATCAAGAAGATTTGAGAAAGTGTTCCTGAACAGAGAGTTAGGAATTTACTCTGACTCTCACATTCATTAAGATCTGGGCAGGCGGGTCAGTCCCAAAAGGCCCTCTTGAACCTCATCAATATGAAATCATATTTAGAAGTAACTCACAACTTCAACCTATCTGTCAGCTACAGACTCTTATAGCCATATTACTTGTTTACACAATGCTCTCACCATAAAAACTTTTACATAAAGGTTCATCGATATTTGTATGCACATGCTCCCTCCGGTACAACTTAAATTTGTTTCTCTAGGGGTATTCGGAGCAGTGTTGGAGATTACAAAACCCCGCTACTGGGACTCCCGATAGATGCATAACTGCCAAGCTTTGAAGATTAATGTGTCCAGACCGTCCAGATTTTATGTTTGAATTCTGGGACTTGTAGTCTTGCTTTTATATTGGCATGAACAAGACTATAAGTCTCAGAATTCAAAGACAAATCCTGGACTGAAGAAGCTAGTCATGCGTGAACCTGAGCAACTTGGTAGGGTTGACATTTTGTAACAAAAGATGCACATTTGTGGAACGAAAGGTGAATTTTTTTGACTTTAGAGATCACTTTTGGGAATAACATGGGATTGCTGTGCCAAGAGTGCATTTAACAGTGAACTCCAGCAAGGCCGTATGAGCAGCGTTGTAGAACTGGTACACATCACAATGACTTGAGGACATCAAGTATGCAGGCCTGGGCTTTCCATTTACAAATCTTTGCATCTTGGGACTTCTAGACGTTGCTTGAGTTGAGCAAAAGGGAATACGATAGCTGATGAGTATAATTTGTAAAATAAAAGCTTGGAACTGAGTACATGGTGACCTAACATAGTATGTTATGGCAATCCTAAGCAGAAACAACACTCAACCATTACTATTAACAGAAAAAAACAGCACATCCAGGCAGTCTGAAAAAAAACTGGCACACAGAGACTGAGTTAGCATGAGAACTCAATTCATTTCCTGGAAACAGAGCAGAGTTAATCTGATCCTACTTCATGTGGTAGTGTATAGTTGCACCATCCACAACGAGTAACAGAAGCCAATCACTGAAATCAATCAATAAGTATTTCATTAAGTCACCTAGATAGGATTCAGCAACCCTGGTAAAGGATCCAGCAGTTTATGAAGAAATAAGGTTTGACAAATAACCCATTAATTGGTTTAAGCGTTTATTCTTGTTTTCTTTCTTTCTATTCTCTTTGTAATTTACCTTTCCTCTTGTACTCATCTGATCCCACACTTCTGTTGTTCCCCTTGTCGTTCTTTGACCCTCTCTCATGATTTAAAAGTTGACTTTGATAATTTGGCACAACATAAAAATAACTAATTAGTGTAATGTTGTGTTTTTAGCGGGAATTTCTTTATACGTTCGTTATTTCTTCCTCTATTGACGAACCTCCCTCCATCCCCCCCTCCCTTTCTTTTCAGATCATCTTATTATAAAAATACCAAAAATACGTATACAGGTATTTAAATGCCTTACTATAATAAATGTAAAGTACAATTGGAGTGTTAAGTTATTCAAGTGATTGTTTATTTAACACCATTTTCATCATGCGTTTTAATTGCATCTTAGAAGAAAATTGCGGTTTCTAGTACCGTATAGGGAAATAAAGGTACGTTATCAAAACAAACAAGGTTTTAATGATTTTTCTTGATTTCACATGATTTCTGGCTATCACAAGAGAGCTTTACATTTTTGTATTCACTGCTCATTTGCCAAATTTTCTTTCTTTCTTTCTTTCTTTCGTTCTTCTTTTCTTTTTCTTTCCTTTTCCTTTCTCTCTTTTTCTTTCCTTTCCTTCCCTTTTCCCTTTCTTCTTCTCATCTTCCTACCCTTCTTCATTACTTCCTTCCTTTCGACTTTTCGTCAGTTCCCTCCTCCCTAAACAGTCTTCCTAGCAGTTAGCTCCACCCTCTGTTTGTTTAGCTGTCACTTTAACAGTGAGCCTGTATATCTGTTTTCCTGACTCCATGTCTAGCATTCGGTACAGTCATCCTCACCAGTCTGGGCCGGCCGCTGGGATGTTTGGTGTTTTTATTTGTGTACTCATGTTTGTTTGAACTAATCACCACTTCAGCGAGCGTCCCTCGGCCAGCCCCTCGCCCTCTCCTCGGAGCCCCCAGGCCTGCTGTCCATTCAAGCATAAAAACGTGCTTATCTGCAAGTGAATGGGCGCTCTTTGCTTCATTAAAGCCCCTTTCTCCGCTGGCACTCGCATTGTGACCCTTTGATATTAATTCAAAGGGCAATTAAAGAATGCGGCCTGGCTTTGAAGTGGCGCATTCAGGGCCGGGGAAGGGATGAACCTGGGACTCTGATGGACTGCGCGCATTCAACAGGCCTTTTCAAGGCAGCTCCGAGCGACTCAAAGAGAATGGGACGCAGAAGGTCAAGGAGAAAAAAAAACAGGGGCTAAAGAAACAGTCTCTATTTGTTCCGAAGTATTAGCCGAGCAAACTGCAAATAGTAACAAAATGAAACAGTTAATAGAGCAGCCAGACAGAGGCTTGTCAATCACTTAACTCGAGACGCATTCGGCTCTCCAGGCCCGCGGTTGGCTGTGTTATCTAATTATCTTGGGAAAGTCAGAAGCTGGAAGTAATTGTATTGTACCCCCCCCCCCCCCGACTCCTTACTGCCCCAGAAAAAGGTGATAAATACTCAGGGCTTTATAATTATGCAACATGGATACATGAGAAGGGGGGGGGGGGGGCTTTGTTGGCAAGTCATTGAGGGGGAAAGCCATATATGGCGGGCTTGGAGCGCCTCTGGTATACTTCATCGTCTCCAGTGGAAGAGGCCTAGAAGGCATAGGAAGTCCGTCATGCAGTGGCGTAACGAAAATTGAGGGGGCCCCCCTGCAAGGTATGTGGAGGGGTCCCCTCCGTACTCTATCAGGAGCTCTCCGGCCGAAGTGCTGTGCTGAGGGGGCCCCCTGGAGTTTGGGGCCCCCCGCACCGTGGGGGCTGCGGGGGGCCTGTGTTACGCCCCTGCGGTCATGTTTGGTTTTATGTTAATAAGTTACGATTCTACTAATGAGCATCGGCCCACAGAATATCGTGGTACAAGAATATCTAGGACAGAATATCGAGGGAGGTAATATCGCAAGGTATATAGGGAAGTATAGATTTACCATTCCTAACTCCACTTCTACGTACCTTTGAAGATCTATGTACCACGTAGGTACGTGTACGTGGAGTGAGGTATAAAAAATCTAGACTTACTTGTCGATACATTTTTGCAATATTTTGCCCTCAATTTTGTGTCCCATTGATATTCTGACGTCGGTATTCAGGGTGTATACCATAAAATACCATAGCATGGCTTAAGTTGGTGTCTTTTTCTACATTTTAGCTTCTAGTCTGTCAGGCGTTCAAGGTGGTGTGTTAAAGTCATGGTCTTCATGTAAAGGTTCAAGAGACTCAGAAGTGACGAGGCCTTTTATGATGTCAGTCCTTGAATAAATTGAAATGCAGAGGAAAAAATTAGTACCTATTGTGTTACATCAGAGTGCAATACTACATGCTGTAAGCGAGGCACACTGATTTTCCTTATGCAATTGTGAAGCATTGCCATCTTGAAGCCTGCAGTATGCAAACAGCGTGGTAGAAACAGCCTAGACTGGGTCCACTTAAGCACCTGGCAGACTGGTTCCCTACAATATTACGTATGCAACAGTATATCACGATTACAATGCACTTCTTTTGTAGACCCGGCTGGCAGCCATATTTCGCTGGCAGCCATATTCCACTGCCGGATAGTGATTGAATGTGCTATAGAGAAGAGAATGAATGTCGGGTTTCGGGGAAGTGGACTTCTTAGAATCCCTCCTTTAAGAAGATGGATTTTGCACCATAGTGGGTTGTGCACCTCAAATACCACTGGCTAAATGTGGATCAGCACTGCCGGTGTGTGGATTTAATCCTCCAGCAACTCTCCACACACAAGATGTCACTCGATGCTGCCTTACACTTTGAAAGAGGATTAACTCCAGAACTGAACATAGCCTACAGATGTGGCCTCTGGAACTGGCCACAGAACTCCAGATGAGTTACCGCTGCTGCCTCGACTGTACCTGTTTTGTGCAGTTAGTGGCACATGAGAAAATCTTTTCAATACAGAAAAGTCAGTAAAATTGGTTTGACAATGTTTTTTTATGTGGTGCCATTTGGATCAATAAATACATTGATTGCTCCTGTAGAGCAGTTAATTCATTATGTTAACCGCTTCGGCGCGATCGGAATTCCGCCCAGGTGCTGGACATTCTGATCGCGGGCGTGGTCGTGACGAGCTCAGCTCGTCATGCGCACACCCCCACCCCGCAGCATGACGAGCTGAGCTCGTCATGAGCATAGAAGGGGTTAAGATAATAATGGGCTTCAAATCGAAGACAGTTGGATTTTTATGTATCTCTGTGATGGACGACGGTTGCACTGGCACCTAGCGGCGGTGACTTCTGCATCTTTACTTGCTGATATGCAGTAGGAAGAAACTTCCAAAAGAACCACAGCAAGCTCTAAGAATGTTGAAGAGTTCATAAGGTGGTGTTAGATCCATCACAGAAAACTGCCCATTGTGCATGTCCGAATGAATTTTGCATCCTTTGCTGACAACCAGAGAGCTCACTGACCCCGCCTCTGGTGAAAACTTTGATTGTGTGCCAACAGCAATTTAAGTCTAACAGGGTTCTACATCAGACATCTCCCACAACCCCACTTGGCACATAAATATGGATTTTGAACACTGATCCACGCCATAATATGAAGTAGCAGTTCCATGGGGTCATGAAAATAATTGTCTTTTATCTATATTTTATAGCAAGTTAAGATTTGAGCTAAATGCTTCTATGGAGTCAGCCTGAACTAGCTCTATGGAAAGGTATTACCTACAGTGCCACCAGGAGGTGATGTTAGAATACCCATGTCCCATAACTAGAGTAAGATAACGACAGATTGTCACATTGTCTACTGAGGCAAAAATCCTTTCACCATCATTGGTCCAAAGCCAAAATTCTATTTAAATGCTGCTTATATCTAAGATATATAAGTACTTGCTATTAAATACAACTATGCATTATTGTTTGGTATAGGCAGGCTCATGGAATTATTTGATCCTGCGGCTCCAATTTGTTTTGCTTAAATATAGGTTTACCATCTGTTGCATACTTTCCATATTTCATCAAAAATTTGGTAAAGGATCTTTCAGTTGCCTATTTTTATCATCAGGTGTTAAACTTGTACTAATGAAGTTACGTTTTTGCAGAGGCAGTATTATTGCGCGTTATCGTGACAAAACTACAAAGTAATGCGGCCACAGAATGTGCCTTTCTTGCTGTATAATTTAGTCTACCTGCCACATAATTTGGTCTTCCATTTCTGCATAATTCCAGAGGTATCGACGGGCAGGGTTAGAACAAACCAAATGTCTAAGTTTGAAATACAATTGAGGAACAATTTAAAAAAAAACTTTTTATATTTTAATTTTTTGATTGCGATATTATTTGAGAAAGCATATTGAAAATGTAGGACAGTTAGTCGGTGAATGCGGCATTAGAGCATACCAATAGTCTAAATCTGAGAAATATTACTAAGTCATTTTTGTTGAACACTTTATTTTTATTTGCCAGGGTAACACCAGAGCATTCCATGAAAGAAAGACAGATATTGCGAAGAATATCCCAGCCGCTTAGAGCGGTGATCGCTCTCACGCACATGCCATATAATTTTTGTATCTGTCCCCCCTTCAGCCAGTGTTTGCTTTAGAGGGTTCCGGTTTTGCAGGATGTTGCGACTGATCTCATTTCACAGACGAAATCACTGCTGACACAGGTGTAACCCTAGACTGCCTATTTAGTGGATTTCCAAAGCTCAAGCGGGGCAGTTTCTCATTCAATGTAAATACCGAACATAGCCAGGATTTTAACAAAGCCGAGCACCAGGGTTAACAACAAACAAAGACTACTTCAAAAAAGTTGCAAAGGTGAAAAAAAAAATGTCACCGTTTTCACAGTTCGTGGCTGCACACCTGTTGATGTTTTGCTGAAGGATTCCCCCTTGAAATTGCTGAAATACTATATTTTCTGTTGTCATACGTACAGAATAGGCCGTCTGGGCAACATTTTTAATCCCCTACAAGGCACGCAAAGAGAAATGGTAGATGCTTCTTAATAGTAAATAAAAAAGCATTCTTAAAATAGAAAGCCTTTGTTCACTGTACTCTACAGCATTACACTTTTAAAAGATTTCTTTCACAAACTTCTTTGCAAAAGATCTACGGAATGGTCAATTCTACCAAGACACGAAGGAAAATGCCTCATACTTCGTTTCCCAGTTTCTCTAAAACTGGAAGGATTTGTTCCCCTTTTTGATCCACTGAAACACCCAAACGGTCCCACCTGTAGTTTGGTGGCATTAAATCCCGCACGTGAACACCTCGCCGGAGAAAGAAGGCTTCTTGTCTTCAAGTAAACAAGGAGTTCCACCATAATAGTAGGGTAGCTGAACGGTTCTCCCTTTACACATCCCATGGGAAAACAATTGAATCCTCTTTAATTTGTATTTATGAAAGGAATTAACAATCTAAGACAGAATAAAATAGAATTCTGTAGAATGGAAAGAACATTAATAGTACATTGAACAAAGCTGATTCTGGATGCAAAGCAATTAACCACTGTTCAGACCATCCTTCCTTCTTCTAATGGGGCAGAAGGCAATATAAATCACATTTATATAAGGTTCTCACTGCAAAGGACTAAATACTGACTACCAAAACAGCTATACACTTAGGGCCTGATTCTGATGCAGTTAGGAAGGCCTCCTATCGGCATTTGCTCCGTCCAAATCGGATCGGGAATGTGTCTTTCCAACCGACTCGAAAAGGTTTCCAACCGACTGAGTATGATGCGAGTTAGGCGTTAGGAATATCCCAATCCAAACCCGACGGCATTTGGAATGACCAAGCCGTACGGAGCAGAATTGTGCGTCTCTACTGGCCGCGTTTCCAAACAACCGAGTATGATGCTGGATTTGGACAGCCTTTCCGAATCGTGCCGTCCGACTCAAATCGGCAGTCGGAATCAGACTTTGGGGGCCCGTAGCGGGCCCCCCTGCACCTGGAGCCTTCCCAATCGGGCCCGTGGCGGGACCCATGGGTCTTCCCTTACCAGCCATGCGCAGTGTGGGAGGCACCAGGGGGTGCCTGCCACAGGGTGCCCGATTTTCCCAAGCCACCCCTTTCTTCAATGGGAGCCTATGCATTTGGTCGGAACAAAGGCTCCCATTGAAGTCAATGGGAGTCCAACCAAATCGTATCTGGAAGCATCCGGATAAATCGTACTCGGTCGGTTGGACTCTCCTGATCCGATTTGGTTGGAAACCATTCCAAACCGCATCAGAATCGGGCCCTTAATGTATTCTCTTGAGTTTCTGTTGATACCAGTTATGCCTATATCTGTCCTAGGACCTGGCATATTATACAATAGTTTTTGATCCTTGAAATGCAACTGAGTAGCAAGACTATGTGTTCCTGCTTCATGCATCTTAAACGAAATTTGTGTCCCTTTCCATGTTTGTACTCTGTTTCTTTAGGGATCCACTCCCTTCCTCTAGATTAGTATTATTCTTTCTCCCACGCAAGAATAGTTTGATATGTGAATCATATTTATATCCTTTAGTGGTCACTGCCATGGCGCTGGCAAAATAAAGCAAACTCAACTTCTAAAATCCTTTCCAAATATGTTATTTGCATTTTGGTGGAATTTCTTAGCTTCCTTTTTATAAATCTTTTACTCTACATTGCACATGGTAAACATGGTCTTCTGCTGCTGCTTTCCAATGATGACCTCCTAAGAAAGTACAGTGGCCATATTCTTCCACTCACTAGATGTAGATGTAGTGGTGTAGCAAGGATAACTTGGGGTCCCTGACCGCTGACAGTGAGCCCCTCAGCTCAGTGGCCCCTTGTGCCTATGTGCTTGGTGCATCTTTGATAGGTATGCCTCTGTGTAGACATTGAATACCACAACAACTGCCGGGGGTCAATACACAGGACTTGCCGTAGCGGGCACAGGGTGTTTCCCCGATGGGCCGGTTTTTTGGCTGTGGGGGCCGTTTTTGTCACTGGGTGCCGGTTTTGCAGCAGTGCTGCAATATCAGCCCCCTGTAGCAAAAAGTGGGAAAGCGGGTGCGGTGCTTTTTACTAGCACTGCCCCAACCTCCCCCACCCATACCCCAATCCCCCCAGCTCCCAGGGCCGGTCAAGCAGCAATCAGCCAGGGCTGGTTGCTGTTCCCAGTCCGGCCCTGGCAATATATTTTTAACATCAATAAGAATCAAGCAACATATCAAGTGGCATGTCAAGTGGCATAACTCATAAAAAAAGTTTCAATATCATAGGCAACCAAAACAAAGTGAAGTATGGATGGGAGGATGAAAAGAAGGGAAAGAAAAGAACTCTACTTGAAATATTGTAAACACAATTGAATACCTCTGAGGCAATACATGTATAGAACTGTATTCTGCAGTGGAACAGGATGTCCTGCATACTATTTTGGTATGGAAGAGGCACAAAGCAGATGATAACTAAAAAGGCCTTATTACAGGTAGGATTCCAAAGAAAGCGGGGACAAAAGGACAAGCTGAGTAACGCCTTTCTACTCTAGGCACAGGACATAGTTTTGATACATAAAGACTACCATCAATCACAGCAAGAACAACTAATCAAAGCGTCAATGAAATTCACCCATAAGAGCGACTAAAGGCAAGCGACTGCTGGTGGATAGGTTTAATCGGTCTGACATGGACAGGAACATCTCAGCGGCATCTAGAAAACAAACCGATAGGGACAGACACTTCCCAACCCAAACTGTTTTTTAGGAGACACTCTCCAAGAAGCTGAGTTTGAAATTGTGACATGACAATATTAAACCATGTAATCCTCATTTGGGAATGTAACAAATGTCGACATGGCAGCACACTTCGGACGCAATGATTTTCTTAGGGTGCGGGGTTGAGAATCTCCATTAGAGGAGTTCGGGAAAGTTCCTTTGCTAGGATGGGGGACCTCAAGTTGGTAACATGTAATATATATATTAGAAGAAAAAATGCTTATCATTTTCAACAGAAATGGTAGAATGTGTAAGATCAAAAAATTTAATTTTTGTTTTTTAGGAACAAATATCAAGGAAGGCAGGGAAGTCTATCCTGAAAAACAGATTACAGTTCTGGTAGGAAGCCAAGGGGAGAGCAAAGACCCAGGCGAAGATAAAATATTATTGACAGCAGAAATATAGACTGTACGTTGCCCACACAAGAGAGAAACAGAGAGGCTTCTGAATAAGGAAAAAAGACGAACGCTTGTGAATGGAAAACCCTTTTCATATGTCCATACTGAACACAATGGTGGAAAAGGCCCATTGCACGTTTAAGAAAGGGAAGTGGACAAAGGGTCACCAAATGAGGAAAGTCTCGAACATGTATCATAAAAGCTAATTATGTATTAGGACCAGAAAAGTTCTCCTAAGATATTGAGGCAATGAGAAAGATGTCAGAAGGTGCAGGTCTGGAAAACTGGATGGGAAGGGTATACTATTATTCAACTACGTAATTAAAATTGAAATAGAATGGAGTCCAGCCAGTGAAGCCCAGAGTGATTAGTGGTGAAATGAACCCAAACACGTATAAAGGAAAGAGGCGTCACATACATTAAAGCCACATCTGCAATCCCTTTTGCAGTGATTCATACAGTGTTAGGCTGTTGAAGACAAATGTGATACATTTATGGAGAAAGGTACTTGGCTAACACAGGATGATGTCTCATCACAAGTCTTTATGTGATTCATGCTTTTACCTACATGTGAATAGTTTGAAAGAGAGTGGTAAAAGAGGTGCATAGGAAAGATGTATATTTCTCATGCAGCGGAGGATGTAATCATATTCTAGTGTAGATATGGCTCTTGAAGCACAGCCATTATATAAAATGTACCGTGAATGCTAAGAAGTAACTCATGGAAATGCTTTTACACTTTAAGGCTGAGAAATACTTGTGCTGCCTTCCAGCAGGTTTCCTGGGGCTAAGGCAAAACCAACACTGAACAATGTATGGGTCAGGCACAAAAGTCGAGAAATCTAGAAGACAAAACTGGAGTCTAATGAGGGTCAATGGTACTTAGCAAGGCAGGAAAACATGCCACCTTGTGGCAGAGCATCAACATGTCAATATTTTGAGAAGTAGAAAAAAAAAATACTTTTGGGTGTTTTCGCTCTGTTTTGTTCTCCTGAACCCCAACAGGCCGAATTCTTTTCAGCATAGAGTTAGAAAGTGTCCCTCACTTGAACTTTCCAGTGTTGAGACGGACGACCAAAACGAAGAAGGCAAGAGCAAGCACAACCGACTCCGTGGATGACATTTGGTCCATGGCCCCAGAGGCATCACAGAGCACTAACAGAAACAAGAAAGCATTCATTAGTCGGCCAAAGTTTATTCTGGGATTCCCTTTGGAAGATTTCACGGCCACTTAAGAAGTTTTAGGCAAAGATGATATGGCGTGGTCTTTGGTCTTTCGTTCTGTTCCATATGTGCATTAATCAGTGCAAGGTGTTGCGTTTAAGTGAACTTTAATAGCTCTTACCCATCACAGTATATTGGCTTTGATATCCATATTATATATTGGAGGCATTTTCTCCTGCCATTCGCTGTCTGTCTATGTAAATTTGCAGTGGCTGTATTATGTTGGAAAACCTTAAATAACGGTTATAATAACATATTTCTACTGACATTCACTTTAGGTAAAACTATTTCATCATATTCATTATTGATAGCGTGACAAAAATACTGTTTGATGGCTCAACAAGAACAACTGTTTCACACATATATATTTAAAATGTTTTTCCCGTAATTTTGCTGTTTGATGTCCTGCCTACATTCCATTCCACTTCTCTCCATTTTGTTCTTTGTCTGACACTTTTTTTTTAATGATACATCTCTTGTCTATCTTGTGTTTACTTTGTTGGATGGCTCGTAACCCTGAATTTTGCTGTTTGATGGCCTGCCTACATTCCATTCCACTTCTCTCCATTTTGTTCTTTGTCTGACACTTCTTTTTAGAGATACATCTCTTGTCTATCTTGTGTTTACTTTGTTGGATGGCTCGTAACCCTGAATTTGTGTTATTACGGTATTTAGGTTCCACTAAATAGTGTGGTAAAACAGAAAAGGGTTAAAGTGCCTGATGAGGTCTCCGAGTATGGGTGACCTCAGTTCGCATGTTTTTTGTGTGTTTTTTAAAAATCTGCAATAGCAAAAGAGCTAAACTTCAAGACTAGTGAGTGAACATGAGTGCCACTGCTCAGAGGGTGAGCAGCAAATGCCTTTTTGGAAATGAGACACAAACTTTCTGAAAGAAAATCAGATTTAAAAGTTCGGCATCTGGCTTACGAAAATGTATTTGCTGCAACATAGATATATATTTCCAAAGTCTTCGTTCAAATCAAAGGATGTTGTGTGACTGGGCATGCTGAAGAAAAATGCGACGACTTCCACCAAGTGGCTCCCAACTAAATTGTTTTCCAGTAGCAAATGGCTTGGAAGCCCATAGAATGAAGTCAGGGGTCAAAGGTTCCCGATGGCCAAGTCAAAGGTCACCCAGAGATGTATATTAATGCATGTCACTTTCTCGCATCTGGGGTCAAACGGGAGTTCATAAAAGAAACAAGGCATCTTAAGAAGAAGTGTTATTAGCAAAAAGCAGGTCAGAGTTTATCTCTGGGTCAGTGTGTGCTGCAGAGTTACCCATTCATCCCTAGCAATGCAGACATTCCCCGTGCAACTGATTCAGTGCAAGGTGCTCCGATGAAAGGGGGGCAGGGGGTTTCTGGGATTACAGGGTGTTTTTAAAATCTTTGAGACGAGTGAAAAGAAGATGCTTTTAACTCTTCAATGAGGGGAGTTGCCCATCTTCATTTGGATTTAATTTAATGATTGGCTGACCAATAAGGCCCGACATTTCCTGTGGGGGCAGATGAGCGTGGTGGTAATAGCGATAAAACGCCGGTTATTGAAATAACATTGTATAGATCTGCAAGTATTTTCCTTGTAACTGATAGTTTGGGTGGAACAGACTTCAGTTGGGCTGTGTTAGACATATTCAGCTACCAACATGCATAGTCTCCTTGATGTGTGAGGGCGAAAATGGTCTAGTGTGCATAGGTGCAGCCAGGACAACTTTTTGAATTTCCTATCTCAGTTCTGCAACTTGCGGAAGGCTCTGTGTGCATCAACGGGGACATGCATGTTGGTGCACACTCTGCTGTGTTGGTTCAACACATTGATAACATGTAGTGAATCTATCTCGAGTTGAAGAGTTTTATGCAAAGTAAAAAGGTGTATGGTGCTCTCAGTTATGAATACCAGAGGTTAAAAGCAAATAAAATAAATGAAACTAATGATGCCAATAGATTGTATTGATGCCTGGAGTGCAGCATGGGACACCACACTTCCATCTGACTCTGCGAAAGGTGTCTGCACCTTCTGCCTTCCAGTTGTGACAGAAAAAGGGGCGACTGATCGACAAACAGTCTTATGTCCACATTGGAAGTCTTCATCAATTTCTTTAATTGTTCCAATCAGATTAGTATCACCTGATTTAATTCTGGTACGGCCAAAATTTGACTTCATGTTCAAAGTCTTTGAAGGTTGCAAACCATTCACTTCTCTCATTTTATCAAATTTGCCTAGTATCCCACCTATGCCCAACTTAGAGCGCAGGGGAAGTTTCCTGCAGAAAAAAAACGTTTCATGAGTGAATGTTCTTGAAAACAACTTTGTGTGTGGGAGTTCACTGCTAAACATACTTTTTGTAAAGTTTTTCTCCTGTAATTCTTCTTTTAAAGGATATTTTCTCTCAATTCCTCTTTTAGGCCTTGACTACAGACACTGTTAGCTGTCTTTGACAGGCAAGATCTATTATTTCCAATACATATCACATACTTAAAAATGGGCTTTGGGCAAGTCCTTTGCTTATTATTGGACAGCTTTGTTGTGTGCCTCAGTTCTCCGCTCCAGATTTGTTGGCTTTTCTCCCTATTTGTGGGTTAATTTATGCACAACATTTCAGTCTCACATTGTTTTGAATTGATGATGTGTTCTTCAGCTGCTGACGTTGGACCTTGCTCCTTTGCTATGTAGGGAAGTGGCTATTTCCTTTCCATTTCGCTCCCTGCTCCACTCCTCTCCAATCCCATCTCGTTCTTCCTTTTCCCACCCCTCACTCAGTGTCCACTTGCCCCACTGCACCTATGTTTGCTTTGTTTTAATGTTTACTTTTTTGACTCCTGCCATGCTTTTGATGAATAGCCATCTTTTAAAACCATTCCAAGATGGCCACCCTCCAAATAGGCATGCACACGCACGCCGGGCAGGAATATCTGAATGGGCTTTGCTTCATTTTAACAAATGCCATTCAGAGATTGCCACTATAAATACATGTGCATACAGAGCGGCCGTATTTGAACAACATTCATTAAAATAAAACAAAATATGTTCAAAGATGGCTGCATTGGTAGGGCGCACAGGCACCATGGCCATCTTGGAATGATTTTATTATGTTTTACACATTTGTTTCAAGATGGCTGCGGCAGATGCGGGCACATTCACATAAGCTATCAAACACAATAAAAAAGCATTGGCAAATCATTTGGTTTCACAGACATTACATATTTCTTTGCCAATGCCTGTTTTAAATGTGTGACCTCTTGACTTTCACAAAATGGCAAAGTTTTAAAATCTGTCAGGAATTTGTGGAGTACTATGGTTTAAATTTGGACATAATGAACTGAGTGAAAACTTTGAAAAGCCACATCACACTTCACTATGTTGCACAATTTTATGTGGTTTTGTCAACGTTTTTGATTGCTGGAAGCCAATTTCAGTAAAATGTGGGGATTTTTTCAATGTACACAGAGGAAATTGAGTTAGAATATATATATGATTTCATATTTCTGAACGGCTGATATTCTCTTCCAAGTTGATGGGTTGATAACAGTGTAAAGGGTATCCTCGTGTTAATATTTTGCAAATTTTGCTTTCTAGTCTGTCAATAGTGGCTTATTGAAATATTAGTAATAAGTTGTTTGCCGGAAACATTCCGTAACATGTGAATGACAACAGCAGATCTTACAATTATAAAATCAGCAACGTCTGAACAAGTGGCGAGCATTATTTGATTTGCCAGATTCCTAGATTACGCCTCCGAACCACCAGTTTTGCGGAAAAGAATCTGAAAAACGTACAGGGGGGCTGAGCTCTGAAAGCCTTACTGAACCATACAAATGGTAGAAGTTAGGTTATTTTATTCAGAATCTTATTGTGCCAACGACCATTTCTATGCATGCAGTGGATTCTATAACTAGGCAATGTTTCATGCGGATGTGGGATGGTCAAAAATTGAACTGGGGCAACCATCAGTTGACAGTGCTATTCTGAAGTTGGTGATTGATTGTGTGCGGTTAGCAGATAATTTAAGTTTCAAAATGGTTTGTGTGATTCAGTATAATAACAAAAAAGACTTTGAAACAGGCATACCTTTTATGTATCCAGGTGCCAGAGGACTTTTTCTGTTTTTTTTCACATTTAGGGGAATCAATTGTTCATTTCTCAGCCAGAGTAGATTTTTTATATGTATGTGTCACAAGAAGAGCGCTGGTCAAAAGCTGTTAACATGCTGTAACGTGGTCAGGCCTGGAAGACTCTCCCTTAAAATTCATAATGCAGGAAATGAGAAAGCTAAGGAGACATCCAACCACATCCCACTGCTGCTTCCCTATCATTCAAATCGTCCTCCAGTTAGAGTTAGAATTAGCACCTGACCAAGCCATTTAATTATTGTCATGGTCGAAACATGGAATTGTCATTCCTACATAAAATATAAAGATAGGGAGATTTGTGGAACCCAAGAACTGTTTATTCCAAAATAATATACGTTTATGGCATAGAATATCATATTAAAAAAATCTGAAGGTAAACTGAGGTATTTATATATATATTTATTAAAAATGAAACAGCCATCTAAATAACGTCAGAGACGGCAGTTTGGGGTTTCTGCTCACAAGTGCACCTCAAGTGTAGGATGTCCATGGCATGTTCCACTTTTGGAAAACTGTCTATAGCCTCATCCGATTGCTTCTGGTTTTGCACATATCCGACCTCTCCACGGCGTGGTTTATTTGACCCCTCCCCCTCTCCAAATGTCCCCTCAGCCAGGGTTACTAGAGTCACTGGTGCTCAAAGCCCCGGCCCACGGGACAATTGTGTCCTGCTGTGCTCGCCGTCGCACAAAGGCCTTCCGTTGGCCTGGGCCCGCTCTAGCAGCCCGGCAGCCGAGGCAGTCCTGAGTGCCCCCGGACACTGGCTCGTTTCAGTCACACGCTGGGCTGCAACTTATTGAAGCAAAGAGGGGCACAATGTAAAAATAGCAGAAACAATTAGAGGCGGCTGAAGTGAAAAGCTGTGAAGAAATGGCCCAATTCAATGGTGGATTTTCTGTTCACTAAACTGGAAACGTGAGCGCATATAAATCTGACGGATCTTATTAACAAATCAGTGATGCTATAACAACCTTGTTACAACAATTTAGCAGCAAGAAGCCGCTCGGTGAAATCTAGTCCTCACTACAGCATGGCCTGGGGGCTGAGAGCTGTGACATGTGGAAAAGAGCAATGGGCCTATTAAGGAATATGGCCACTGTGGCCTTCAGTATTCCCTCAATCAGGAAAAGGGTAGTGCTTACATTTACAGCTGGCCTTTTAACTCACGATACATAAAAAAATATATACATACATGTATATAACCATACAGTCTGTTATTCCTCTTAAATGTGCCCTTTGGGAGATATGTCAAATACTACATATGTGTACCCGTGGTGTATGTGTGCACAGTTCGATAGATATATTAAATCATCGATTAATAATAGAAGTGTAGATAGACTGATGTGAAATTCATTATGGATAGGTAGCTAGCTAACTAGATAGATAGATAGATAGATAGATAGACAATGGAACTATAGGTGGGGAGTTAGAAAGGCCTTTAGGTACTTAGTAGTCATCGTAAGTTATACAGTTAATGTCAGATCACACTTTCCATGTAAACTCTATTTTTTCGTGGACTTATTGGGGGTTTGACCCTTTGCTTTTGTGAATGCTAAGTTTGGAAATGATTGAGTTATTTGTTCGCATCCTAAAAACTGTGCCATAAAACAGTGTCTGACTTTTTCTAAAGATCACATGCAGGTTTTCTAACCAGCAGCAAAAAAACATAAAAATAAAACAATGGTGCAACCATCCCCACCAATTTTCCCAGGCAGCAACCACTTAATCTGTAGAAGTGTCTATCTCTGAACTGAAGTCGTTCCATGGGGTGCTTTCACGAAATATGATTTTGTTTCAACAATTGGTAGAGGCGATATTGAATGTAAAGAGGAGTAAAGTCACCTATTGGATCATATGTGATATCATGTGGTTTTATGGCAGCTGCCACAACACAGTGATGTAATATGGACGTCAATAGTGCATCTACTGTTAGTATTCCACTTTATTATTTGTCATGTGTTTGGCTGTTCCGATTATTCCAGTTTCGCAGACATGGTTTATTGACATGATGCATCATATGAACGAGCAAAATTCCAAACCTTTTATCATGGTTATCTTCATTTTTGCATAGTTACGCTTTAAGTAGATGAATGATATGCGACATTGATACATTATTATAATTATTTACAGCAATAGCAACAATGTATGCATTTTTAAAAAGATTTATAAGTCCCTACTCAACACTCATTGCTTTATGTCTTGGTCAATCTAGAGAGTTGAAATATCTGCAAGGTGCAAACACTTGTCTTAGTACAACTTCAAAATATTCAGGTCTTTAGTAAATGTTTCAAATCTTTTTACTATCGCATAGCAAGCATGGAAAACCACCTGAGGATTAGGCTGTTTTGACTTCAACTTTTTATTTTTGCTCTGTATTCCTAAATATTTTGGAAAGTTGTGGGAAATATCTAGAAAGTGGTAAAAATCATCTCTGCTCTTAATGAGATACCTTGCAGTAAATATTTAAAAAATCCTTCATCTTTTATTCACTGTTTCTCCCCAAACATTTTTGAAGAATGCATCTACTCTGTTTTGTTAACAGTTTGAATATTAAGCTTTACTAGAAGTTGTGTCAAAATATATCTGGAGCCTTTTATGTGAACACTTTGCAGTGCACTATGATGCAGCAAACCTGTATTCCAAACTGTTTCTTGTTCCTCAGTTCAGCATGAGAGATACTGAAGCGAGAGATTCTAGGTACACTTGATTTGCATGGTTTAATGAGTGGTTATTACTAAACAGTGAATGTTTCCGCGCGGTCACTCGCAGCATATGTCAAGAATACTCTTTAGTATGTTTCGAGGTTGATAAGGGCACACAGTTGTGTTCACTGCAAGAAGGCAGCAGAACCTTTATCAGAACATCTTAGGGTTCCTTGCAAAAGCCATTGTAAGCTTTTTAGAGGTCCTGGGAGAGTGACTCGCCTGAGAACCAATCCTATCAGATCCCCAGCCCATCTGGAGTCTGGAGACCCTTTTCTGAATAAAGCTGGCCTGACAAGCATAGACTTCAGATCCGCCATTTTAACAAGAAGCAACTGTTTAGCGGGCTAGCTCATGGGAACCAGGTGCCGGGCATAGTTACTGCAGGCTATCGGTATCCATGGTCAGAAGTAGATCACAGCAGCTGTCTTTACATCTGTAACCTCTGTAACCCAAACAACTACCATCCCCGAGACACCAGCTCAAATATTTTGATGTTTTTTTTATTGTTTTATCTCAAGGTGATGAGAAACACATCATGCCACATCTGAATAGTTAGCAGGAAGAAGCAAAATGAGGAAATTTACCAGGTCTTCAATATTTCTGGGAAAAGAGGGTAGATCTGTTCATGTTTTTAAGGTTAGTCAACTGTGTAACTTGGTGCTGCTGATCACCGTAATGGCAATACAAAATGACCAATCTCGTTTATTGAGGTCTTGCCATTTTTTAGATTTTCCAGTTATTTAATTTTTGTCAACTATGACTTTTAAAAGTTAGTGTGACATTATTTGATTTCCTGATATCATCCTTACAATTACTTAACACACTATTTTATTGAGTATGTTTTCAGGTGGATGCGCTACAATATAAAACATCTGACATCTTAGAACGTTTTATTTAGTCCCTGAAGGAAATCTAAAACCATGGCTAGAATACAAAAAAGCGAACATTGGTTATAAAACTAAAAATATTAGACAACTCTTAGGCTCTTGTTTGTAGAGGACAGAGTGAGTTGAATCTGAGTGTGGGCCTCTATTACTATATGTGTGTGAGAGCATGTGTGAAGCAGAGCAGATGCTTCTATTTCTCTGTACACAGGTGTATGCATGTGTTTGCATGTATGCATGCATGTGAGAATGTGCCCATCACATGCATGGGCTAGCCCACTATTTACAGTTATTTTGATGGAGAGCTTGTTAGACATCTGTCCACTACTTCATTAAGTTCCATTCAATAACCTAGTGCCCCTAGCTGGGTCACTTCAGTTTGGACCTTTTTGGGCCACATAAGAACCATTGTTTCTCTAAACACTACTTCATTAAAGACATGTTCTCCACACTGTAGTATACAAATGTAACCTACACCAGACATCAAGGCACCTTGGGAGCATTTGTGTCTGAAGGAAGGAGTTATAGGGGGTTTGAGGTGTACAAAAACCCATATAATAATCTTCCATGATGCTCAAGAGTGCCCAAAGGCTTCTGGATCACTATTGGTCACCTGCAGGGCTGGATTAGCCGTAGCGGGCACTGGGCGTTTCCCTGGTGGGCCAGAAGGGTGGGGGGCTGCTTTTGGATCCCTGGGGATCGGTTTTGTTACAGGTAGCTGGTTTTGCAGCAGGAGTGGTGCTTCCCACTCGTGCCCCCTTCCCCCTGGGGGGCGGTCGAGCTGATTGACAGGGCTGGTTTCAGTTCCCAGTCCGGCCGTGGTCACCTGTGAGGCCTTTGAGGATTTTCACGCTACTGGTGACCTTGTTATTTCCTTAGACATGGCACAGACGTCTTTGTTTGTATCCGGAGTGTCCAAAGTAGGTCCATGAGGGCTAGATCCCTGTCAGATTATCAGGGTACCCACTGATTATGTAAATGGGGTCTATATTGGTTATTTGCATGTAACTGTTTCATCTGTGGATATCTGAATATCTGCAACAGATCTGACCCTCCTGGACCAACGTTGTAAACCCCTTGGCTAGAACAACTGTAGGACGGAAGAATTACAGAATAACAGCAAACCCAGAAATTTGAAAGCTGGAATCATGCAACTTTTTAAAGGGACTATGCTTGTGGCAGATAGAGGGGTGAAAAAGTCGGCACATACTTTCAATGAATAATTACCTGTTGTTCTACAGCTAGATACCTATATTGATTAACAACAATGTTTTAGTGTCATTGGCAACCACTTGGTATATGTGTAGCCAGGTACATCGCTCGTTTACGTCTTTTCTTTTACAGTGGATGTCAGATTGGCCTTGTTTGTACACCGTGCAAAATAATCTCAAATATCTATTTGGTGGTGTATCAATTTTTGTATTCATTCTATCGTAAAAATAAAGCCAGAGAGGTTTAGTGACTTTTTGTGTAGCACCAGGCGCTTGATATTATTACGTGGTGGCACATGTCTATAACATGCATCGTTTATTAGTATAGTGTATCTCAGTAGACAAATAGTTTCGGGTTACATCATAGGAAAAGTATATGTTGCAAAATTTAGCGGTTAATATGTCTCTCATTTCGAGAAGACAGAAGTGTGAAATTTGCATATCTGGGTATTTCGTTCAGTGGCAGAGCAAGGGCACCATGGGCCCTAACGCTGGCAAATACATGGCCCCCATACGGCTTTCGAAGCAAGAAAAAAAATGCTATACTTGGGGTGCAGCGGGCCCCTCGCGTCCATGGGCCCCGGTGCCACAGCACCTGCTGCACTGCTTATAGCTACGTACTTGATATCGCTCCTGCTGCACTACCTGCTCCCGCTTCGCTCGCGGCCGCGACATGAGCCGCGCGCCGCCCCATTTTTCTGTCATTAATAACTGTGTCAAGCTGTGCTGACAAAATGTCCCCCTCCGACTGTTAATATGCATTGTCATTTTAAGCATGGAACCGTTTAGCCCGTGATTTATCTCGCGGAGGCAGCGCTGGGGGCAGCTGTACGAGTTCTCCGCTTGGCGAGTCAAGTCATTTCCTTAACAAAATGTTGGGCACAGATGGGCCGTAAGCTGTCAGTCCGGCATCATTGTCCTGGCATCTGCCGGCCCTCGATGTACTGTTTTATGTATTCAGCCAGTTACTTAGCCGCGGCACCCTGAAAAGACCAACCTCCCCTGATTGGCAAATAAAGTGTTCGTTTGTCTCTTCTTGCTATTGTTTTGTTTTGGGAACACATGTCAGCGTCTCAATTACCCAGTTCATTAACAGCTCCCAGCGGACAGGATGGGCAGCCCCTGGTAGGGGGAGGAATGGGCGCATATGCTTCATAATAGGCTCTCTCCTGACTCTTGGAAGTAGACGCCATTCTCTGGCTCTCTTCCTGGTTCCGGGCGCTCGTGCCCCCGGAAGTTCTCCGTGCTGGAGGGTTCCGTTGATGCGGTATCGTCTGGTCTGACTTGTTCGTTGTTCGGAGCATGCGTAAGCAGTCGCTTTAGGAGCATTGTGCCTAGACAGCAGCGCTTCAAGGCGGGCGAAGAGGCGACTTAATCTTACAGTTTACATATCATGTAATAAGTAAGCAAGTTATTTGCCGTGTAATAAACCATTAGTAATACTTAGTTCTCGTTCCACTAATGTTCCTGCTTTTACATTAACAGACATTTTTTCAGCTACTTTCGCCTGCTCGCTGGAAAACATTTACTTAAACCTAAATGTCTCAGGTAGTACGGTTATGGAAATCATGAAGTATTAAACGGCGCTATAGTTTTGGTTTGGCGCTATGTAAGCACCCTGTAAAACTTAACGTAACTTCAGGTAGCATAAAGTAACTACATAACGTAGTACAAAATAATGTATTACACCTTAGAATCACAGGACAGTGTAATGCACCCTAATGTAACATATCATACAGTACTGTAACAAAATCAAGCTCTCTACAACAAGAAACAGTTTTCTAGATGATATTAAATCGATTTAATCCAATGCTTCTTACCACCGTTTCGCCAGAGCTTGGCGCTGTACAGGCCAGGTGTTACTATTATATAAAATGTCCAGAATGTACTGACCTCAGAAAGATGGAAGTCTGAGGTGGACTTGCTTGTATTGGAAAACACAATCTACAAATCACAGCAGATGTCAGTGGCAAGTGTACATTCGCTAAGCCAACTTGACACTGAATTTATACTGAAAGTAATGTTCATAAAAGTATTAATAATAGTAACAAGAATATTAATAACTTTTTTTATGTAGGGATTGCTGCCACAGTATTTGTTGTATCGCAGCGCTGTAAATAGCAAGTATCACTGACTTCCAAATAGAATTATTGTCAGTGAGGAGGCATTTTACGATATTGGAGCCTTCCACTATCTTCTAAAGACATGTAGCTACCCTTTTCATAAAACCAGTGGTTTAGATTAAGCAAAATGGAGACTGATCGGATTCAGGGTAACAGAGCATTTTCAACATTTAAAAAAAATTGCAGCCCATGATTTCCTCAATCTGCCAGTTTTACAAATTGGTAATGACTTGGGGTTATGTTTCACTCTGCATCAAATCAAAATATAATCCAGCAAACATCATGTCATAACCAAATCCATTCTTTTTAGGGGTGTTCAGCATTACAAAGTTTTCCTCTGAAATATTGGGAAGTTTTTTCAAAATTTCCCAATCTTTGTGAACTTTACAAAAGTTCAGAAGATTTCAAAGATCGGGAGTTACTTTATTACAAATTATGTTGGAAAAACTAAAATGTCAATAACCAAAAAATGTATTGTGTAGAACTTTCCATTTGAGAAGGAAGGCTCCCCTTCCTGGGAAGATCAGAAACCTCGGTTCTTTTTCACAACAACGGTGACCTGTTAGGAAAACCCACTCTTTGATCTAATGACCACTATATTTAAAAACTCGAAATACATTGGATAATGTCTGTCTTGATTGATTTGTTTTTCTCAGTTGTCTGTTTCACTTTTTTGCCCCAGGCTTCCTATTCCACAGTGCTTAATTTGTACCGGTGGTTGATGGTGGTGGGCACTGGCACTTATTTATGGAGACTGGGACACATTTTTCATCATCAGCCTTTGCTTCAGTGCAAATGAGAGAAAAACAGAAGAGGAGGGAAAGACGGGAAGGAAAAGAAAGATACAAAAACAGTGACAAAGAGAGAAAGTTGCAATGTAAAAGAACCTATAAAAAGTGAGATTCAGAGGCAGTAAGTGTAGGATAATGGGAGGAAAAGCATGAGGATGAAAACGATACTAGGAAGCCTTAGTTTTTAGCATTTGGGTGAGAAACCTTGGGCGCTTACATTTATTATTTTGTATTCCTACAAATGAAGCACAACCATTATGTGTCAAATAGTAACCATTCATCTTGTAATTACCAAGCAGTGTACACAGCTTGACTGCGGAAGATAGTTCTCCGATGGCCCCACCCCAGCCACCCTTCTCCACACCACATGTCCACTCTCTGCTCATGGATGTGGGTCTGTGGGCAGTTGGGGAGTTGTCGAGTGCCATTTTGATTAGCACTGCCCTGGCGGGGGCTTATTCGCCTTTCAGAGACCTCATGCTGGGGAACCGTGGTTCCAGAAAGAAGGCCTGTGGTGGGAGGCGGTGCGGCTGTGCATGGCTTCGAGCAGCAGAGAACCATTTTCGGCTACAAGTGGCTCAACCCGAAGGGGTTTCAGCACACAGCCTCTTGGAGGAGTAAACATTCGTGCTCACAGAATGGAAATTGAAGTAGAGGAGAAACTGAATCTGCATATATGTTTTCAACTTGTGCATGCAAGCCCAAACCACCCCTCTTTATTCTTTGGCCAAACAATTTATCAGCGCCCCACCCATTTTGGAAGACGTCTGAAATAAACTTGCTCATATGCCTAGAATTCTTCAACACAGAAGTATGTGATAAATGGGCTGGTAGGTTTTTAGATTTAAAGTTTTTTGAGCCTTCCTAATAAAATCTCAACTTGCCCTCCTTTGGCTAAGTTACAAATTATCCTAAAGGGAAATCCTGCAGATGCTAGGAACTCGGGGCTCGGGAGACCCCTACTGTGCCTCTGTTTCGAGCCCCCTCCCCTCCTAAAAGCAGCCCCCCCTGCGCCCCCTTCTCTTCCACCCCGACCCTCTTTGTGTCTCTGCACCCTGCCAGGCAGGTGTCAGAGCCCTGAATGCGGGGGAAGGCCCCGTTGACGGATACCACAGATGGAGCGTGGAAATTGCTCGAATGGGGCCTCAGCCACAGGCCATTTCTGGGAGCCCAACAAAGCCGCCAAATAAGTCAACAAAAATCCCAAAGATCACAAAAGGAAAGTGTCATTTGTCATTTACTCCGGGCCTGCGAGGGAGTATATCAGCATTGCTAAACTCCTCCCGGCCTGCACCCGAGTAAACATGATTGAGGTCAGCAGCGTCATCGACTGCTACCTGGGGTCAAGAAACAGCTTGCCGCCATCTTTGCTGAATGATAAAGTCTGGGAGCATGCGACATTTTTCGTGTCGAGGAGAGAGGGGCAGATGCTTCAAAACATTGCCAACTGATAAACTATACAGTATGAAACAACGCCGTTGACATCTGAACTCAAAATAAAATTTAAAGTCCTGGCAAAACGAAAGCTACCCTGGCCTCGTGTTGACCCAAAAAGGATTTAAATAACTTTAAAATGGCTTCTTGGCTTTTCAACAATTGCTGCAGAAGAAAAACACTCAGGGGCTTATTCTAAGCGCCCCGGGGAAATGCCGTGACTATAAGACATAGGGACAAACACGGATTTCGCAGGGTTCCGTTTTTAACTACTACAGTAATACGGATCACTCACTACAAGTTAAGTGAGTTGTAATGGGGGCTAGCGTGGTAATACTGTATGTTTTTCCACGTTTCGAGCTGCAAAAGTCAGAAATGGTGTTTTATTCCCACAAGTTTTACATGAAGACATTCGTGTGAGGATAAACAACAGTTCTGGACCGTAATTGCACGTAAATCATAAGCCCAATTGGCCACAAACCACCGTTTGTGCCATACTCGGGTTTAGCATGGTGCATGGAAGAAGGGTCTGGGCACTAAAGTAGAACGATTAATTCTACATCTGTGAACCAGGGCCCAAAATAGTTTTGCTGCACGAGGGAATCCCTTGATGTGTCTCTATAACTGAGCATTGAATTTATCTTACTACTAAATATAGTTCTGAAATGGCTGCCCTCTCTGTTTTGGGTGAGTTAATTATTCCGCAGAGATGTTTTGTG
The DNA here is from genome assembly GCA_963921515.1 of Calotriton arnoldi. NCBI lineage: Eukaryota > Metazoa > Chordata > Amphibia > Caudata > Salamandridae > Calotriton > Calotriton arnoldi. Next base: position 345,369 of record CAWUFW010009132.1, read on the forward strand.
GATTGGGAAGACAATAAAGCAGCACATAAGATGGCCGCCATGTGAAAGGCTACGCTGTTTTTCATTTTTAGCCTGGACTTGTCTATTTATGTGCCTTTCTCGGATAGTGGTAATTTTAGAATTCCACGTGATCAAATCCCTCTGAAATTGAGCGGTGATCGCCTGCGCAATAATGTTAACCAGGATCAAATATTTCCTGGGGCCATAGAAGAGGTCACGAAGGGTTAGGGGACAAAGAGTTGCCTTCTAATTCTGTAACTACCTCACCCCAGTAATAAACTTCATGGCAAGTCCTCTGATGGGATACTGCTCGCAGCATGTTCTCCCTTGCAGATTTGCGGCAAAAGGAATTTGTAATCCTGCAGGGGTTATGATTGCTGTTTTGTGTTTAATCGCTTTGGTCAGTGGCGCCTTTTTTTTATCCCTCCAATTCTAATTATTGCTCACATGGATATCGTCCTTACAATATCCCTTTTAAAGAGCGTCCCTAACTTCTGGGAGAAGGGGGAGCAGGCTGCATTTCAAATCACCACTTTCACATACATAAGTTTATTGAGGACAAGTAAAGACTAAAATGATAAAATCTATCTTTGAAACAGACCTAATGTTTACATTTTAGATTGATAATTTCAATTTAGGGTAGGTTTCAGGGTAAATTGCTTATTCAGTTGTAAATTTGCAAAGCGATCACGTTCTTTTTACTGCAGAAAGTCAATGTCAAAAATAGAGTCTGTAAACCTTAAATAAATATATATATATATATATATATATATATTTTCACAACAAAGAACGCGGCACTCCAGAACTGAGTTTTAAGCACAATTTATTCTCGGCAACTTCCTCAACCAACGCTTTTCAGCCCCCTCACGGCTTTTCTCACGGGATCCGGCCCCCACGCAGAGCACCAGCTGGTGAGCGCGCTGAACGAAGGATCACATTGGAGGCAATATATATATATATATATATATATATATATATATATATATATATATATATATATATATTATCTACTGGCGGTCGCCAGTAGATAGTTATAGTTACAACCTATTATCCATAGGAAATCCGCGACATTCTATTTGAAATAACTCTCTTGCCGGTTGACGTATCTTCGCGAAATTTTCAAACTTCGTGGGGCGCTCCGGTCCGCTCCTACCCTGAAAGTCTCGGGGTGATACGTCAAGCGGGGGCCGAGAAAAAGGGGGGTCCCAAAACGCGTTTTCCCCATGCATTTTCCCATAGGAAACTTTAGACACGGCTACAGCCCGAACTGCTGAACGGAATTACACCAAATTTGGCAAAGAGGTAGTTCTTGGTTCAGAAAGAACCCTTTTTGTTAAATGGTGTAAATCCGTTCAGTAGTTGCTGAGAAAATCAAAAAGTAAAAGTACATATATATCTATGGGCACGGAGGATTCGCGCACCCTGAGCGCACCCTGCGCGCACCGTCCCGATCACGAGCTGCATGTTAATTGGCTGTCAGCTGGCTGTCAACATTCCGATTCAGGAAATGTTGGCAGCCATTTTGTCCCTCGGTAGAACCGAGGGACAGAAACAAGTGCGCAAAGCGCACAAAGGGGAGGGTAGAAACACCCTGACTCCCTAGGTTTGCTCAGGGGTCCCACAAGGACCCCCTGGGCAAAAAAAATTTTTTTTTTTTAAAATCGGCAGGATGCGCTCAGGGTGCGCGAATCCTGCCGGAAAAAAATCGAAGCGCGGTCTCCCGCGCTTCGATAGTTAATTGGCCCCGGGTGGCCCAAGTCCCGGGGGCATGGTGGGGGATAATTTAATGTGTGGGGGCCTCAAAGGGCCTCCAAGCCCCGGGGACCGCCACCCCCGGGGCTTTTTAAGAAATGGTGCGGGAGGGCTCTGAGCCCTCCCGCAGCCCCGGGGACCACCACCTCCCCGGGGCTTTTTAAAAAAAAATTATTAAACCTGTGTGGGGGGGCTCCAGCCCCCCCACACGCCCTGGGGACCACCACCTCCCGGGGCACTAAACATTTTAATATGGGGGTCCGTTACGGACCCCAGAGCCCCGGGACCACCACCTCCCCGGGGCTGTGTACTGAATGGGAGGGGGCCGCACGGCCCCCTCCTGGAGCCCTTGATGGCCCTGGGGACCACCACCCCCAGGGCCGGCTCCTGCAGTGTCCCGGGTGCCTACCCCGGGACACTGCTGCTTGCAATGACAGGACGGGAGCCTCGCGGCTCCCGTCCTGTCATTGCAAACTTGCTTTGGATATTGGAAGAGAGAGCAGGAAACCTGCTCTCTCTTCCAATATCCAAGCCGATTGCTTTACACATGGGGAGCAGCATGTTAGCTGCTCCCCATGTGTAAAGCAATGCCGGCACCCTAGGGACGCGGGGAGCCGGCGGGACTGTGGGGGATTGGGGACCCCCCACAGTCCCCAACGAGAGGCCAGGCCCCGGGGGATGGGGTCCCCGGGGCAAGTAGTGGCTCGGGAGGGGGCCACGCGGCCCCCTCCCCAAAAAACAAAAAAAAAACACAAAAAAAAACGGAATGGCCGGCCCCGGGGATGGGGTCCCCGGGGCCTTAAATGGCCAGAGGAGGGGGCCACGCAGCCCCCTCCAAAGAATATAAATAAAAACGAGGCCATGCCCCGGGGATGGGGTCCCCGGGGCCAATACAGGCCCAGGGAAGGGGGCCACGCGGCCCCCTTCCCGTTTTTTTTAAATTACAAATTAAAAAAAGGGGTAAGGCCCTGGGGGATGGGGTCCCCAGGGCATAGAAACAGGAAAAAGGAAGGGGGCCACACAGCCCCCTTCAGGGGACAACATATTTTTTTTTTTTTTAAACGATCGGCCCGCAGGCCCCGCCCCTTCCTTCACCACTCTGCAAACGCGCCCTGGCGCATTTGCAGAGGGGGAACGAATTCCCCTTGAATACTGGGGGTCCCTGGGGGCCAACTAGCCCACCAGGAACCTCCAGTATGCGCCAGGGGGCTGCGTTGCAGAGAGGTGTAGAGAGGCCACACCCTTTTACACCTCTCTGCAACGCAGCTCTGTGGCGCTTTGGAGGTATATGGTGGGCTAGTTGGACTCCGGGGACCCTCAGGATTCAAGGGGACTTAATCCCCCAACTTAAAACGCGCCACGGGCGCGTTTGCACAGTGGTGAAGGGAGGGGCGGGGCTTCAGGTGACATGTGTGCAAACAGGCCCCGTGGCGCGTTTTAAGATGGGGAATTAAATCCCCTTCAATCCTGAGGGTCCCTGGGGGCCAACTAGCCCAACAGGTACATCCAGAGAGCGCCACAGAGCTGCGTTGCAGAGAGGTGTAAAAGGGGTGTGGCTCTCTACACGTCTCTGCAACGCAGCCCCTGGCGCATATTGGAGGTTCCTGGTGGTCTAGTTGGCCCCTAGGGACCCTCAGGATTCAAGGGAACTTAATCCCCCAACTTAAAACGCGCCACGGGGCGCGTTTGCAAAGATGTCACCTCAGGCCCCGCCCTCCCTTCACCATTGTGCAAATATTCCTCTAAAATCAGCCGAAATAGGAATTCCGATTTACTCACCTGTTATAAGGAGAGACCTCAGTGCTGTATCTTTCAGCCCAGTACTGGTCCTGAAAAGTAATTTTAACCGTACTTACCGGTAACTTGAATTTCCTTCATAGGCTAACATTGACTGGTTTCACTTGGAAATTCTTCTAAGTGTGGAGTTTTGGAACTTTAAAATATTCCTCTAAAATCAGCCGAAATACGAATTCCGATTTACTCACCTGTTATCAGGAGAGACCTCAGTGCTGCATCTTTCAGCCCAGTACTGATCCTCAAAAGTAATTTTAACCGTACTTACCGGTAATTTGAATTTCCTTCATAGGCTAACATTGACTGGTTTCACTTGGAAATTCTTCTAAGTGTGGAGTTTTGGAACTTTAAAATATTCCTCTAAAATCAGCCGAAATACGAATTCCGATTTACTCACCTGTTATCAGGAGAGACCTCAGTGCTGCATCTTTCAGCCCAGTACTGATCCTGAAAAGTAATTTTAACCGTACTTACCGGTAACTTGAATTTCCTTCATAGGCTAACATTGACTGGTTTCACTTGGAAATTCTTCTAAGTGTTGATTTTTGAAACATACAAATATTCCTCTAAAATCAGCCGAAATCCGAATTCTGATTTACTCACCTGTTATCAGGAGAGACCTCAGTGCTGCATCTTTCAGCCCAGTACTGGTCCTGAAAAGTAATTTTAACCGTACTTACCAGTAACTTGAATTTCCTTCCATAGGCTAACATTGACTGGTTTCACTTGGAAATTCTTCTAAGTGTGGAGTTTTGGAACTTTAAAATATTCCTCTAAAATCAGCCGAAATACGAATTCCGATTTACTCACCTGTTATCAGGAGAGACCTCAGTGCTGCATCTTTCAGCCCAGTACTGATCCTGAAAAGTAATTTTAACCGTACTTACCGGTAAGTTGAATTTCCTTCATAGGCTAACATTGACTGGTTTCACATGGAAATTCTTCTAAGTGTGGAGTTTTGGAACTTTAAAATATTCCTCTAAAATCAGCCGAAATACGAATTCCGATTTACTCACCTGTTATCAGGAGAGACCTCAGTGCTGCATCTTTCAGCCCAGTACTGATCCTGAAAAGTAATTTTAACCGTACTTACCGGTAACTTGAATTTCCTTCATAGGCTAACATTGACTGGTTTCACTTGGAAATTCTTCTAAGTGTGGAGTTTTGGAACTTTAAAATATTCCTCTAAAATCAGCCGAAATACGAATTCCGATTTACTCACCTGTTATCAGGAGAGACCTCAGTGCTGCATCTTTCAGCCCAGTACTGATCCTGAAAAGTAATTTTAACCGTACTTAACGGTAACTTGAATTTCCTTCATAGGCTAACATTGACTGGTTTCACTTGGAAATTCTTCTAAGTGTTGATTTTTGAAACATACAAATATTCCTCTAAAATCAGCCGAAATCCGAATTCTGATTTACTCACCTGTTATCAGGAGAGACCTCAGTGCTGCATCTTTCAGCCCAGTACTGGTCCTGAAAAGTAATTTTAACCGTACTTACCAGTAACTTGAATTTCCTTCCATAGGCTAACATTGACTGGTTTCACTTGGAAATTCTTCTAAGTGTGGAGTTTTGGAACTTTAAAATATTCCTCTAAAATCAGCCGAAATACGAATTCCGATTTACTCACCTGTTATCAGGAGAGACCTCAGTGCTGCATGTTTCAGCCCAGTACTGATCCTCAAAAGTAATTTTAACCGTACTTACCGGTAACTTGAATTTCCTTCATAGGCTAACATTGACTGGTTTTCAGCAAAAAAGTTTCTCAGTGTTGATTTTCACAAACTACAAATATTCCTTAAAAATCGCCTGTATGACTTAAACGCATTCTTTCAACTGTTTACAGGAGATGCACCAGTGCTGGATCCAGGATCCAACACTGAGTAAGAAAAAGTAACGATAACAGTTTTTACCTGCTAAGTGAATTTCCTTCCATAGGATAACATTGGTGATTCTATGAGAAAAAGTTTCAAAGTGTCAACTTTTAAAATACAATAATATTCCTTAAAAATCACGACTGTAACCAAAACGCTTTTACTCAACTGTTTACAGGAGATGTACCAGGACTGAATCTAGGATCCAGTCCTGTGGTTACAAAAGTAATCCATAAAGTAACTAATTGCATTTAACTAGAAATTCACATTGAGCTGAATGTTGCATTGTGTTTGAAAATGTGTTGCCCATTGCAACAACTGTAACTACTGTACTTAAAAGTCTATTGCCTATCTGCAAAGTATTTAAACTAAAGTATTTCATTCTGAGAAAGTATTTTTTGTAATGTAATGTATAATGTAATTACAATGTAATTTGACAAATAAAATATGTAAAAAAAAATTGTTTCTAAAAATGTAGTAAATCAGTATGAAAAAAATTAATATAACAATTAATACATTTAAAAATTGTCATTTACAAAACCTTTGAAATTCACTGAAAAAACCGTAGGTTTCAGGCACGTTATAGTTAGAAATTAGCATTTAAAAAACCTTTGAAATTCACTGAAAAAACCATAGGTTTCAGACACGTTATAGTTACAAATTAGCATTTAAAAACCTTTGAAATTCACTGAAAAACCATAGGTTTCAGACACGTTATAGTTACAAATTAGCATTTAAAAAACCTTTGAAATTCACTGAAAAAACCATAGGTTTTAGGGACAGTTATAGTTAGTTGGACATTGCACTCGTACAAAACCCGTGAAATTCCCCCGTTATAGTTAGTCCAGCTAACTATAACTCGCGCCCACGCAATGCACTGCTGATGACGTCACATATTACATCACTCATGACATGGTCATTGACATCACTGATGACATCACTGATGACATCTCAAATGACATCACTGATGACATCATCCACGTGATAATCTGATGCACCTCCTCACACCCTAATATAACCTTTGATACACCCACTCTAAATTACAGACTGCCATTCGCAAAACCATAGACACTCCAACACCAATAACTACATACCCACTCACTGATTCTTAGGTCTACACACACACATCCACTCACTCACCCGTACAGTCACTCATACTTACGGTCACTCAGTACAGGACTATCATATGCACTCTTACTCCTATATAGACACTCAAACAACGCCACTCATCCATAGAGATACTCACACACCTAGTCAGTCATGCAAATAATTAAACACACTGCCATTTACTCACCTATACAGTTATACACACACACCAGCTCACTTACTCATACAAATAGTAGCACATTGTTACGCTCTTATACAATCACTGATACAAGCACACAATCATCCATACAGCCACTATCACAATCACTCACTCTTGCTTATAGCTATTTATATACTCCAACACACATATATACTGCCTTTCACATATGTAGTTACTCACACATGTACCACTGGGACATACATTCACTCACTAACACACTCTTACACACACTTACCCACCCATACAGTCTATCACAGATGCACTCTTGAAACCATCCACCCAGTGAATCACCCACTCACACATCTATGCACAGAGTTGCACACACCCTCCCACACAAACACTCAGGCACCCATACAGATACTCAGACAAGCATTCAATAACTCATATAGAAAATCATTTAGCTATTCACAAACACATGCAGCCACTTACACAGCAACAGACAGACGGATACAGACATACACCCAGTTTAGTCACTAACCCATGCATTCAGTAAGATACGTTAAATCACTCACTTATAGAGTCAGTCACGCACCTACTAAATCATCCATACAGACACTTACACACCCACTCATTCTTCAATACGTCTTTTCCTATATATTTTAAAAATATGTAAACTTTACAGAAACACACAGTCACTGGATGATGTCATCAGTGATGTCATTTGAGATGTCATCAGTGATGTCATCAGTGATGTCACTGACCATGTCATGAGTGATGTAATATGTGACGTCATCAGCAGTGCATTGCGGGGGCGCGAGTTATAGTTAGCTGGACTAACTATAACGGGGGAATTTCACGGGTTTTGTACGAGTGCAATGTCCAACTAACTATAACTGTCCCTAAAACCTATGGTTTTTTCAGTGAATATATATATATATATATATATATTCACTGAAAAAACCATGGTTGCAGGAACATTATAGTTAGGTTCAGATTTTGCACACACAAAACCATAGAAATTCAGCAGTTGTAGTTTTCTCAAGTAACTATAACTCGTTCCCTAAGGGAACTATAACTCGACCCCGCCATGCAGTTTTCTCATCAATAATTTCACTGCAAATGTTGCAGTGATATTTTTAAAGATGTCATAGAAGATGTCATGAGTGTTGTAATATGTGGGGTAATTAGCAGTGCATGGCGAGGGTGTGAGTTATAGTCACCTTAGGGCACGAGTTATAGTTACTTGTAATATCTATAACTACAACTGCTGAATTTCTATTGTTTTGTGCATGTAAAATATGCAGTGGCGGCTCGCCGAGGAAGTGCTGCGGGGCGGTGAGGCGGGGGAGGGGCAGGGTGGGGGGGGGTAGTGGACTCCGACATACGGCGAAACGGAGTAAGGTAAGTAAATAAATAAATAAAACAATTTACCTTGCGCGCGTTGCATCGCCGAGTTGGCGATGCAGCGCACGCAAGGTAAATTGTTTTATTTTTTATTTACTTACCTTACTCCGTTCCGCCGTATGTCGGAGTCCACTACCCCCCCACCCTGCCCCTCGCCTGGCCCGCCTCACCGCCCCGCAGCACTCCCTCGGCGAGCCGCCACTGAAAATATGAACCTAACTATAACATCCCTGTAACCTTTGTTTTTTCAGTGAATTTCTATGTTTTTAAATACTATTTCCTAACTATAACGTCCCTGCAACCTGGGTGTGTGTGAGTGGTTGTGTGGGTGTGGAAGTGGGTGTGTGAGTGTGTGGTGGGCGTGTGAGTGTGTGTGCAACTGTAACATTTGTTTTATTGAGTGAATTTCTATGTTTTTAAATGCTATTTCCTAACTACAATGTCCTTGCATCCTGGGTGTGTGTGGGTGTGTGGGTGTGTGAGTGGTTGTGCAGGTGTTTACGTGGGTGTGCGAGTGTGTGGTGGGTGTGTGAGTACGTATATGACTGGCTGTGTGGGTCTGTGAGTGCGTGTGAGAGTGGCTGTGTGGGTGTGTGAGTAGGTGTGTCAGTGGCTGTGTGGGTGTGAGTGGTTTTGAGGGTCTGTGAGTGGGTGTGTGAGTGGCTGTATGGGTGTGTGAGTGGGTGTGTAAGTGGATATGTGAGTGGGTGTGTGAAAGTTGTGTGAGTGGTTTTGAGGGTCTGTGAGTGGTTGTGTGGGTGTGTAAGTAGGTGTGTCAGGGAGTGAGTGAGTGAGTAGGTGTGTGGATCTCTGACTGAGTGTATGTTTTTTTTATTTGGTGTCTGGATCCACCCAAATCGACCCCAATCCGGGAGGATCTGGGGAGGATCCGTAGATTCTCGTGTGCTAAAAAAAAAGGGTTTGGGACAATTTCTTGCTCATGAGGGGTCTCTCAGGACCCCTCCTTTAGTCCCGCTGGGAACCAAGTCCCAAAGAACAAAATGGCGACCGCAACTTTCCTCTCAGGTTGCGGCCAGCCAATAACGGCATCGCTGTTGGTGCGTGGATTCGTGAATCCAAGGAGGATCCTCGGAGGAACCGCATTCCTAGATATACAAATTTGGATTTAAGGTAATATCTTGAAAACGAATGAATGACATTACACCAAATAACAAACAGTGATCTTTCTGGACCAAGAGCTGCCTTTCTGCCAAATTTGGTGTAATTCTGTCTAGCAGTTTGGGCTGTAGTCATGTCTAAAATCTCTACGGAAATTAACATTGGAAAAGCACTTTTTTTGACTCCCCTTTTGCTCGGCCCCCGCTTGACGGATAACCCCGAAACTTTAGATGCACAATAAGAATCACCGGCACACTTTTTTGGGAAAATTTCGTGAAGATTAATCAAATGACACCAAAGATATAGGCAAGTCAAAAAATGCTTTTCCTATGGAAACATGGTCCTAACTACAACTACCTACTGGTGACTGCCAGTAGGTAATATATATATATATATATATATATATTCACTGAAAAAACCATAGGTTTCAGGGACGTTATAGTTACAAATTAGCATTTAAAAAACCTTTGAAATTCACTGAAAAAACCATAGGTTTTAGGGACAGTTATAGTTATTTGGACATTGCACTCGTACAAAACCCGTGAAATTCCCCCGTTATAGTTAGTCTAGCTAACTATAACTCGCGCCCCGCAATGCACTGCTGATGACGTCACATATTACATCACTCATGACATGGTCAGTGACATCACTGATGACATCACTGATGACATCTCAAATGACATCACTGATGACATCACTGATGACATCATCCAGTGACTTTGTGTTTCTGTAAAGTTTAAATATTTTTAATATATATAGGAAAAGACGTATTGAAGAATGAGTGGGTGTGTAAGTGTCTGTATGGATGATTTAGTAGGTGCGTGACTGACTCTATAAGTGAGTGATTTAACGTATCTTACTGAATGCATGGGTTAGTGACTAAACTGGGTGAATGTCTGTATCCGTCTGTCTGTTGCTGTGTAAGTGGCTGCATGTGTTTGTGAATAGCTACATGAGTGTCTATATGAGTTATTGAATGCTTGTGTGAGTATCTGTATGGGTGCCTGAGTGTTTGTGTGGGAGGGGTGTGTGCGACTCTGTGCATAGATGTGTGAGTGGGTGATTCACTGGGTGGATGGTTTAAACAGTGCATCTGTGATAGACTGTATGGGTGGGTAAGTGTGTGTAAGAGTGTGTTAGTGAGTGAATGTATGTCCCAGTGGTACATGTGTGAGTAACTACATATGTGAAAGGCAGTATATATGTATGTTGGAGTATATAAATAGCTATAAGCAAGAGTGAGTGATTGTGATAGTGGCTGTATGGATGAGTGTGTGCTTGTATCAGTGATTGTATAAGAGCGTAAGAATGTGCTAGTATTTGTATGAGTAAGTGAGCTGGTGTGTGTATAACTGTATAGGTGAGTAAATGGTAGTGTGTTTAATTATTTGCATGACTGACTAGGTGTGTGAGTACCTCTATGGATGAGTGGCGGTGTTTGAGTGTCTATATAGGAGTATGAGTGCATATGATAGTCCTGTACTGAGTGACCGTAAGTATGAGTGACTGTACGGGTGAGTGAGTGGATGTGTGCGTAGACCTAAGAATCAGTGAGTGGGTATGTAGTTATTGGTGTTGGAGTGTCTATGGTTTTGCGAATGGCAGTCTGTAATTTAGAGTGGGTGTATCAAAGGTTATATTAGGGTGTGAGAAGATGCATGAAATTATCACGTGGATGATGTCATCAGTGATGTCATTTGAGATGTCATCAGTGATGTCACCAGTGATGTCACTGACCATGTCATGAGTGATGTAATATGTGACGTCATCAGCAGTGCATTGCGGGGGCGCGAGTTATAGTTAGCTGGACTAACTATAACGGGGGAATTTCACGGGTTTTGTACGAGTGCAATGTCCAAATAACTATAACTGTCCCTAAAACCTATGGTTTTTTCAGTGAATTTCAAAGGTTTTTTAAATGCTAATTTGTAACTATAACGTCCCTGAAACCTATGGTTTTTTCAGTGAATTTCAAAGGTTTTTTAAATGCTAATTTGTAACTATAACATGTCTGAAACCTACGGTTTTTTCAGTGAATTTCAAAGGTTTTGTAAATGACAATTTTTAAATGTATTAATTGTTATATAAATTTTTTTCATACTGATTTCCAAATTGTTTAAAAACAATTTTTTTTACATATTTTATTTTTTAAATTACATTGTAATTACATTATACATTACATTACAAAAATACTTTCTCAGAATGAATTACTTTAGTTTAAATACTTTGCACATAGGCAATAGACTTTTAAGTACAGTAGTTACAGTTGTTGCAATGGGCAACACATTTTCAAACAATGCAACATTCAGCTCAATGTGAATTTCTAGTTAAATGCAATTAGTTACTTTATGGATTACTTTTCTAACCACAGGACTGGATCCTAGATTCAGTCCTGGGACATCTCCTGTAAACAGTTGAGTAAAAGCGTTTTGGTTACAGTAGTGATTTTTAAGGAATATTATTGTATTTTAAAAGTTGACACTTAGAAACTTTTTCTCATAGAATCACCAATGTTATCCTATGGAAGGAAATTCACTTAGCAGGTAAAAACTGTTATCGTTACTTTTTCTTACTCAGTGTTGGATCCTGGATCCAGCACTGGTGCATCTCCTGTAAACAGTTGAAAGAATGCGTTTAAGTCATACAGGCGATTTTTAAGGAATATTTGTAGTTTGTGAAAATCGACACTTTGAAAGTTTTCGGCTGAAAATCAGACAATGGATTCCTATGGAAGAAAATATAAGTTACTGGTAAGTACGGTTAAAATTACTTTTCAGGGTCAGTGCTGGGCTAAAAGATGCAGCACTGGGTTCTCTCCTGATAACAGGTGAGTAAATTGGAATTCGTACTTTGGTTGATTTTAGAGGAATATTATAAAGTTCCAAAACTCCACACTTAGAAGAATTTCCAAGTGAAACCAGTCAATGTTAGCCTATGAAGGAAATTCAAGTTACCGGTAAGTACGGTTAAAATTACTTTTCAGGACCAGTACTGGGCTGAAAGATGCAGCACTGAGGTCTCTCCTGATAACAGGTGAGTAAATCGGAATTCGTATTTCGGCTGATTTTAGAGGAATATTTTAAAGTTCCAAAACTCCACACTTTGAAGAATTTCCAAGTGAAACCAGTCAATGTTAGCCTATGAAGGAAATTCAAGTTACCGGTAAGTACGGTTAAAATTACTTTTCAGGACCAGTACTGGGCTGAAAGATGCAGCACTGAGGTCTCTCCTGATAACAGGTGAGTAAATCGGAATTCGTATTTCGGCTTATTTTAGAGGAATATTTTAAAGTTCCAAAACTCCACACTTAGAAGAATTTCCAAGTGAAACCAGTCAATGTTAGCCTATGAAGAAAATTCAAGTTACCGGTAAGTACGGTTAAAATTACTTTTCAGGACCAGTACTGGGCTGAAAGATGCAGCACTGAGGTCTCTCCTGATAACAGGTGAGTAAATCGGAATTCGTATTTCGGCTGATTTTAGAGGAATATTTTAAAGTTCCAAAACTCCACACTTAGAAGAATTTCCAAGTGAAACCAGTCAATGTTAGCCTATGGAAGGAAATTCAAGTTACTGGTAAGTACGGTTAAAATTACTTTTCAGGATCAGTACTGGGCTGAAAGATGCAGCACTGAGGTCTCTCCTGATAACAGGTGAGTAAATCAGAATTCGGATTTCGGCTGATTTTAGAGGAATATTTTAAAGTTCCAAAACTCAACACTTAGAAGAATTTCCAAGTGAAACCAGTCAATGTTAGCCTATGAAGGAAATTCAAGTTACCGGTAAGTACGGTTAAAATTACTTTTGAGGATCAGTACTGGGCTGAAAGATGCAGCACTGAGGTCTCTCCTGATAACAGGTGAGTAAATCGGAATTCGTATTTCGGCTGATTTTAGAGGAATATTTTAAAGTTCCAAAACTCCACACTTAGAAGAATTTCCAAGTGAAACCAGTCAATGTTAGCCTATGAAGGAAATTCAAGTTACCGGTAAGTACGGTTAAAATTACTTTTCAGGACCAGTACTGGGCTGAAAGATGCAGCACTGAGGTCTCTCCTGATAACAGGTGAGTAAATCAGAATTCGGATTTCGGCTGATTTTAGAGGAATATTTGTATGTTTCAAAAATCAACACTTAGAAACTTTTCAGCAAAAAGCAGGCAATGATATCCTATGGAAGGAAATTCAAGTTACTGGTAAGTACGGTTAAAATTACTTTTGAGGAGCAGCACTGAGGTCTCTCCTGATAACAGGTGAGTAAATCGGAATTCGTATTTCGGCTGATTTTAGAGGAATATTTTAAAGTTCCAAAACTCCACACTTAGAAGAATTTCCAAGTGAAACCAGTCAATGTTAGCCTATGAAGGAAATTCAAGTTACCGGTAAGTACGGTTAAAATTACTTTTGAGGATCAGTACTGGGCTGAAAGATGCAGCACTGAGGTCTCTCCTGATAACAGGTGAGTAAATCGGAATTCGTATTTCGGCTGATTTTAGAGGAATATTTTAAAGTTCCAAATCTCCACACTTAGAAGAATTTCCAAGTGAAACCAGTCAATGTTAGCCTATGAAGGAAATTCAAGTTACCGGTAAGTACGGTTAAAATTACTTTTGAGGATCAGTACTGGGCTGAAAGATGCAGCACTGAGGTCTCTCCTGATAACAGGTGAGTAAATCGGAATTCGGATTTCGGCTGATTTTAGAGGAATATTTGCACAATGGTGACGGGTGGGGGCGGGGCCTGAGGTGACATCTGTGCAAACGCGCCCCGTGGTGCGTTTTAAGTTGGGGGATTAAGTCCCCTTGAATCATGAGGGTCCCTACGGGCCAACTAGCCCACCAGGAACCTCCAGTATGCGCCAGGGGCTGCGTTGCAGAGACATGTACAGAGGCCACACCCCTTTTACACCTCTCTGCAACGCAGCTCTGTGGCGCTTTCTGGACGTACCTGTTGGGCTAGTTGGCCCCAGGGACCCTCAGGATTGAAGAGGATTTAATTCCCCATCTTAAAACGCGCCACGGGGCCTGTTTGCACACATGTCACCTGAAGCCCCGCCCTCCCTTCACCACTGTGCAAACGCGCCCCGTGGCGCGTTTGAAGTCGGGGGATTAACTCCCCTTGAATCCTGAGGGTCCCTGGGGTGCAACTAGCCCACCATATACCTCCAAAAAGCGCCATAGAGCTGCGTTGCAGAGAGGTGTAAAAAGGGGCGTGGCCTCTGTACACCTCTCTGCAAGGCAGCCCCCTGGCGCATACTGGAGGTTCCTGGTGGGCTAGTTGGCCCCCAGGGACCCCCAGTATTCAAGGGGAATCGTTCCCCTCTGCAAACGCGCCAGGGGCGCGTTTGCAGAGTGGTGAAGGAAGGGGGCGGGGCCTGCGGGCCCGATCGTTTTTTTTTTTCCCCCCTGAAGGGGGGCTGTGTGGCCCCCCTTCCTTTTTCCTATTTTTAGGCCCTGGGGACCCCATCCCCCAGGGCCTTACCCCTTTTTTTAAAATTAAAATTAAAAAAAAAAACGGGAAGGGGGCCGCGTGGCCCCCCTTCCCTGGGCCTGTATTGGCCCCGGGGACCCCATCCCCCGGGGCATGGCCTGTTTTTTTTTATTTGGAGGGGGGCTGCGTGGCCCCCCTCCTCAGGCCATTTAAGGCCCCGGGGACCCCATCCCCCGGGGCCGGCCTTGCACTTTTTTAAAAATTATTTTCTTTTTTTTACTTTGGGGAGGGGGGCTGCGTGGCCCCCCTCCGTGGCCACTTATGGCCCCGGGGACCCCATCCCCCGGGGCCTGGCCTCTCGTTGGGGACTGTGGGGGGGTCCCCAATCCCCCCACAGTCCCGCCGGCTCCCCGTGTCCTACGGGAGCCGGCATTGCTTTTACACATGGGGAGCAGCTAACATGCTGCTCCCCATGTGGAAAAGCAATCGGCTTTGGATATTGGAAGAGAGAGCAGGTTTCCTGCTCTCTCTTCCAATATCCAAAGCAAGTTTGCAATGACAGGACGGGAGCCGCGAGGCTCCCGTCCTGTCATTGCAAACAGCAGTGTCCCGGGGGTAGGCACCCCGGGACACTGCAGGAGCCGGCCCTGGGGGTTGGTGGTCCCCAGGGCCATCAAGGGCTCCAGGAGGGGGCCGCGCGGCCCCCTCCCATTCAGTGCACAGCCCCGGGGAGGTGGTGGTCCCCGGGGCTCTGGAGGTCCAAAACGGACCCCCATTGTAATTTTTCTTAGTGCCCCGGTGAGGTGGTGGTCCCCGGGGCGTGTGGGGGGGCTGGAGCCCCCCCACACAGGTTTTTAATTAAAAAAAAAGAAGCCCCGGGGAGGTGGTGGTCCCCGGGGCTGCGGGAGGGCTCAGAGCCCTCCCGCACCATTCTACATAAAGCCCCGGGGGGTGGTGGTCCCCGGGGCTTGGGGGGCCCTTAGAGGCCCCCCACACATAAAATTAACCCCCCCCAGCATGCCCCCGGGACTTGGCCCACCCGGGGGCCATTGCATCGAAGCGCGGGAGACCGCGCTTCGATTTTTTTTCGGCAGGGTTCGCGCTCCCTGAGCGCATCCTGCCGATTTAAAAAAAAAAAAATTTTTTTGCCCAGGGGGTCCTTGTGGGACCCCTGAGCAGACCTAGGGGTCAGGGTGTTTCTACCCTGCCCCCTTTGTGCGCTTTGCGCACTTGTTTCTGTCCCTCGGTTCTACCGAGGGACAAAATGGCTGCCAACACTTCCTGATTTGGAGTGTTGACAGCCAATTAACATAAAGCTCGTGCTCGGGAGGATCCGCGGCCCTAGATATATCTATCTTTTTTACTTTTCATTTTCTCAGCAACTACTGAACGGATTTACACCATTTAACAAAAAGGGTTCTTTCTGAACCAAGAACTACCTCTTAGCCAAATTTGGTGTAATTCCGTTCAGCAGTTCGGGCTGTAGCCGTGTCTAAAGTTTCCTATGGAAAATTGCATGGGGAAAACGTGTTTTGGGACCCCCCTTTTTTCTCGGCCCCCGCTTGACGAATCCCCCCGAGACTTTCAGAGTAGGAGCGGACCGGAGCGGGCCACAAAGTTTGAAAATTTTGCGAAGATACGTCAACCGGCAAGAGAGTTATTTCAAATAGAATGTCGCGGATTTCCTATGGATAATAGGTTGTAACTATAACTATCTACTGGCGACCGCCAGTATATAATATATATATATATATATATATATATATATATATATATATATATATAACACCAGCTTCTCTCCCATCAGCAAAGAAGAAAGGGACACAGCGGGGCTTGTCAGGACGTTTATTGAGCAAAATTTGGCATGACCGGTTTCGGCAATCAGCCTTTCTCAAATGCCGCAGTTCGCCTCAGAGTGTCCCAGTAAGTCTCTATATTGAGCTCCTCCTACTCAGTGGTGAAGGGCCCAGCTGCAGCTCGTTTATGTGCCGACACCTGAGCAGCCCCATGCCACAGACTGCTAGTACCATCATGCACCTTGCTGGAATACAACGTGCCGCAGTGGGAAACTCCAGCGAAGTTTCTGGGGATAAACGCCCTCAAGTCCCCTACTTCCAGCCTCCTTGTCCAATGTCACCAAGTCTGGAGACGCAATGACAGTGCAAGCGCCTCTCCAAGAAATCTCGGACCGCTAACTGGCAGCAGCTGCGTGGATGGCAAAGGTGGGGTGGCGGGTCGCGGGAATCCGATCCCTCGGGTAAACAAAGTCAGTTTCCTGATAGCCTGTATATCCGCGATATATATCACAAACAGATTCTCCCCATCAGAAGAAACGGAGGGACACAACGGGGATTCCAGGTAAGTAATTTATTACAGAGAGCATAGGCATGACGCGTTTCGACATGAATGTCTTTCTCAAACGCCTGCTCACAACCACGTTGCCCCCAGCTCACTAGTTAAATACAGCCATCCGATCTACCATTGGTTGTGCTCCAGGTGGGCCGTCGCAGAGTCCCAAAAGTTCACTGTAGTTGCATCGGCATACTACAGATCCCAGCATGCACCTCCCCCGGCTTGCTAGTGTAAGTGACTCCTCACGGCTGCCTGTGTCCCTTTCTGGGTCCTGGATTGAAGTAGGATCGTGGGGCTAGTATGCTGGTTTACATCGCTGCTGTTAAAACCTCCTCACCTGGGTCCCCAGGACGCCTCAACCGCCATTCCAAAAATTGCCCAGTCCTGGAACTTGCGGATACCATGCTCCTCAATCCCTCCGTGCAGTCACGGACTGCTGTTAGCAGTGGAACTGGCGCTGAATCTGGGGGCGGTGGGTCAGAGTAACCAGTAACCTGGAATGTAGAAAAATGCCGAAGCTGCCCTTAATACTCTGTCCACTTGACAAGGCGGGTCTCCTCCAGCGCGTCCAGGGCCTGCGCGCTACAACACATCACAAACAGATTCTCCCCATCAGAAGAAACGGAGGGACACAACGGGGATTCCAGGTAAGTAATTTATTACAGAGAGCATAGGCATGACGCGTTTCGACATGAATGTCTTTCTCAAACGCCTGCTCACAACCACGTTGCCCCCAGCTCACTAGTTAAATACAGCCATCCGATCTACCATTGGTTGTGCTCCAGGTGGGCCGTCGCAGAGTCCCAAAAGTTCACTGTAGTTGCATCGGCATACTACAGATCCCAGCATGCACCTCCCCCGGCTTGCTAGGTAAGTGACTCCTCACGGCTGCCTGTGTCCCTTTCTGGGTCCTGGATTGAAGTAGGATCGTGGGGCTAGTATGCTGGTTTACATCGCTGCTGTTAAAACCTCCTCACCTGGGTCCCCAGGACGCCTCAACCGCCATTCCAAAAATTGCCCAGTCCTGGAACTTGCGGATACCATGCTCCTCAATCCCTCCGTGCAGTCACGGACTGCTGTTAGCAGTGGAACTGGCGCTGAATCTGGGGGCGGTGGGTCAGAGTAACCAGTAACCTGGAACGTAGAAAAATGCCGAAGCTGCCCTTAATACTCTGTCCACTTGACAAGGCGGGTCTCCTCCAGCGCGTCCAGGGCCTGCGCGCTACAACACATCACAAACAGATTCTCCCCATCAGAAGAAACGGAGGGACACAACGGGGATTCCAGGTAAGTAATTTATTACAGAGAGCATAGGCATGACGCGTTTCGACATGAATGTCTTTCTCAAACGCCTGCTCACAACCACGTTGCCCCCAGCTCACTAGTTAAATACAGCCATCCGATCTACCATTGGTTGTGCTCCAGGTGGGCCGTCGCAGAGTCCCAAAAGTTCACTGTAGTTGCATCGGCATACTACAGATCCCAGCATGCACCTCCCCCGGCTTGCTAGGTAAGTGACTCCTCACGGCTGCCTGTGTCCCTTTCTGGGTCCTGGATTGAAGTAGGATCGTGGGACTAGTATGCTGGTTTACATCGCTGCTGTTAAAACCTCCTCACCTGGGTCCCCAGGACGCCTCAACCGCCATTCCAAAAATTGCCCAGTCCTGGAACTTGCGGATACCATGCTCCTCAATCCCTCCGTGCAGTCACGGACTGCTGTTAGCAGTGGAACTGGCGCTGAATCTGGGGGCGGTGGGTCAGAGTAACCAGTAACCTGGAACGTAGAAAAATGCCGAAGCTGCCCTTAATACTCTGTCCACTTGACAAGGCGGGTCTCCTCCAGCGCGTCCAGGGCCTGCGCGCTACAACACATCACAAACAGATTCTCCCCATCAGAAGAAACGGAGGGACACAACGGGGATTCCAGGTAAGTAATTTATTACAGAGAGCATAGGCATGACGCGTTTCGACATGAATGTCTTTCTCAAACGCCTGCTCACAACCACGTTGCCCCCAGCTCACTAGTTAAATACAGCCATCCGATCTACCATTGGTTGTGCTCCAGGTGGGCCGTCGCAGAGTCCCAAAAGTTCACTGTAGTTGCATCGGCATACTACAGATCCCAGCATGCACCTCCCCCGGCTTGCTAGGTAAGTGACTCCTCACGGCTGCCTGTGTCCCTTTCTGGGTCCTGGATTGAAGTAGGATCGTGGGGCTAGTATGCTGGTTTACATCGCTGCTGTTAAAACCTCCTCACCTGGGTCCCCAGGACGCCTCAACCGCCATTCCAAAAATTGCCCAGTCCTGGAACTTGCGGATACCATGCTCCTCAATCCCTCCGTGCAGTCACGGACTGCTGTTAGCAGTGGAACTGGCGCTGAATCTGGGGGCGGTGGGTCAGAGTAACCAGTAACCTGGAACGTAGAAAAATGCCGAAGCTGCCCTTAATACTCTGTCCACTTGACAAGGCGGGTCTCCTCCAGCGCGTCCAGGGCCTGCGCGCTACAACACATCACAAACAGATTCTCCCCATCAGAAGAAACGGAGGGACACAACGGGGATTCCAGGTAAGTAATTTATTACAGAGAGCATAGGCATGACGCGTTTCGACATGAATGTCTTTCTCAAACGCCTGCTCACAACCACGTTGCCCCCAGCTCACTAGTTAAATACAGCCATCCGATCTGCCATTGGTTGTGCTCCAGGTGGGCCGTCGCAGAGTCCCAAAAGTTCACTGTAGTTGCATCGGCATACTACAGATCCCAGCATGCACCTCCCCCGGCTTGCTAGGTAAGTGACTCCTCACGGCTGCCTGTGTCCCTTTCTGGGTCCTGGATTGAAGTAGGATCGTGGGGCTAGTATGCTGGTTTACATCGCTGCTGTTAAAACCTCCTCACCTGGGTCCCCAGGACGCCTCAACCGCCATTCCAAATATTGCCCAGTCCTGGAACTTGCGGATACCATGCTCCTCAATCCCTCCGTGCAGTCACGGACTGCTGTTAGCAGTGGAACTGGCGCTGAATCTGGGGGCGGTGGGTCAGAGTAACCAGTAACCTGGAACGTAGAAAAATGCCGAAGCTGCCCTTAATACTCTGTCCACTTGACAAGGCGGGTCTCCTCCAGCGCGTCCAGGGCCTGCGCGCTACAACACATCACAAACAGATTCTCCCCATCAGAAGAAACGGAGGGACACAACGGGGATTCCAGGTAAGTAATTTATTACAGAGAGCATAGGCATGACGCGTTTCGACATGAATGTCTTTCTCAAACGCCTGCTCACAACCACGTTGCCCCCAGCTCACTAGTTAAATACAGCCATCCGATCTACCATTGGTTGTGCTCCAGGTGGGCCGTCGCAGAGTCCCAAAAGTTCACTGTAGTTGCATCGGCATACTACAGATCCCAGCATGCACCTCCCCCGGCTTGCTAGGTAAGTGACTCCTCACGGCTGCCTGTGTCCCTTTCTGGGTCCTGGATTGAAGTAGGATCGTGGGGCTAGTATGCTGGTTTACATCGCTGCTGTTAAAACCTCCTCACCTGGGTCCCCAGGACGCCTCAACCGCCATTCCAAAAATTGCCCAGTCCTGGAACTTGCGGATACCATGCTCCTCAATCCCTCCGTGCAGTCACGGACTGCTGTTAGCAGTGGAACTGGCGCTGAATCTGGGGGCGGTGGGTCAGAGTAACCAGTAACCTGGAACGTAGAAAAATGCCGAAGCTGCCCTTAATACTCTGTCCACTTGACAAGGCGGGTCTCCTCCAGCGCGTCCAGGGCCTGCGCGCTACAACACATCACAAACAGATTCTCCCCATCAGAAGAAACGGAGGGACACAACGGGGATTCCAGGTAAGTAATTTATTACAGAGAGCATAGGCATGACGCGTTTCGACATGAATGTCTTTCTCAAACGCCTGCTCACAACCACGTTGCCCCCAGCTCACTAGTTAAATACAGCCATCCGATTGGTTGTGCTCCAGGTGGGCCGTCGCAGAGTCCCAAAAGTTCACTGTAGTTGCATCGGCATACTACAGATCCCAGCATGCACCTCCCCCGGCTTGCTAGGTAAGTGACTCCTCACGGCTGCCTGTGTCCCTTTCTGGGTCCTGGATTGAAGTAGGATCGTGGGGCTAGTATGCTGGTTTACATCGCTGCTGTTAAAACCTCCTCACCTGGGTCCACAGGACGCCTCAACCGCCATTCCAAAAATTGCCCAGTCCTGGAACTTGCGGATACCATGCTCCTCAATCCCTCCGTGCAGTCACGGAATGCTGTTAGCAGTGGAACTGGCGCTGAATCTGGGGGCGGTGGGTCAGAGTAACCAGTAACCTGGAACGTAGAAAAATGCCGAAGCTGCCCTTAATACTCTGTCCACTTGACAAGGCGGGTCTCCTCCAGCGCGTCCAGGCATGACGCGTTTCGACATGAATGTCTTTCTCAAACGCCTGCTCACAACCACGTTGCCCCCAGCTCACTAGTTAAATACAGCCATCCAATCTACCATTGGTTGTGCTCCAGGTGGGCCGTCGCAGAGTCCTGCACGGTGGGATTGAGGAGCATGGTATCCGCAAGTTCCAGGACTGGGCAATTTTTGGAATGGCGGTTGAGGCGTCCTGGGGACCCAGGTGAGGAGGTTTTAACAGCAGCGATGTAACTCTGCGACGGCCCACCTGGAGCACAACCAATGGTAGATCGGATGGCTGTATTTAACTAGTGAGCTGGGGGCAACGTGGTTGTGAGCAGGCGTTTGAGAAAGACATTCATGTCGAAACGCGTCATGCCTATGCTCTCTGTAATAAATTACTTACCTGGAATCCCCGTTGTGTCCCTCCGTTTCTTCTGATGGGGAGAATCTGTTTGTGATGTGTTGTAGCGCGCAGGCCCTGGACGCGCTGGAGGAGACCCGCCTTGTCAAGTGGACAGAGTATTAAGGGCAGCTTCGGCATTTTTCTACGTTCCAGGTTACTGGTTACTCTGACCCACCGCCCCCAGATTCAGCGCCAGTTCCACTGCTAACAGCAGTCCGTGACTGCACGGAGGGATTGAGGAGCATGGTATCCGCAAGTTCCAGGACTGGCCAATTTTTGGAATGGTGGTTGAGGCATCCTGGGGACCCAGGTGAGGAGGTTTTAACAGCAGCGATGTAAACCAGCATACTAGCCCCACGATCCTACTTCAATCCAGGACCCAGAAAGGGACACAGGCAGCCGTGAGGAGTCACTTACCTAGCAAGCCGGGGGAGGTGCATGCTGGGATCTGTAGTATGCCGATGCAACTACAGTGAACTTTTGGGACTCTGCGATGGCCCACCTGGAGCACAACCAATGGTAGATCGGATGGCTGTATTTAACTAGTGAGCTTGGGGCAACGTGGTTGTGAGCAGGCGTTTGAGAAAGACATTCATGTCGAAACGCTTCATGCCTATGCTCTCTGTAATAAATTACTTACCTGGAATCCCCGTTGTGTCCCTCCGTTTCTTCTGATGGGGAGAATCTGTTTGTGATGTGTTGTAGCGCGCAGGCCCTGGACGCGCTGGAGGAGACCCGCCTTGTCAAGTGGACAGAGTATTAAGGGCAGCTTCGGCATTTTTCTACGTTCCAGGTTACTGGTTACTCTGACCCACCGCCCCCAGATTCAGCGCCAGTTCCACTGCTAACAGCAGTCCGTGACTGCACGGAGGGATTGAGGAGCATGGTATCCGCAAGTTCCAGGACTGGGCAATTTTTGGAATGGCGGTTGAGGCATCCTGGGGACCCAGGTGAGGAGGTTTTAACAGCAGCGATGTAAACCAGCTACTAGCCCCACGATCCTACTTCAATCCAGGACCCAGAAAGGGACACAGGCAGCCGTGAGGAGTCACTTACCTAGCAAGCCGGGGGAGGTGCATGCTGGGATCTGTAGTATGCCGATGCAACTACAGTGAACTTTTGGGACTCTGCGACGGCCCACCTGGAGCACAACCAATGGTAGATCGGATGGCTGTATTTAACTAGTGAGCTGGGGGCAACGTGGTTGTGAGCAGGCGTTTGAGAAAGACATTCATGTCGAAACGCGTCATGCCTATGCTCTCTGTAATAAATTACTTACCTGGAATCCCCGTTGTGTCCCTCCGTTTCTTCTGATGGGGAGAATCTGTTTGTGATGTGTTGTAGCGCGCAGGCCCTGGACGCGCTGGAGGAGACCCGCCTTGTCAAGTGGACAGAGTATTAAGGGCAGCTTCGGCATTTTTCTACGTTCCAGGTTACTGGTTACTCTGACCCACCGCCCCCAGATTCAGCGCCAGTTCCACTGCTAACAGCAGTCCGTGACTGCACGGAGGGATTGAGGAGCATGGTATCCGCAAGTTCCAGGACTGGGCAATTTTTGGAATGGCGGTTGAGGCGTCCTGGGGACCCAGGTGAGGAGGTTTTAACAGCAGCGATGTAAACCAGCATACTAGCCCCACGATCCTACTTCAATCCAGGACCCAGAAAGGGACACAGGCAGCCGTGAGGAGTCACTTACCCAGCAAGCCGGGGGAGGTGCATGCTGGGATCTGTAGTATGCCGATGCAACTACAGTGAACTTTTGGGACTCTGTGACGGCCCACCTGGAGCACAACCAATGGTAGATCGGATGGCTGTATTTAACTAGTGAGCTGGGGGCAACGTGGTTGTGAGCAGGCGTTTGAGAAAGACATTCATGTCGAAACGCGTCATGCCTATGCTCTCTGTAATAAATTACTTACCTGGAATCCCCGTTGTGTCCCTCCGTTTCTTCTGATGGGGAGAATCTGTTTGTGATGTGTTGTAGCGCGCAGGCCCTGGACGCGCTGGAGGAGACCCGCCTTGTCAAGTGGACAGAGTATTAAGGGCAGCTTCGGCATTTTTCTACGTTCCAGGTTACTGGTTACTCTGACCCATCGCCCCCAGATTCAGCGCCAGTTCCACTGCTAACAGCAGTCCGTGACTGCACGGAGGGATTGAGGAGCATGGTATCCGCAAGTTCCAGGACTGGGCAATTTTTGGAATGGCGGTTGAGGCGTCCTGGGGACCCAGGTGAGGAGGTTTTAACAGCAGCGATGTAAACCAGCATACTAGCCCCACGATCCTACTTCAATCCAGGACCCAGAAAGGGACACAGGCAGCCGTGAGGAGTCACTTACCTAGCAAGCCGGGGGAGGTGCATGCTGGGATCTGTAGTATGCCGATGCAACTACAGTGAACTTTTGGGACTCTGCGACGGCCCACCTGGAGCACAACCAATGGTAGATCGGATGGCTGTATTTAACTAGTGAGCTGGGGGCAACGTGGTTGTGAGCAGGCGTTTGAGAAAGACATTCATGTCGAAACGCGTCATGCCTATGCTCTCTGTAATAAATTACTTACCTGGAATCCCCGTTGTGTCCCTCCGTTTCTTCTGATGGGGAGAATCTGTTTGTGATGTGTTGTAGCGCGCAGGCCCTGGACGCGCTGGAGGAGACCCGCCTTGTCAAGTGGACAGAGTATTAAGGGCAGCTTCGGCATTTTTCTACGTTCCAGGTTACTGGTTACTCTGACCCACCGCCCCCAGATTCAGCGCCAGTTCCACTGCTAACAGCAGTCCGTGACTGCACGGAGGGATTGAGGAGCATGGTATCCGCAAGTTCCAGGACTGGGCAATTATTTGGAATGGCGGTTGAGGCGTCCTGGGGACCCAGGTGAGGAGGTTTTAACAGCAGCGATGTAAACCAGCATACTAGCCCCACGATCCTACTTCAATCCAGGACCCAGAAAGGGACACAGGCAGCCGTGAGGAGTCACTTACCTAGCAAGCCGGGGGAGGTGCATGCTGGGATCTGTAGTATGCCGATGCAACTACAGTGAACTTTTGGGACTCTGCGACGGCCCACCTGGAGCACAACCAATGGTAGATCGGATGGCTGTATTTAACTAGTGAGCTGGGGGCAACGTGGTTGTGAGCAGGCGTTTGAGAAAGACATTCATGTCGAAACGCGTCATGCCTATGCTCTCTGTAATAAATTACTTACCTGGAATCCCCGTTGTGTCCCTCCGTTTCTTCTGATGGGGAGAATCTGTTTGTGATGTGTTGTAGCGCGCAGGCCCTGGACGCGCTGGAGGAGACCCGCCTTGTCAAGTGGACAGAGTATTAAGGGCAGCTTCGGCATTTTTCTACGTTCCAGGTTACTGGTTACTCTGACCCACCGCCCCCAGATTCAGCGCCAGTTCCACTGCTAACAGCAGTCCATGACTGCACGGAGGGATTGAGGAGCATGGTATCCGCAAGTTCCAGGACTGGGCAATTATTTGGAATGGCGGTTGAGGCGTCCTGGGGACCCAGGTGAGGAGGTTTTAACAGCAGCGATGTAAACCAGCATACTAGCCCCACGATCCTACTTCAATCCAGGACCCAGAAAGGGACACAGGCAGCCGTGAGGAGTCACTTACCTAGCAAGCCGGGGGAGGTGCATGCTGGGATCTGTAGTATGCCGATGCAACTACAGTGAACTTTTGGGACTCTGCGACGGCCCACCTGGAGCACAACCAATGGTAGATCGGATGGCTGTATTTAACTAGTGAGCTGGGGGCAACGTGGTTGTGAGCAGGCGTTTGAGAAAGACATTCATGTCGAAACGCATCATGCCTATGCTCTCTGTAATAAATTACTTACCTGGAATCCCCGTTGTGTCCCTCCGTTTCTTCTGATGGGGAGAATCTGTTTGTGATGTGTTGTAGCGCGCAGGCCCTGGACGCGCTGGAGGAGACCCGCCTTGTCAAGTGGACAGAGTATTAAGGGCAGCTTCGGCATTTTTCTACGTTCCAGGTTACTGGTTACTCTGACCCACCGCCCCCAGATTCAGCGCCAGTTCCACTGCTAACAGCAGTCCGTGACTGCACGGAGGGATTGAGGAGCATGGTATCCGCAAGTTCCAGGACTGGGCAATATTTGGAATGGCGGTTGAGGCATCCTGGGGACCCAGGTGAGGAGGTTTTAACAGCAGCGATGTAAACCAGCATACTAGCCCCACGATCCTACTTCAATCCAGGACCCAGAAAGGGACACAGGCAGCCGTGAGGAGTCACTTACCTAGCAAGCCGGGGGAGGTGCATGCTGGGATCTGTAGTATGCCGATGCAACTACAGTGAACTTTTGGGACTCTGCGACGGCCCACCTGGAGCACAACCAATGGTAGATCGGATGGCTGTATTTAACTAGTGAGCTGGGGGCAACGTGGTTGTGAGCAGGCGTTTGAGAAAGACATTCATGTCGAAACGCGTCATGCCTATGCTCTCTGTAATAAATTACTTACCTGGAATCCCCGTTGTGTCCCTCCGTTTCTTCTGATGGGGAGAATCTGTTTGTGATGTGTTGTAGCGCGCAGGCCCTGGACGCGCTGGAGGAGACCCGCCTTGTCAAGTGGACAGAGTATTAAGGGCAGCTTCGGCATTTTTCTACGTTCCAGGTTACTGGTTACTCTGACCCACCGCCCCCAGATTCAGCGCCAGTTCCACTGCAAACAGCAGTCCGTGACTGCACGGAGGGATTGAGGAGCATGGTATCCGCAAGTTCCAGGACTGGGCAATTATTTGGAATGGCGGTTGAGGCGTCCTGGGGACCCAGGTGAGGAGGTTTTAACAGCAGCGATGTAAACCAGCATACTAGCCCCACGATCCTACTTCAATCCAGGACCCAGAAAGGGACACAGGCAGCCGTGAGGAGTCACTTACCTAGCAAGCCGGGGGAGGTGCATGCTGGGATCTGTAGTATGCCGATGCAACTACAGTGAACTTTTGGGACTCTGCGACGGCCCACCTGGAGCACAACCAATGGTAGATCGGATGGCTGTATTTAACTAGTGAGCTGGGGGCAACGTGGTTGTGAGCAGGCGTTTGAGAAAGACATTCATGTCGAAACGCGTCATGCCTATGCTCTCTGTAATAAATTACTTACCTGGAATCCCCGTTGTGTCCCTCCGTTTCTTCTGATGGGGAGAATCTGTTTGTGATGTGTTGTAGCGCGCAGGCCCTGGACGCGCTGGAGGAGACCCGCCTTGTCAAGTGGACAGAGTATTAAGGGCAGCTTCGGCATTTTTCTACGTTCCAGGTTACTGGTTACTCTGACCCATCGCCCCCAGATTCAGCGCCAGTTCCACTGCTAACAGCAGTCCGTGACTGCACGGAGGGATTGAGGAGCATGGTATCCGCAAGTTCCAGGACTGGGCAATTATTTGGAATGGCGGTTGAGGCGTCCTGGGGACCCAGGTGAGGAGGTTTTAACAGCAGCGATGTAAACCAGCATACTAGCCCCACGATCCTACTTCAATCCAGGACCCAGAAAGGGACACAGGCAGCCGTGAGGAGTCACTTACCTAGCAAGCCGGGGGAGGTGCATGCTGGGATCTGTAGTATGCCGATGCAACTACAGTGAACTTTTGGGACTCTGCGACGGCCCACCTGGAGCACAACCAATGGTAGATCGGATGGCTGTATTTAACTAGTGAGCTGGGGGCAACGTGGTTGTGAGCAGGCGTTTGAGAAAGACATTCATGTCGAAACGCGTCATGCCTATGCTCTCTGTAATAAATTACTTACCTGGAATCCCCGTTGTGTCCCTCCGTTTCTTCTGATGGGGAGAATCTGTTTGTGATGTGTTGTAGCGCGCAGGCCCTGGACGCGCTGGAGGAGACCCGCCTTGTCAAGTGGACAGAGTATTAAGGGCAGCTTCGGCATTTTTCTACGTTCCAGGTTACTGGTTACTCTGACCCATCGCCCCCAGATTCAGCGCCAGTTCCACTGCTAACAGCAGTCCGTGACTGCACGGAGGGATTGAGGAGCATGGTATCCGCAAGTTCCAGGACTGGGCAATTTTTGGAATGGCGGTTGAGGCGTCCTGGGGACCCAGGTGAGGAGGTTTTAACAGCAGCGATGTAAACCAGCATGCTAGCCCCACGATCCTACTTCAATCCAGGACCCAGAAAGGGACACAGGCAGCCGTGAGGAGTCACTTACCTAGCAAGCCGGGGGAGGTGCATGCTGGGATCTGTAGTATGCCGATGCAACTACAGTGAACTTTTGGGACTCTGCGACGGCCCACCTGGAGCACAACCAATGGTAGATCGAATGGCTGTATTTAACTAGTGAGCTGGGGGCAACGTGGTTGTGAGCAGGCGTTTGAGAAAGACATTCATGTCGAAACGCGTCATGCCTATGCTCTCTGTAATAAATTACTTACCTGGAATCCCCGTTGTGTCCCTCCGTTTCTTCTGATGGGGAGAATCTGTTTGTGATGTGTTGTAGCGCGCAGGCCCTGGACGCCCTGGAGGAGACCCGCCTTGTCAAGTGGACAGAGTATTAAGGGCAGCTTCGGCATTTTTCTACGTTCCAGGTTACTGGTTACTCTGACCCACCGCCCCCAGATTCAGCGCCAGTTCCACTGCTAACAGCAGTCCATGACTGCACAGAGGGATTGAGGAGCATGGTATCCGCAAGTTCCAGGACTGGGCAATTTTTGGAATGGCGGTTGAGGCGTCCTGGGGACCCAGGTGAGGAGGTTTTAACAGCAGCGATGTAAACCAGCATACTAGCCCCACGATCCTACTTCAATCCAGGACCCAGAAAGGGACACAGGCAGCCGTGAGGAGTCACTTACCTAGCAAGCCGGGGGAGGTGCATGCTGGGATCTGTAGTATGCCGATGCAACTACAGTGAACTTTTGGGACTCTGCGACGGCCCACCTGGAGCACAACCAATGGTAGATCGGATGGCTGTATTTAACTAGTGAGCTGGGGGCAACGTGGTTGTGAGCAGGCGTTTGAGAAAGACATTCATGTCGAAACGCATCATGCCTATGCTCTCTGTAATAAATTACTTACCTGGAATCCCCGTTGTGTCCCTCCGTTTCTTCTGATGGGGAGAATCTGTTTGTGATGTGTTGTAGCGCGCAGGCCCTGGACGCGCTGGAGGAGACCCGCCTTGTCAAGTGGACAGAGTATTAAGGGCAGCTTCGGCATATATATATATATATATATATATATATATATATATATATATATATATATATATATATATATATATATATATATATATATATATCCACTAGCAGTGTCCCCATGCATGGACGCACAAACAGGACCACAGACTCTGTGTTTCGCTGATGCCAATATTAGTGGTTTATTTTCAAGGTGAAAAGGGTGATGCCTCTGACGCGTTTCGGACACAGGCTATATATATATATGTGTGTGTGTGTGTATATATATATATATATGTATATATTATCTACTGGCGGTCGCCAGTAGATAGTTATAGTTAGGACCTATTTTCCATAGGAAATCCGTGACATTCTATTTGAAATAACTCTTGCGTCGGTTGACGAATCTTCGCGAAATTTTCAAACTTTATGGCCCGCTCCGGTCCGCTCCTACCCTGAAAGTCTCAGTGTGATTCGTCAAGCGGGGGCCGGTAAAAAAGGGGGGTCCCAAAACGTGTTTTCCCCATTCATTTTCCCATAGGAAACTTTAGACACGGCTACAGCCCGAACTGCTGAACGGAATTACACCAAATTTGGCAAAGAGGTAGTTCTTGGTTCAGAAAGAACCTTTTTGTTAAATGGTGTAAATCCGTTCAGTAGTTGCGGAGAAATTAAAAAAATAAGAGTCAAAAATCAATTTCCCATAGGAAACTTTATGCAAGGCTACAGCCCGAACTGCTGAACGGAATTACACCAAATTTGGCAAAGAGGTAGTTCTTGGTTCAAAAAGAACCCTTTTGTTAAATGGTGTAAATCCGTTCAGTAGTTGCTGAGAAAATCAAAACTAAAAACACATATATATCTGGGCGGAGCCTAACCACACATGTCATCGTGAGATCTGATTGGCTGTCAGCACTTCATCCTGGAATTGCTGGCAGCCATCTTGGGACCAATATAAATGATAGTACCCCTTTGAAATGCATTGTAGTGAATCGAAGATTTTGAGGGTTACCAAAAGGAGAACTATAAAGGGTGATAACAGACTTTAGTTACATTAGAATTCATTTGTTGATGGTACCATACTAATTTCAGGAATTGTGGTGTGTTCTAAGGTGATTTTACCCTGTGAAAAACCTTCTGCTGGGATATCATGAATCATGTTTGAGAGAAAACTATTTTCACATGCTTGTCCCATACAGTTTTGGAAGGTGCCCCAGAAGCTAAAATGAGAGCATATTTTCTGTAAATTCACATTTTCTTTCTCAGTCATGTGAGAATGAAGTCTGACATTCTCAGTAAAACATGTACATCCAACAAGGGCAGAGACTGTCAGTTGATTCCTTTGTGTTCTACTGCAGCTTCCCAGAGTGTTCTAAAGAACAACTAGAGTGCTAACAGCCTTACTTATGACAAAAGTATGGCACACCTGAAGCCATCTTGATTGGAATAAACTGGTAACACTTAAAACATTTAATTTAAAAAGGAACAAAATGATGGGGTTCATCTTGTCATAGAAATTATGGTTAGTGCTCTGGAAAGAAAAATTAGGACATGTTTCAAGTGTGATCTCAAATATCTTCCTGTTATATTTCAACAGGAGCAGCCTGTCAGTTAATGCCTTTGTGTTCTACTGCAGCTTCCCAGAGTGTTCTAAAGAACAACTAGAGCGCTAACAGTCTTACTTATGACAAACGTATGGCACACCTGAAGCCATCTTGATTGGAATAAACTGGTAACACTTAAAACATTTAATTTAAAAAGGAACAAAATGAGGGGGTTCATTTTGCCATAGAAATTATGGTTAGTGCTGTAGAAAGAAAAATTAGGACATGTTTTAAGTGAGATCTCAAATATCTTCCTGTTATATTTCAACAGGAGCAGCCTGTCAGTTGATGCCTTTGTGTTCTACTGCAGCTTCCCAGAGTGTTTTAAAGAACAACTAGAGCGCTAACAGCCTTACTTATGACAAAAGTATGGCACACCTGAAGCCATCTTGATTGGAATAAACTGGTAACACTTAAAACATTTAATTTAAAAAGGAACAAAATGAGGGGGTTCATTTTGCCATAGAAATTATGGTTAGTGCTGCAAAAGAAAATTTAGTGCATGTTTTAAGTGAGATCTCAAATCCTCTTCTATTTCATTAGAAAATTCTGACATGCAGACTGAAACAATCACTTTCAATACCAGCAGTAGACTTCCAGTGAACTCCTTGGTGAGCAGTAGCTTTACTACAGTGATCTAATGAACAACTAGAGTAATAACATTCTGAATTTATGGCAAATGTGTGACACATCTGAATGCCTTCTTGATGGAATCAAAGTAAAAAACTGAAAGCATTTCCTACTGAGGAGACTGCAGTAAATGAGGAAATTAGGAAACTTCATAACAAAGAAGTCTTCCAAGATGGCCACCAGTGAAAAAAGAGCCCAAATGTAGCACAAATATTACCGAGATGTAGCCCACATATAGCCCAATGACAAAAGTGTGCAAAACACTTTTTATTTTTAGTTTTTTTGCAGTTTTATGTAGTACAGACTGGTCAGGTATTGGAGCGTTGCATCTTAAAACATGACCCCCTACACTACAAAAACACCACTGCACTACCCTAAACCCTAAAACACTACCCCAGCACGACCCCCTACACTACACAAGCACCACTGCACTATCCTAAACCCTAAAACACTACCCCCACCATGACCCCCTACACTACACAAACACCACTGCACTACCCTAAACCCTAAAACACTACCCCAACACCACTGCACTAACCTAAATCCTAAAACACTACCCCCAGCACGACCCCTACACTACCCAAACACCACTGCACTACCCTAAAACATGACCCCTACACTACACAAACACCACTGCACTACCCTAAACCCTAAAACACTACCCCCAGCACGACCCCCTACACTACACAAGCACCACTGCACTACCCTAAACCCTAAAACACTACCCCCAGCACGACTCCCTACACTACACAAACACCACTGCACTACCTTAAACCCTAAAACACTACCCCCAGCACGACCCCCTACACTACCCAAACACCACTGCACTAACCTAAATCCTAAAACACTACCCCCAGCACGACCCCCTACACTACCCAAACACCACTGCACTACCCTAAAACATGACCCCCTACACTACACAAACACCACTGCACTACCCTAAACTCTAAAACACTACCCCCAGCACGACCCCCTACACTACACAAGCACCACTGCACTACCCTAAACCCTAAAACACTACCCCCAGCACGACCCCCTACACTGCCCGAACACCACTGCACTGCCCTAAACCCTGAAACACCAGCCCCTGCACGACCCCCTACACTGCCTGAGCACCACTGCACTGCCCTAAACCCTGAAACACATACCCTAGCATGACCCCCTACACTGCCCGAACACCACTGCACTGCCCTAAACCCTGAAACACTACCCCCAGCAAGACCTCCTACACTGCCCGAACACCACTGCACTGCCCTAAACCCTGAAACATCACCCCCAGCAAGACCCCCTACACTGCCCGAACACCACTGCCCTAAACCCTGAAACACCACCCCCAGCACGACCCCCTACACTGCCCGAACACCACTGCACTGCCGTAAACCCTGAAACACCACCCCCAGCACGACCCCTACACTGCCCGAACACCACTGCACTGCCCTAACCCCTGAAACACCACCCCCTGCACGACCCCCTACACTGCTCGAACACTACTGCACTGCCCTAAACCCTGAAACACCATCCCCAGCACGACCCCCTACACTGCACGAACACCACTGCACTGCCCTAAACCCTGAAACACTACCCCCAGCAAGACCCCCTGCACTGCCCGAACACCACTGCACTGCCCTAAACCCTGAAACACCAACCCCAGCAAGACCCCCTACACTGCCCGAACACCACTGCCCTAAACCCTGAAACACCACCCCCAGCAAGACCCCCTACACTGCCCGAACACCACTGCACTGCCCTAAACCCTGAAACACCAGCCCCAGCACGACCCCTACACTGCCCGAACACCACTGCACTGCCCTAAACCCTGAAACACCACCCCCTGCACGACCCCCTACACTGCCCGAACACCACTGCACTGCCCTAAACCCAGAAACACCACCCCCAGCACGACCCCCTACACTGCCCGAACACCACTGCACTGCCCTAAACCCTGATACACCACCCCCTGCACGATCCCCTACACTGCCCGAACACTACTGCACTGCCCTAAACCCTGAAACACCACCCCCAGCACGACCCCCTACCCTGCACGAACACCACTGCACTGCCCTAAACCCCGAAACACTACCCCCAGCAAGACCCCCTACACTGCCCGAACACCACTGCCCTAAACCCTGAAACACCACCCCCAGCACGACCCCCTACACTGCACGAACACCACTGCACTGCCCTAAACCCCGAAACACTACCCCCAGCAAGACCCCCTACACTGCCCGTACACCACTGCACTGCCCTAAACCCTGAAACACCACCCCCAGCATGACCCCCTACACTGCCCGAACACCACTGCACTGCCCTAAACCCTGAAACACCACCCCCAGCACGACCCCTACACTGCCCGAATACCACTGCACTGCCCTAAACCATGAAACACCAGCCCCAGCACGACCCCTACACTGCCCGTACACCACTGCACTGCCCTAAACCCTGAAACACCAGCCCCAGCACGACCGCCTTTACTGCCCGAAAACCACTGCACTGCCCTAAACCCTGAAACACCAGCCCCAGCACGACCCCCTACACTGCCTGAACACCACTGCACTACCATAAACCCTCAAACACCACCCCCAGCATGACCCCCTACACTGCCCGAACACCACTGCACTGCCCTAAACCCTGAAACACCACCCCCAGCACGACCCCCTACACTGCCCGAATACCACTGCACTGCCCTAAACCATGAAACACCAGCCCCAGCACGACCCCCTACACTGCCCGAACACCACTGCACTGCCCTAAACCCTGAAACACCACCCCCAGCACGACCCCCTACACTGCCCGTACACCACTGCACTGCCCTAAACCCTGAAACACCAGCCCCAGCACGACCGCCTACACTGCCCGAAAACCACTGCACTGCCCTAAACCCTGAAACACCAGCCCCAGCACGACCCCCTACACTGCCCGAACACCACTGCACTACCATAAACCCTCAAACACCAGCCCCAGCACGACCCCCTACACTGCCCGAACACCACTGCACTGCCCTAAACCCTGAAACACCAGCCCCAGCAAGACCCCCTACACTGCCCGAACACCACTGCACTGCCCTAAACCCTGAAACACCACCCCCAGCAAGACGCCCTACACTGCCCGAACACCACTGCACTAAAGCCTGAAACACCACCCCCAGCAAGACCACCTACACTGCCCAAACACCACTGCACTGCCCTAAACCCTGAAACACCACCCCCTGCACGACGCCCTACACTGCCCGAACACCACTGCACTGCCCTAAACCCTGAAACACCACCCCTCAGCACGACACCCTACACTGCCCGAACACCACTGCACTGCCCTAAACCCTGAAACACCAGCCCCTGCACGACCCCCTACACTGCCTGAACACCACTGCACTGCCCTAAACCCTGAAACACATACCCTAGCACGACCCCCTACACTGCCCGAACACCACTGCACTGCCCTAAACCCTGAAACACCACCCCCTTCACGACCCCCTACACTGCCCGAACACCACTGCACTGCCCTAAACCCTGAAACACCACCCCCAGCATGACCCCTACACTGCCCGAACACCACTGCACTGCCCTAAACCCTGAAACACTACCCCCAGCAAGACCTCCTACACTGCCCGAACACCACTGCACTGCCCTAAACCCTGAAACATCACCCCCAGCAAGACC
This sequence comes from Calotriton arnoldi, assembly GCA_963921515.1. Classification (NCBI taxonomy): domain Eukaryota; kingdom Metazoa; phylum Chordata; class Amphibia; order Caudata; family Salamandridae; genus Calotriton; species Calotriton arnoldi. Next base: position 380,176 of record CAWUFW010009132.1, read on the forward strand.
CCCTACACTGCCCGAACACCACTGCCCTAAACCCTGAAACACCACCCCCAGCACGACCCCCTACACTGCCCGAACACCACTGCACTGCCCTAAACCCTGAAACACCACCCCCAGCACGACCCCTACACTGCCCGAACACCACTGCACTGCCCTAAACCCTGAAACACCACCCCCTGCACGACCCCCTACACTGCTCGAACACTACTGCACTGCCCTAAACCCTGAAACACCATCCCCAGCACGACCCCCTACACTGCACAAACACCACTGCACTGCCCTAAACCCTGAAACACTACCCCCAGCAAGACCCCCTGCTCTGCCCGAACACCACTGCACTGCCCTAAACCCTGAAACACCACCCCCAGCAAGACCCCCTACACTGCCCGAACACCACTGCCCTAAACCCTGAAACACCACCCCCAGCAAGACCCCCTACACTGCCCGAACACCACTGCACTGCCCTAAACCCTGAAACACCAGCCCCAGCACGAGCCCTCCACTGCCCTAAACCCTGAAACACCACCCCCTGCACGACCCCCTACACTGCCCGAACACCACTGCACTGCCCTAAACCCTGAAACACCACCCCCAGCACGACCCCCTTTACTGCTCGAATACCACTGCACTGCCCCAAACCCTGAAACACCACACCCAGCACGACCCCCTACACTGCCCGAACACCACTGCCCTAAACCCTGAAACACCACCCCTGCACGACCCCCTACACTGCCCGAACACCACTGCACTGCCCTAAACCCTGAAACACCAACCCCTACACTTCCCGAATACCACTGCACTGCCCTAAACCCTGAAACACCACCCCCTGCAGCACCCCACTGCCCGAACACCACTGCACTGCCCTAAACCCTGAAACACCACCCCCTGCACCGCCCCCTACACTGCCCGAACACCACTGCACTGCCCTAAACCCTGAAACACCACCCCCAGCATGACCCCCTTTACTGCTCGAACACCACTGCACTGCCCCAAACTCTGAAACACCACCCCCAGCACGACCCCCTACACTGCCCGAACACCACTGCCCTAAACCCTGAAACACCACCCCCTGCACGACCCCCTACACTGCCCGAACACCACTGCACTGCCCTAAACCCTGAAACACCACCCCCTACACTGCCCGAACACCACTGCACTGCCCTAAACCCTGAAACACCACCCCCAGCACGACCCCCTACACTGCCCGAACACCACTGCACTGCCCTAAACCCTAAAACACCACCCCCAGCATTACCCCCTACACTGCCCAAACACCACTGCACTGCCCTAAACCCTAAAATACTACCCCCAGCACAACCCCCTACACTACCCGAACACGACTGCACTGCCCTAAACCCTCAAACACTACCCCCAGCACGACCCCCTACACTACCCGAACACCACTGCACTGCCCTAAACCCTAAAACACTCCCCCCAGCACGACCCCCTACACTACCCGAACACCACTGCACTGCCCTAAACCCTAAAACACTCCCCCCAGCACGACCCCCTACACTACCCAAACACCACTGCACTGCCCTAAACCCTAAAACACTACCCCCCGCATGACCCCCTACACTACCCAAACACCAATGCACTACCCTAATCCCTAAAACACTACCCCCTGCATGACCCCCTACACTACCCTAAACCCTAAAACACTACCCCGCACGACTCCCTACACTACCCAAAGACCACTGCACTACCCTAAACCCTAAAACATGACCCCCTACACTACACAAACACCACTGCACTACCCAAAACCCTAAAACACTACCCCCTACACTACACAAACACCACTGCACTACCCTAAAACACTACCACCAGCAGTACCCCTACACTACCCAAACACCACTGCACTAACCTAAACCCTAAAACACTACCCCCAGCAGTACCCCCTACACTACCCAAACACCACTGCACTACCCTAAATCACTACCCCCAGCACGACCCCCTACACTACCCAAACACCACTGCACTACCCTATACCCTAAAACACTACCCCCAGCACGACCCCCTACACTACCCAAACACCACTGCACTACCCTAAACCCTAAAACACTCCCCCCAGCACGACTCCCTACACTACCCAAACACCACTGCACTACCCTAAACCCTAAATCTACCCCCAGCATGACCCCCTACACTACACAAACACCACTGCACTACCCTAAACCCTAAAACACTACCCCCAGCACGACCCTCTTCACTACCTAAACACAACTGCACAATTTGTTACAGGCGTTGCAACGCAGGCCTGTGGTGCTTACTGGAAGTACCTAGTGGGCTAGTTGGGCCCCAGGGACCCTCAGGATTCAAGGTGACCTAATCCCCCAACTTAAAACGCACCACGGGGCGCGTTTGCACAGTGGTGAAGGGAGGGGGCGGGGCCTCAGGTGACATGTGCGCAAACACGCCCTGTGGTGCGTTTTAAGTTGGGGAATTAATTCCCTTTGAATCCTGAGGGACCCTGGGGCCAACTAGCCCACCAGGTACCTTCAGTAAGCACAACAGAGTTGCGTTGCAGAGAGGTGAAAAAGGTGCGTGGCCTCGGAACGCCTCTCTGCAACTCAGCTCTGTGGTCCTAACTGTAGGTACCTGGGGGCTAGTTGGGCCCCAGGGACCCTCAGAATTCAAGGGGACTTAATCCCGCAACTTAAAACGCGCCACGGGGTGCGTTTGCACACATGTCACCTCAGGCCCCCCTCCCTTCACCACTGTGCAAACGCGCCCTGTAGTGCGTTTTAAGAGGTAGTTTTAATCCCCTGCCCTATTATGTACTAGGGACTTGCAGAGGAGGTCATGCTAATCACAGGGGTACCCCAACGCATAGTGTTCCCTAGTGTATGTAGGTGTTTTCACTGTATTCTAAGTGTCTTTTAGCATAGCACTGGCTCTGGTTAGTCAGAGTCAGTTACCACCAGTACCCGTCTGAAAAAGTTGTGGGCACAGGATGATTTTGCAACAAGGCCTCTTTCTGCTCCTCTGTTGGTTCTTTCTGCACATCTTTTGCTTCTTTCTGTGCGTTTTTTCTTCTTTCTTCACATGTCCTACCTCTGTAGGCATAGTTAGAAACTAGCATTTAAAAAAACCTTTGAAATTCACTTAAAAAATCATAGGTTTCAGGCACGTTATAGTTAGAAATTAGCATTTAAAAAACCTTTGAAATTCACTGAAAAAACCATAGGTTTCAGACACGTTATAGTTAGAAATTAGCATTTAAAAAACCTTTGAAATTCACTGAAAAAACCATAGGTTTTAGGGACAGTTATAGTTAGTTGGACATTTCACTCGTACAAAACCATAGAAATTCCCCGTTATAGTTAGTTCAGCTAACTATAACTCGCGCCCGCAATGCACTGCTGATGACGTCACATATTACATCACTCATGACATGGTCAGTGACATCACTGATGACATCACTGATGACATCTCAAATGACATCACTGATGACATCATCCATGTGATAATTTCATGCATCTTCTCACACCCTAATATAACTTTTGATACACCCACTCTAAATTACAGACTGCCATTCTCAAAACCATAGACACTCCAACACCAAAAACTACATACCCACTCACTGATTCTTAGGTCTACACACACATCCACTCACTCACCCGTACAGTCACTCATACTTAGTCACTCAGTACAGGACTATCATATGCACTCATACACCTATATAAACACTCACACACCGCCACTCATCCATAGAGGTACTCACACACCTAGTCAGTCATGCAAAAAACTTAATCACACACCCATTTACTCACCTATACAGTTATACACACACCAGCTCACTTACTCATACAAATACTAGCACATTCTTACGCTCTTGTACAATCACTGATACAAGTACACACTCATCCATACAGCCACTCTCACAATCACACACTCTCACTTATAGCCATTTATATACTCCAACACACATATATACTGCCTTTCACATATGTAGTTACTCACACATGTACCACTGAGATATACATTCAATCACTAACACACCCATACACACACTCACCCACCCATACAGTCCATCACAGATGCACTCTTGAAACCATGCACCCAGTGAATCACCAACTCACACATCTATGCACAGAGTCACACACACCCCACCCACACAAACACTCAGGCACCCATACAGATACTCAGACAATCAATCAATAACCCATGTAGACACTCATGTAGCTATTCAGAAAGCCATGCAGCCGCTTACAAACCAACAGACAGACGGATACAGACATTCACACAGTTTAGTCACTAACCCATGCATTCAGTAAGATACATTTAATCACTCACTTGTAGAGTCAGTCACTCACGTACTAAATCATCCATTCAGACACTTATACACCCACTCATTCTTCAATACACCTTTCCCTATATATATTAAACATATTTAAACTTTACAGAAACACACAGTCACTGGATGATGTCATCAGTGATGTCATCAGTGATGTCATTTGAGATGTCATCAGTGATGTCATCAGTGATGTCACTGACCATGTCATGAGTGATGTAATATGTGACGTCATCAGCAGTGCATTGCGGGGCGCGAGTTATAGTTAGCTGAACTAACTATAACGGGGGAATTTCTATGGTTTTGTACGAGTGAAATGTCCAACTAACTATAACTGTCCCTAAAACCTATGGTTTTTTCAGTGAATATATATATATATATATATATACACACACATCAATCAGCAGCTTACTACGTTAATGAAAAAGATCTTCAGCAGTGAACTCTTACATGTTTCCAGAGATCTCCCACAAATACCAACACACTGAACCATGCCACTAATGTAGTGTGTGGGTAGTAGTTCCTAGGAATTGGTCATGATCTGACCGGTGAACCCTTATATCATGTGTTCTATCAACCTGTTCTGAGAATTTGCCTTTTGGTGTCTCGTGGTTGTTGCTTTAAAAACATCTTGTTTGTATTTACAACATTGCCACATTAGTAAAAGAATAGGGTATGCTGAGGTAAGCAACTCTGCTGACTTTTATCATATGCTGGCAAGATGGCTGTGTGAGTAAAACACTTGTAGCTCATGTCTGCTGTAATCTGCAGGTAGTGAGTTCATATCCTGGCATTCCAACTTTCTGAGGTTGGTAAATGGGATATCATTGAACCGAGTAACAGTAATGCTTTTTACTTGCAGTGCTTATAAAAATGACAGAATTATGATACAAAGTGCTACATAAAAACCAAGTTAATATTATGGCAAAAATCTTGTTCAAATGGATTTGTGTTTCCCATCTATAATCCTGTTATAGATGTTTAATTTCATCACCTGTAACATGAAACATTCATAGGCTCTGGAAGGATGTGCTATGGCCTTGTGTATTTAAACTATATTACACAACTTTTTTTCTTCCAGCAAACATGTCACATAGTTGATTTTATAAGACAAATCTGCTGTTGAAGCATGAGGTACATGTGAACCCTTGAACACAACCCTTCTCTTAAAAGTTTAAACAAACAGTTGAGTTTGCGGTTAATGCCAATGAACAAATGAGGGCCCCGCCAATCAAGAAGAGTCATTTTGGGAAGAGGAAACTCTCCACACAGATGTGGTACCTGCATAAAACTAACACACACTACTACTCTAATAAGGTACATAAATGAATAGCTCTATCATTCCGTGCACTTACCATCCCAAGTGAGTTCCCCGTGGTGCTGCCTACCTTGATTCCCCAGTAAGGTGTCTGTGAGGAATACATACAAACACAAATATACAAAGGAAAGTTCAACCACAACACATCACAAGGACGGTGTATAGATGCTTGGCAGCAGAAGCCTTATACCAGTTAAAGCAATTTTCGGTACCTTTGGATGGAGAAAAATAGAAGCCTTATACCAGTTAAAGCAATTTTCAGTGCCTTTGGATGGAGAAAAATAGAAGCCTTATACCAGTTAAAGCAATTTTCAGTGCCTTTGGATGGAGAAAAATAGAAGCCTTATACCAGTTAAAGCAATTTTCAGTGCCTTTGGATGGAGAAAAATAGAAGCCTTATACCAGTTAAAGCAATTTTCAGTGCCTTTGGATGGAGAAAAATAGAAGCCTTATACCAGTTAAAGCAATTTTCAGTGCCTTTGGATGGAGAAAAATGCCCACTCATGGAAGACAGCTACTTTTACCAGCAATGTGGTGATATTTCTGTTAAAAACACGAGGTGTAATAGGTAATCCTAGAACCATTTTGACAATCATATTTCACTAGACTACACCCTGAAACTACCCACAGTTTTCAGATCCCAAAGTTATCGGGAACCATAGAAATTACCTGCCAAATGACTTCGGGGGAAACAAAGATGACCTCAGCATGCCATTTTGCCCTACTTGTTTCATCCATTTCATGAAGAACTGTGGTTAGCAGGAAAGATAGGAAATGCACAAGGTTGTTTGGCATTCAGGCAAATTATAATTTTCCCACGGGAGCCCTCCCAGTCCACTAACTGCCATCAAGTGGTGGCACCCTAAGACTGCAGCCTTACTGGACCGTCTAGAAGCACTGGCCCGAATGGAAACTGCTGCCCATTCTATACAAAATATTATTATTATGAATATGACTATTACTATTATTATCTCCGTATTATTAATATTATTAGAATTACAATTTGGGACATTTGCAGGAATATTTAGATCATTTAATAATTGTATGCAACTCTGAGATGATGCAAAATGTTTCTTTTAAAAATAGAGCACATTTCTACAAAAGAGTGAAATCTGAAGCCTTTGAACTAGAAAAAAAATCAGCTATTTATTCCCCCATCTCTGCTTAAATGTTAGCTTTCCGATTGCCTTGTAAAATTAGTGAACCTTGTATTTTTCTACAGAACATGAGCATTTTTCAGTGGAGTACATTCTGCAGGGGTCATTTTTGTGCAGAAATGCAGACTCAACAATAGTTACAAAGTTCAAGCTAGGCAGCTCAGTGCTTCGCCCACAGGTGTGTTTCTTGGGATGCAGCCTGAGATGCCCTTAGTCACCTCCCCTCAAGTCAAGCTGCTTGCAAAATGATTATTTGTTTTTGTTAAGCGGCTACCTTGAACTTCAACCTGAAAATTGCCGAAAAAACATAAACAGGAGGTCTTCGATGCACACATGCTAAAGCAGGAGTATCTTCTCATTTCCCATTTGTTTGTTTTTTACCATATTTTTTAATTTGCTGATTTTGTGCTTTATGTTTGCTGCATGTGAAAACTTGACCAATAAGATGTTTTTCTTGGAAAATTTGTTTTAGCAATATCTTCCCTGAATCTGTCCAGCACTTATTCTCCTGTAATTTTTTAGTGCCCAAAGTTTACTTTAATGTGCATATTTCTGGTACTATCACTGTTTTCCATTTAACACCTGAATGAAACCAGCCAACCCCCAGGATTTTATTATTTTATGTCTTGCACTGTATTCTTGAGTTTCATATCCAAGTGTGCATTTTAGATTAATTCGGAGAAGAGTACTTGTTATATATCACATTACCATTATGGGCAAAATGACAGCAAGTTATGCATTATTGTGTGCATAACATTAAAGTGTCTTCACAGTGCTCATATCTAGGAAGAAACCAACCCCCTACATCATAATATAAATATACCTAACATAACATTTGTATGTAGAATAATGTGTATAGTCTACTTATGAAGCACGTTGTAAACGCAAAATATACGTACATCTTAAGGAGCTCCCAGAATGGTTTCATATATGTTTCAACAGATTGCGTCTATTAGGTTTATGTGTTAAGTTGCCATGGACATTTTCTAAAGTTAGCCCCCTTGTTGCATATGTTCGGGAGATTAGGAGATTTTGCCTCAGGGTTGAACTGTGTGTTGGGGTAGCACCCGCACCTCACTAATGAAGCCGAGGGCGAAGAGCGCGGTCTGAGCTTGTGTGTATTTGCACGTGCATGCATATGTATGCACATGTGCAGTAGTGCCTGTGAATGTCCTGGTAGTTATTAAACTCATAATTAATCAGAAGCTCCCTTGTGGGCAGAGCAGCGCTTGACCTTGTCACCTCATTTGCAAGACAGCGGTATCAGAGATGTGGTATCCAAAGCGCTGCCATCCCCTGCTTACGCAAAGGTCAGAAGCTGACAATAGTCGATTTACATGAAAAGGAGGCTGGGCCGGTCCTGCTTACTTGTAGAGGGGGATCAATGCTTTCCTTAAAAGCTTATCTATGTGGAGAAAACAACAATGTTGAGAGAGCTAATTTGCAAGATCCTACTCAAGCCCTTGAATTTCTTTTAGCACCGTCCGCACCGCAGTCTGATGAAGGCTCCGACATTGACTCTGAACCCGACTTGCCGTTAAAGAGAAAGCAGCGTCGAAGCCGGACGACGTTCACGGCGGAGCAGCTGGAAGAGCTGGAGCGGGCTTTCGAGAGGACACACTACCCAGATATCTACACGCGGGAGGAACTCGCGCAGAGAGCGAAGCTGACCGAGGCTCGTGTTCAGGTAGGAACCAACCTAGCAGATCCAACTCTGTGCCAGTAGTTGGATCTGAACCAGATTGGAGGCCTAGAATGCCAGATAACATTGATTAAAGTGGGAGTTGAGATATATTTTCTTGATATGCAGGTTCTTAATAATGATTATTTGGGACACTAGCATACAACCAACCTTGGTAACGCCAAGCTTCTAGGCTACAAATCCACAAGATTCCAACCTTTGTCATTAGCATGACCATTTCTGATATACATTAGAATGTAACCAATGTGGATAAGCATCTACCTTTTAGCTAGTATGAGTCCTATTACTTAGTCCCTCGACCTGACCAGTGGCTAAGTACATTTATACAGTATACAGCCATCAAAATGTTTATCCTGTAAGGCCTTATTTCATATATATATTTATATACATATATACTCACAAACAAATAGCCCATCCGTAGTGCGCATTTTGCACAGCTGGTGCAGACGTCGAGGGTGGACCATATATATATATATATATATATATATATATATATATATATATATATATATATGTTGCTCCAAAGTTACCCACAGGTTGAGGAAGCACTCGGGCAGCAGCAATGCACGGCAGACCACACACGCAGCAGAAGCAGCCTGACGCGTTTCGGAAACCTCCTTCCTCATAGGCTCAGCTATATATATATATATAACCACGCAATAATCAAAATAAGTGCGCTCTCAGGATCAATAGACACACAATCCATATGCCGTTGCAAACCAAGTTTATTCCACTACGCGTTTCGACTGCGTCCGCAGCCTTGTTCACGTGTACTAAGTGCACAATCAGAGGAGTGTATATAACATAGGGTTGAAAGTCCACAAAACAGAGAAAGGACATTGTAGGTAGCCTGCATTGGCGGCCATACTTGAATGGTTAATCCAAAACAAAATCATGTTAGCGAGTTAACTGACTATGCAATAAGTGATCATATACTGCATGAAATCATAATAAGTAAAGCATAATATTGCTGAAATGCAACACAGGTATTACAAGTCTCCAAAAATGGTGTGGATTAGCACCAAATATTGTATACCATGGCAAGTGACATTGTTCCTCGGTTCTATTACGGGCATGTAGCACATAGTAAACATGGGAACGAGAGAGGTGAAAGTCCAAGTTACTAATGGATGCTCCCTCTATGAGTATCTCGAATGTGTCGTATGGCGGGTAATCGCTTAGTGCTCGATGACCAACTACTGACCCTTGTTACTGAAATAATCGCCTGGTACTCAAAGTCTATGTTCACATGGCGCTCAAAGGATTGTATTGTGTGTCTATTGATCCTGAGAGCGCACTTATTTTGATTATTGCGTGGTTATTGACTTTGCCAGCACGCTCCGCTGGTGTGTGCGCCACCTTCCAAGGGTCAGCAGTTCGAAAGGAGCAACGTTTGTGGGATATATATATATATATATATATATATATATATGTCATCTGCATGAGGCACAAGTGTGAAGGGAAGTACCGCTCCACAGTTAGTACAAGGTCTTTGCAAACATTGGAGAAGGTGTATTGCACAGGAGTGAGCAGATACCTTGGAAGTCAGGGGGTTTAACCATACCTATACAGACAAATAGTTGCTTATTCCAGTGCATGGCTTACTCAAATCTCCAAAACTAAGTACACTTTTGCAAATTTGTGGTACGGCTTGAACCCCACAATAATATCAGTGGGAAGGGCTTTAGGCTTCGATGTGCTTAAACTATCTGTTACTTTCACCATTTTCACTTCTATCGTTTTTGGGAGTTTGTGATGGGCATCAGCCTTGCTTCCTATAAAAACGGAAGGCCGCAACACGGTTGCGGCTTAAGTTTAATGTGAGCTGCAGCAATGCAAACGTTTCCTTAAATATACATCTACATTGGAAAGCTTGCTCCCAACTGAGAGAGACCAGCGCTGTGATTAGTTAGTGCAATTTCTGTAGGATTCATTCATTGATCTCTCCTTGCTGAGGTGGCCAATCAGTGTGATTTTAGCAGAGTGCGCTCCTGCCTGCTGGTAGCAAAGTGAGATAATCAGCAGCTCTTGCTTGGGCATCTAAACTCTCTACATAGGGGCCTAAAGTTCAGCAGCTTCCAACCTGGGCTGGATTCAGCCAGCCATTAAAAAGGGCAATGTTTTGTAAACTCACACTAGCACTTGAGGTTTCTAGCTACTGTCAACCAACATCATCATTCGGGATCGCGTCCCTGCAGTCAACAATGATCCATTCATGCTCTGTTTGTGCTGCATCACCTTGACACTCCACTCTGACAAAGCCAACAACAGTTCCCCAAACCCTAAGAGAGATAAGAAGCAAGAAAAACAAGTTCCATTCCATGTGTGTGCCAGGCTCTGTTACTGACCTGTCAACTCCCCTGTCCTATGTCAGTGTTCATGCCTCTTGCAGTGCTTCACCGAGATCCTTCTCACCATCTTTGCTGGCCCTAGAACCCTGTGCAGCTGAATCAACCAGGGCTCGCTGCGGGAAAACAGTTGCTTAAAGGATGTTTAAAGCAAGCCAATTGATGGATTTTGCAATGAGCCCAACTACAGCAAGTGGGAACACTGGTCAAAATAGCTCTGCTGCTGAGATGTCTGTACAGAGGACACTGCATGCTGAAACCCTGGTAGGTCTGACTCAGCCTTTTCAGAATTATGAGGTCAATTAAATGAGTACCTTTAAACTGGAAAATTGTAAAACTTCTCACTTACAGTCCAGTGAAAAGGTGACAGCACATGCTGTTTAAAAGCCACACATTATTATTAGCTATAACGTTGTTTTAAGTGATTGTTTTGTGTATATGTTCAGGCTGTCTTGCATCTGTGTCTCTCACTTCTGTTCACTTTATTGAAAACTTTGAATCTCCCACAGAGAGATCATCAGCCGTGTGTTCCACTTTGCTTCCCTTTCATCTTCTGAAAGGGGCCACCCATCCTTTTCCATGCCTCCTGCCACACTGCTGCTCCTCTCAGACATTGTTTTGGGCCATGGAAGTGAAATGAAATGTGGACCAATGACACAATTTTTAGAGCAATTGTTCTAATAAATGCATAATCCAAAAAGTTTTACTACGGTGCAAAGGTCTAATTTGAGTTTATTACTACAGTACAACAAAAGTGACATGATAAAATAATTTTATTGCCTCACAACCTGCATTTAACAATTACTTTTCACATGGAAACATCTTTCCTAATAGTCATGTTGCTGCTGAGTGATTTTATGTTGCTGCATTAAATTTAGCCACTTTCATAACAGTTTTGATTAAATACCGTTTGTTAAAACAAATACACATGAGAAAATGCATGAGCATAATCCATACATGCAGGTGTGCGGAATATAAAATGCTATTTATTACCATTGTTGAAGTAGGTGGGGAGCATCATGACTCATGGCCTCAACCCACATACAATGGCAATAAATAGTGGTGTAAATAGTGGTGTACAAAATTCATGTAATTATCCGAAATTTCAGCAAATTATCCGTAATTACATGAAAAGTAATCCATCATTTTGCGCTATATTTTAGCATGAAATGCATCCTCACATCAATTTTTGACATGAGGAGGCATCTAAACAGAGCACCATGAACAACAGCTGCTCGCGTTCTGTAGTTTGTGTGCATTTGCGGTATATTTTTTAACCACGCATGGCGCATTCCGCTGTAAATTTTTACCAGAAATGGCACATAATTACGTAATTTAGTGGTGAATTGGTGTCATTATAGGAATTTTGTGTAACGAGTGTATGGTGAGATTTCTGAAATTACCCAAATTATTCTAGCATGATTTAAATTTCGCCCACACCTTGCATATACATTATTAGGGCCTAGTGCATCTTGCAAGTTGGAGACATGACTGTGCCAGCAAATACAGACATTATCCTTTTGCAATTTAGTTGAGATGGTATTGAATATAATTATAGATGGTATAATTTCCAGGGTATTGCCTTCCACTAATATATACCATATATAATGGTACATTATATATGGTATAAATTCCAGGGTAGCATTCCTGTTGCCTAATATTTATTCTCTTTGCCCAGAACACAACATTCTTCACTTTTTACGGATTTGCAGAAGGACAATAAGCATTTGAGAAATTGCACAACAGGTAAATATAAGAACAATACTTTGCCCTAAGAAAGATGGGTGCATGCCCCCAAAACAAAATGAGTAGACTTTTTGACATCATTTGGCATGTATATCCCTCTGGAAGTTGGATGTGCCACCATCACAGAACTCCAAAAATATGTAAGCACAACTTGCAAATTAATCTTTTTTTCAGACTTAAACCTGCGTCTCACCTTTAGCAGTGTGTTGTGATTTTTCAATGGATCTTGTACCACATCCATAGATAATGTTTAGGGCAGATGCTGGAAGACAGAGGCAAACAACTGCAGATAATAGATCATGCCTGCCCCCCCCCCACCAAACCATACATTATGGTTCTAACTGCAGCTTTGTAGGTATGGGGCAAAGAGACGGGGACCAATAAACATCAGTTTGAAACATAATGGGCTATTTCCACTTAAAACTCCCGTTATTTCCAAGCATCCCATCCACCCATTAATGATATTTTTACTGCAGTTGCCCAGCTGTTCCCCTCACTTCTGATTAGTGCTTCGGCAGGACACTGTGACAGGGCAGCGCCTCCAGCGCGCCCAGTGACGCACCATGACGGATCAAACCATCTAGGGCAGGTTGATGTTAGGGTTGACTTGCCTTTAGCTCTACAAAAATATGACCTTCAAAGGGCCTTTGGCGTTCCTGTTGTTAATGGTATCAAATCCTTTAAAGGCTGTTTGTGCTTTTCCCAAGTCAGCGACTCGAGCGTTAGCCAGAAAACAGAAGTCACCCCCCACACACAGCAGCTGTCTTAATGTGGCTTTAACCCTGTGACTCGCTCGCATTCCTTACGGCTTCCTCAGCTCCGTGGGGACCCATCATGTCTCACACAGGCGCTATGATCTATCGCCTCACAAATTCCCTCGAACATCTAACACACGGATCTTCCACTTAACCCAGCATGGAGCAACATATCCAAGTCAATCATTGATTAAAATACCAGAGCAGGTTTGAAAAGACGACGTTTCGTGCGTAATTTGAAAGAAAACTGCTCTTTCAGAGGATGTCTGTTCTGTGCTTGTCTGCAAACGCTGCTGATTTTTTCCCTGTTTGATTTTCAGTAAAGGATATTTCCAAAAATACTGCATTCACCCTATAATCATGAGAATATGTTCCCTTACTTCTCGTGCACATTTGGTAGCATGCTGCTGATTGTAGTCAGCGGTTAATAAACTGCAGCAGAAAATAGTGAATCCGATCAAACGAATCATCTGAGAAAAGCAACACAGGGCTTCAAATTTTGGTTGTATAGAAAAGTTGCTGAGTTATCATTTAAAGAAGAAAAAAATCTTTTATTGTGGAAATTATTGTTTTCTTCACATAGTTGTCTACTAACCACAGCTCAAAGACGTCATCAGTTTCAACTTTCATCTATATTGCATGCAGCACATTGCACATTTCCAAGTTGAGGCCGAGTGTAGGGCAGATACGGTCTATGTAGCTCAAAGGGAAAGGGAAATCCTCTTTCTTGAGCTCAAACATATGGGTTAGAGAAATATATCAATTAAATACAACTCATATTTTCAACATAACGTACACACACTTTTCATCACTAAAAATTCCAAATATTTAAATCTATCTGGGGCCAAGGCTTCTCTCACCAGATCTGCAGGGAACATAATTTATTGGGAAAATTAGTAGGGCCTGGTGCATGTTACAAGTATTGTTTCATGAAGTTTCATGTAAATACGTGTTTTTAGAAAATGCATTTAATCTATCAGTGGAGCTGTGCAAACTTCTCAGCAATTTTATAGTGAAACTTCAGGGTCAGTCACGTGACTCAAGAAAGAAAGTAAGAAAATATTCAGGTCACTGTTCAATGTTTTCCTCAAGGATGTGTGGTGCAATACAATTCTGGGTGGCATTTCATAATAAAGTCTGTTTGTTTCAAATCTTTAGGTGTGGTTTAGCAACCGCCGTGCCCGATGGAGGAAACAAGCAGGGGCCAATCAACTGATGGCTTTCAACCACCTGATCCCTGGAGGATTTCCCCCCTCTGCCATGCCAGCTCTGCCAACATACCAGCTGACGGAGTCCTCATACCAGCCAACGTCCATCCCACAAGGTATACCTTAAGACCGAAATTGATCATTTGAGCTGAGTGTAGAATTGTGTTCATGCCCACAAACTCTCCATCAACCATTATGTAGATTGTCACTTTGGATGGAATACTGCATGTTTTCTCTAAATACATTTTCATTTGCTAGAAAGCAGGGCAGAGTGGTGTGTGGTTAAACACTATGAAAGTTTGAGGTATTCACATTATTGCCTGGGTGCTCCTCATGTAAGGTGGGTTTGGAGAAGTGCCATTGGGCAGAACACGATCCAATCGGACTGATGAGACCTAAAGATCTAAACTAAATTTCCAAAGAACTGCAAACTGCCGTAAGCATCTTTGCAGTACTGCACCCCTTTTTAGTGTGTTCCCTTGATCCCCTGGTTGAGTAATTTGTGGCACCCATATCTGTGAGAAGCCATTTTTAAAATGTCTGTGCTTTCCTTTGCAGCGATGTCCGACCCAAGCAGCACTGTCCACAGGCCGCAGCCTCTGCCTCCAAGCAATGTCCACCAAAGCAGCCACCCGTCTAACCCAGACAGCAGCTCTGCGTACTGCCTGCCCAGCAGCAGGCACGGATTTTCCAGCTACACAGACAGTTTTGTGCCTCCATCTGGGCCCTCAAACCCCATGAACCCCGCCATTGGCAATGGCCTTTCACCTCAGGTCAGTTTCTTCTACAGACACAAGTTTTTCTGTGCAGCAGTGGCGAATAGTCCATTACCTTAGGCAACAGGGTCACACTTTGCCAAATGCGAACCATAAAGCATTCTTTATTCAAGCCACATGATCTCACTTGGCCAGTTTCCTTTACACCCCCTCTGGCTACACTGAAATCCATGGCTCATACACTTTTGTTGTGTGTGTCTGTTTAAAAAAAGTAGAAATATTAATGTTTGACGACTTTTTGAAAAAGATGATTTTGGGATTTTCACTCTGAAAACTTTGTTATGTATTTGAAAAGCAGACTTTTTATTTCCAAGTTTTTTTTTTTTACACGTATTTCTCTGCTCAGTGGAGGACAGTCTACAATCGCATCTGACCCTATCCATCTTTTATGAGGTAACAGCTAAAGCCATTCTGTGCCCTTTAACCATGTGCATCTGTGGACTCTATGAAGTTGCGTTAATTTCTAGTTCATTTTATTAATTCATTTATTCATTATGAAGTTTTATAAAGCGCTACGCGTTTCTTTCAGTTCAGAGCACTAAATAGAGGCGTGAAGGAGTGCAGCGTTATTGCAAAAGACACACAATTGATGGACGGAATGCAGAACAAATCAAAACATTCACCCCCAGTCAAGAGATCTGGGTTAAATCCATCATTCTTTTGCTCACTATGCCACCCCAGTTTAGACCTGGCCATATGCAAATCAATCTTGACCATGTGCCTCATGGGAACAGTCCAGCCCGAACTGCCAAGCCAGGTCCTCCCTGGGCCGGAAACAAGCATCCTAGGACCGGTTTCGGGGTTTCACCCCTCATCAGCCAGGATAGCTTGATTCCAGTGGCAAAGTGAGCCCGGGACCCACGTCTGGGCATACCTGGTGCACTTAGGGCAAGAAAGCAAAAGACACACAATTAATGGATTTTTCCTCATCAGCCAGGATAGCTTGATTCCAGTGGCACAGTGAGCCCAGGACCCACGTCTGTACTGGGGTGAATGTATGATATTGTTCTGCAGTCTGTCCATCTATTGTTCTTTGTGCAGCATTATTGGCCTGCGGTTAGAATCCAGAAGGATGGGTAGTAAGCCATGTCCAAAATTGTTTGATCACGACCCATGTTCTATGTTGAATTCAGTTAAAGGCAAGTTTGAATAGTCTGTTTTTCCAAAGTTTCCTGAACTGCTGTGGGGAATGGATGTTAAATTAGGGCTCATTCTAGAGTCTGGTTTCATGTACAGGTTTTCAGGCTGGAAGCTGCCAGAGCTCAGTTGAGAGAGTGTTAGAAATATACACGGAGCTAAAAGTTTGCCCTTGAAACCGCGTAACTCAATTAGCTTTGAGTGACTGGCTGACTGGACTGACTAATCACATTTTTTGTACTGCACACTACCCCTAGGGTCTCTTGGGTCCACGTACTTGGTTGTCGAAAAATACCATAATGTATCTAGACCATTTCTGAAAGGTAAAAATAGGCCTTACATTGGGGAGGGATGAGTTAGAGATATTGCCCAGTGGAATGCATAAATGGAAAGGGCTATTAGTGCCCGGGAATATGCAAATAATTGAATGGCATAATTGTTTTTCTAATTTGCATTAGAGTATGAGCTTTTCTTGCAAGATCTTGTTAATAAATTGCCTAGATAATTGAGTGTCAAAAGGTTGGTTGAATTTCCTACAGGCAGCATCTGTCTGAAATTGACATTATTAGAGCGCCTTAAGTACGCCGTGCTGTGTCTCTGAGTGCGCGCCTAGCTCAGGTGCGAGCGGGAGCATGCTGTCCGCCAAATTCAAAGCCATGTCACTTTCTGGATGCAATCTATAATTACAATCAGCTGTCTCTACAGAGCTGAGAGGGAGGGTGGTGCCAACAGCTTCATCTTCCTGCACCCCACTCGCTCCTTTTGAGTGTGGAAGAAAACACAGAGCAGCTCTGAGTGACACAAATGAAAAGTGAAAAGACAATTATACCCAATTACACACTAATCACTGACTATCACCAGTGCCACAGCAGCGAGAGGGCATCCTAATAGGCAGAAAATGAGATTTTAATGGCACAAAGGGTGGTCAAAATAACAGCCCACATATCTGTGCTCCTTTCCGGCTCCTCAACTTGTGGGTTGCATCCAGCTGGTCTCTGCACCGCGGCGATAACTCTGCAGAAGCCTGCAAAGTTCAAAGGCAGTGGAGTTGAAAAGAATGAATAGCAAAGGCAATGGAATAAACATTTCTGCCTTCAGGCAAAAGTTCATAAACCCATTTTCTGTATTTTTTCCCTTAACAGCGAATGTAATTAAGTTCCACAGAAGCCCATCGCACGAGCTTGGGATGCACAACTTTATGGCTTATAAAGAAAACCCAGTAGGGGGAAAAAACCCTAAGATCGGGCAGAACAATCTCATCGGGTTTCTCGGAAACTGTAATGCATTCCGGTTTGAAGAGATATATTTTCCAACTGGGGCGCCCGCAATGCCAGATCCTATAAAAGAGTTTTATGGTTGCGCTCACTTTGACTGCGGTAGTTGCTCTTCGGGCATCCCGCTTATCTCTAACAGAATGGGAGGAGGAATTTTGTTGAAAATTCTTTTGCAGCGTCTATTAATAATAATTCCCATTACAGTTATACCTGATTCCAAGAGGCCTACTCTTGATAGTTGCATATTTCTTCCTAGAAATCAGGGTGAATTTATACAGGAAACAGAACTCAAAAAGGCGAAATAGTTGGCCTGATACCTTCAAGCTTGTTTTATTCCAGGTTGAGTAACAAACTCCCCGTAAAACAGCGTTCTTCATTTCACTTATTTTAGTGACTGCTATCTACTTCGTTCCAAACGGTGTATCCTTTGCACACTTGATACAGAAATGACAGTGCATAAGATATCGCTTACCTAACCAGACATGAGTTCACAGGCATGGTAAAAACACAATGTATTAATGGAGTATTAATAACCTTCTTTTTACCATCTCTAGGAAAATTTGTATTTAGTGCACATTGAGTGATCAATGCCATATCAATAGGTATAGCATTCCACAACAATGAATGAGTAGCTTCAGCACCTTGTGCTTCCAGGACATTCCAAAACGGAAGGCGCAGACCTACCAAATTCCGTAAAATTGTCATCTTGTCGTAGGTTTGGATATTGAAAAGCCCCACCATGATCTTCAATAAGAAAGACAATTATTAAGGGGTATGCGTTAGTACCATTATGATCACCTGTTTAAAATGGAAGCATCATTTTTATAAATAGATCCTAAAAAATGAAACTTCTTTAAATGCAGACTCATAAATACAGTAATATATTTATGAAAAAATGAAGAAAGAAAGCAGAAGAACCAAGACTTTCATTGACCACAGGCACAATGGACACTCGATCCCTTCCACGCTTTCAGAGAAAGAGATCTCTAGTCCTTTGGAGCCACCCTTAAAAGCCCACACACCCACTGAAGATAAAATGGAGATTCCATTTCCTTTTGTTTCCTTTGTGGCATGATTGCTTCAGAGTGCTTTATCACATTAGATAGCAGAAGATACATACTTGACAGCATAGTACCTCATGGATATTATTGGGACAAAGCAAGGCTGGCGTCAAAAGATGAGGAGTTGTCATACACCGTGTGAATATTTTATTAGCCAAAGCAGTTGGCCAGTCCCAAGCAGTGAGTCGTGTGATCGCCCGTAGACTGAAAGAACACATAATAAATCAGGAAGGTTGGCCTGTTAAGGTGAGATATGGTTGAAACTGAAGATCTCAACATTGGTCTGTGAAGGTCGGAGCCATATAGGTTTTTCAGGGAAACCACAAACGTGTGAGTCCCATTTTGATTCGTTGGATGTAACCTATACCATTAAGTTTGTTCGTTGTTTCCGTATGTTGACATTCACAAGGTGTAACACCGCTGTAGCTAACTATACTGTTGGAAAAATGTTAACTGTAAGAACGTAGTTATTACTTACAAAATAAATCAAGAAATTAAAATTATAACTATATTATGCATATTAAACTGGAAATCCGTCGTGTTTCCAGGCCTCATGGTCTGATGGTCTAGAGTGCCACCCTACAAGTCATTCGCTCAAGTTTGACCAGTCTCCTAAGCTGCCTTCAACTTTTCTCTCAGTATGCAAAGAATTATCACTGCAGGTATTATTTGCTTTAATACACATTGAAATCTAGAGAAATGCTGTGGGTAAAGACCAACACCTCATCTTGTCAGTCCATGCCAACCACCCCACACCCTACTGGCTCTCCATCTTCACCCCGGCTCCACGGCCACTCTGCCCCGATTCCATCCTGCCAAGTATTTTCGAATCCTAATCCTGAGCTTTTGTTCGACTCTGCTAAGAACTCAGAGTACTATTACCAGGAGCAGAAATCTTCTGGTGTACATTCTGAATGTCGCCATTCCGTCTTGTAGTTCTTAAATCGAGAATATTGCATTTTGCATGTTTTTTAAGAACGCCCATGACCCTGAATATCTGCGTCATGTACACGTGGACAGATTTTCCATTGCTGAGCCCCAATTTTATTTACCTCACCCAAAACTAAACACAAGCAAAAGCTACCAAGAACTTGACACCAATGTTTTTGGAGCATTTTCTGGCATTTTATTTTCTTTATTGTACAGCAAGCAGAGAGTCATTCCTCCTCCGAGGGGCGGGTATTGGAACAAGAGAAATTTGATCTTTTGTTTGTTCGCCTGCATGTCAAGAGCGATTTTGTTGGGTATGTCTGGCTGTAAGAAAGCCCTGTAAACAGATTGTGATATCACGGGGGATATTAATTGAGGGCGAATGAGAAATGAACGAATGCGGGATAGCAGGAAACAGAGGCTGGGAGGGGTAAACATTTGTACAGTTTTGAAGTCCCTGCCTAAGGGGGAAGTTATTATGGCAATGCTGCCAGGTCTGTTTTTAAACTTGAATTCCGAGAAACTAGTGTCGGACAGAAATAATAACATGAACCCGGTGTTTATTGTTAGAAGTCACAACATATTTGTATACATAATACATCGTAAACGCTCCTGTATTTTTAGAGAAATTTGAAGCAAACCATTTTGCATGAAATATATTCAATATGACATATGTGCGAGTGTGAAGTGTTGTAACCAGAACTTTCTGTTTTGTATATTGATAGGGCCTCCACTGCCTGTCTCTTTTGAAATTCCAATCTGCTCTCGGGGACAGTTTGGGCGATACCACATATTGCACGCAAAAGGTGAGTGCTTTTTGGTCTGGCTAAACTGCACATGAGAGCACAGTAGAATTTCAATTGAGATGAGGTTTGTAGGGTCTACAATTTTGCATAGGCTGCCCTTCGCATTGTGCGTACAACAAATCCATGAGACTGTGGCCGCTAATCACTTAGTAGATCCCGGTCTGTTTTTTAGGATCTGTATAATGAATTTGTAGTAGGAAGATTTTGATTATGCAAAACTTGAGTGGAGATCAATTGTATATTTGTTGGTCTTTATGAAAATTTGACTGGATTGTAGTATTAGGTGGCTTAACTATCTGAGCCTCACTAGGATAGCAAGAGACCTTAATTGCTTGTCATTCATTTTGAAATAACACCAACCGTCGAGCCACTACATTTTAGCCCCACAGCATTGTACATAGCTATTTGATACATATCCCACTTCTGAGTGGGACATTAAGGTTTGTTTACAATGAGAACTCAAGCCGATACAACCAAAAATACAAAGAACCCGGCAAACATCAGTCTTCTAAGGGGTTAAACTGTGAGGTTTAAATGGGGAGAGTCAGCAAGGGCCTAAGTCCCAATATACATTTTTTTTCGTATCAGGGAGCAGGATCCTATGGGGCAACCTGCCAAAGTATGTGCCTCGTGTTGCGAATGAGAGCAATGGATGTGTCCCATTTAATGAAATATGTTGCACTATCTGTAAAACATAATGTAAGCAAAGCCGGCAAACAGTTTTTCCATGCGTGGAACATTTAGAAATACCCAGTTATGATCAGTAGCAGGCATTAGATAATATAGAAATCAGTGTCCCAATCTTAAATGGAAGGTAGCAGATTTGCACCATCATGAACAGTGCTTCTAAAGATACGAAGGGAGTAGCCAAAAAATTTAAATACCCCCGACTTTGTACCAAAGCTCGTATGGAACCAAGCAAGTGAAGCAAGTCATCACGACCCTCACCAGAAAAGTTTGCTGACCTCTTCCATCGAAGCATCTACCCATTCACCTTTTCATCCTTCCATCCACCCGCTGATTGATATTCACCATTTCACCTTTGCATTCTGTCATCCATTCAATGTTTCATCCATTTCGTCTGTCCATCTGTCCACCCATGCATATCCAAACCTATCCCTCCATCTTCAAACCCATCCATCAAACCTATCCATCTGCCTAGTCACAGCCATCCATCCTTTCACTTATTTATCACCCTTTCATCCATCCATTCATTCACCCTTTCAATGAGTCATCCATCCTTTTGCCCATCCACCCTTTCACTCCTTCATCCATCCTCCCTTTCAATCATCCACCCTTTCACTCGCCCGTCCACCCTTCGACCCATCCATCCATTAATCCTTTCACTCATCAATCCAGCCATCCAGTTACCCTCCCTTTCACTCTTCATCCATTCTTTCACTCATCCATCTTTATATCTATTCCTTCACTCATGCATCCATCCTTTCACTTATCCATCCATCCAACCTTTCACTCGATTCATCCAGCCTTTCACTCACTCACTCACTCACTCATCCATCCATCCTTTCTCTCATCATCCATCGAACCACCATTTCATCCATCCTGCCTCCCTTTCACTCGTACACCCTTACGTCCATTGTTTTCCTCATCCATCCATGCATCTATCTATCCACTCCTCAATAAAAACGAATATATGTACTCGGGGTATGATGCAGTTTAATTCTATGCATAGGAGCAGCTTAGAACAACAAGCATAAGGTACAAATAACGCCAGGTCCAAACTGGTGATAATTGTGTGTTGGTAACTCTCTCCGTAAGATGTCCAGGTACCCGCACATTCTACATATTTTGATGTCACGGGTGAAAAGTTGGCATATGAGGCTATGCCCATTGCTAAGTGGACGTCAATAAATCTGTCCCATAGTCCTTTGTTCTTCGACAACTCGAAGATTTCCCCAGCAAATGTCAGAGCACACGGTGTGTTGCCGGCAACATCAATCATTGCAAACAAACACCTTCCACAGCAGCATGAGCCAAAAGTTAAGCCGTCTTGGAAGTGGGAAGCATCAGATAAGTGCTTGTTTGCTTTACACTTAGTGCTCGCAGAAGCGAGCGCTCGCTCTGGTCTGCAGATCTCATCAGCGTGATTGACGGCTCGGCTGTCAGGGCTGGTTTATTCATCAGCACCTTGTAGGGGGAGGCTCTGTGTGAAGCCGGACCAGGGGCAGCCCTGCAGAGCAGTGGGGAAGAGATTAAGGGCTGAGCGTGTTCTTACCCTTGTTTTTTATGAGGAAGACCTGTGTGTGCGTGCGTGTGTGTGTGTTAGAGAGAGAGCCGGTGTATTCAGAAAGTGCAAAGCTCCCAGGTAAGAGAGATGGCGATGCAATCTGTCCTGTGAGAGTGTCACGTCCCCATGTTCCTACAGGGTTGCCACTTTTCTCAAGGAAAATTTCCTGCCGTTGGTGCATGCTTTGACGTTTTGAAATGGCCAGGTGATGGTACTTAAATTACAATCTGTGTAAAATGTTCTGTGTTCTTATTTTTAACACCGCACTTTAGGAAACGTTGCCAAAGGCGAAAGCCTGGAACCTTTCAAAACTTAGAGGCAAAAAAAAACTTTGCACATCTGTAATGTCATAATAAGCATTTGCAATGCAATAGGTCTCGCAATTGCAAGATTTTGAGCTATTGGCATTGTAAATGACAATGCCTTTTATTTATGTTTAAAAAACAACACATAAATAAAAGGCATTGTCATTTACAATACCAATAGGTCAAAGTTTCTAAAATGCAAGACCTATTGCATTGCAAATGCTTGTTGTTTATAAGCACCCATGCTGCGCTTTCACGTTAATAGATGCCACGCCCCTTTCTTTAGACGAGCCGTGTCTAAAGAAAGATCCGCGGCCGCTATTAAAGTGAAAGTGCGGTATGGGGCGCTTTTACCCAAAAAAGCATTTGTTTGTCAAGTTGACAAACAAATGCTTTTTTTTTGGAAAGTGCCCTGTGAAAGCGCATATGACGTGCTGAATGTTGCAGGAAAGCATATAGTGCCTGCAGTAGAAGAAACGTTTTAAAGAAAATAGTGCTTATAGACTAAATAAGACGTACCCTGTAACAATCGAAGTAAAAGGGCCTGTCCTCATGGGATGTTCCAAATGAAGACAAGGCGGTACTAAGGAGGGACTAACAAGCCTATTAACAAATCAGAAGCCAGGATTTACAGAGGACAATGACACAAGCCAATGACAAATATGGGCGGAGAATGTGCCGGCTTCGATTCCATACTCCAGTACATGCCTGGCAGAGCAGCGCGTGCGCTGCCCAGGCTCGACCTAAAAAACAGCTTTAACAATCAAACTCCTTCTCCCAAGGTAGCAGCACCCTTGTCCTCTGCATATCTTACTAGGTGTTGTACTAAGTGTGCATAAACTGAATGTCACAGACGTCGCAAATGATGATAGGTATCCTCATGCATGACTGCAACTCTGCTCAAACTTTTCCTACTCGCTAGCTTGGGTGCAGCTACACGCTTGCGGCGATATGGTCTAAGCAGTCACTGCTGTTCACGCAGCACACCAAAACACTTCCCACAGAGGCCACAATGCACAATCGTATCTCATATCTATCCGTATACCAGAATTTAACTCTTAAGGGTCATATCCCTCAATTCTTATTGCTTCAAGTTCCCATTTGAACGCAACAATAAAAACACGATAAGAGCACAACTCAGGTCCTCATATCCAATATCATACACAACCAATGTACGCCAACATGACTGACACACACTCTTCCATCTATAGCATTCCTACGGAGTAGCGTGTTACTCTTCCATAAATTTGCTATGACAACTTGTTAGTAGATTTGAGGCTACATGAATACAGTTGAAAAGCAATAGCATATCTACCTGACCTGAAAGACTCATTACTTCAAACTTCTACTGTTCTGATGTTTACTGGTAACTTTTGTTCCTTCAATCACCTGGAGATGACCTTTGTCTACAGTCAGCACAGACTGGGAGTGGCACCGCCAGTCACGCCTGAACCAGACCAGACGGCACAGACCGGGACATATCACGTGTTGATCTCATCTGACTGCCACTAGTCATTTGTTAACACTTAAGCCTATAAGGAGCCATAGTAGGTGTTAATACTTGTACACAAAACTAAATCCAAGCTCTCACTTGGCATACCATTGCTAAACCGCAGTGGTAACAATTATCTCAAATTCTTCTGATGTAGCGCAGAACGAGAGCCCTGTCACAACATGTTTCCGCCGAAGGTATCAAACCGCATCTTTGATTCTCGGGCTGAAAGTGATTCATGTCAATTTAATGATTTAAAATACATGTAAAAAGCAAATACAAAAAAGTAATCTTGATTGTTTGTTGCAAATACCTTGCACTTTTGACCCTATTGGTATACCTATGTCTGGAGGGTTGGGAGATTTTTTCCTCCATGCTTTGTGACTTATCATAGGTGTTGATGCGAAAAATATAACATGGTTATTAAATTTAAAGGACTATAACACAACTTTTTTAGTCCAAGGACTTTGTGTGATTTTATATTAAAATTTTAATCATGTAATTATATTTAATTGGCAATTATATTAACAATGATCCAATTGCAGTTTAATAAAAAAAAAGTGTAGCAGAGCTCTACATATACTCTGGCTGCACTTAAAGTCATGCTCTCAAAGTTTGCCCTCATTTCATAACTTGTGACTTACAAACCCCATCAAAATAGACTTCTGTAAAGGAGGGGTGGGAAGGATAGCCAAGCATCGAATGCACATCATCACACTGTAATGTATTCCACAAATTATTCTCAACAGCAACTTGTCCTGGGTGTGGCAGTTGCACAATCTGTTTCCTCCACCACACAATTCCTTTAGAGCGACATTTGTTTACGACAATGGGCACCAAGAGAAGAAATCTCGATCCATGTGATCCTGTTGTCATGTGCATGTAGTCCAATGAGGGCCAACATAGTGTCATAGAAGAAATGTATGTAATTTGAGATCTTTTCCCTTATTTGTAGCTTCAAAGTTTTTACCGTGTTTTTGTACTACTGATCACGAGTCAATCAATCCACCTCTTGGTGTTCAGTCCTCCCTTGTGTATCTTGGCTGTCTAGACTTGGATACCACATGCTGAAGCAAAAATAATCGCTCCCACATTCCTGCTTAGAGATGGCTACACATTAATTGGATTTGTGCTGGAAGACAGGCATGAGAGAGACAATAATGAGAGTCACTGAAGATTCTGTGGTGCTGTGTGGTGTGGCTCCATCCGCCATAACCACCCCCTGGTCGCGTCTGTGCCAGCCGGGCTTCTCCGGTTGTTATGAAAGCACACTTCCTGGCACAGCATTCGACATTGCAGCCCGACAGACCTGGTTGACAGGCAGCCCTTTTGTAAATTGCAACTCGGTTATAACAGTAGAAAACGCCTTAATTACTCCATAGTAAATCCGCTCTAACTGTAAGAATGATTCACTGCAATTTCCCAATAAATATATCTAGAGACAAAAACAACACTGGCCCCGTCAGTGCCTTGGAAGATGTTCAGAGGAAGACTGAGACTGCATTCCGACCCAGGCCTCAAGCTCCTATTTGATGGGACTCATTCCGATCCGTCCCTTCTTATGGAATTTCTGCCATTGTGAAAAGACAGAAAACGTTTTTGGGTCATGCTGTGCAGCTGTAGGAGACCATGCTCTGAAGGATGCTAATGATTGTATCCACTTGCATTCTTGACTCTTCTAGTGTGCTATGAGTGAGCTTACGAAGTTAACATCCTACTGCACCATCCTTACATCTTTTTTCAAAATAAAGATTAATACATATACGATCAGCGCCAATAGAGCCATTGAGGTATTGCATCCTATGTTAGTGCTGTTTGTTGTTGTTACTTCAATACTAAGATTAGAAGGGGCTGGGTGTTGAGTTCCAGATTACACCCATCACTAGAGTCCTTAATTTCTCCAAGTTAGGATACATTTTAGATGATTGGAATGAGTATAATTTCTGACTCAGAACGAGTAAGGATAAGACCTTGCATAGCACAGACTGGTGCCATTTCTGCTTTCAATCTGACCTCACCACATGCATAATAGGACCCGAAGCCCCCCGATGCGGAGTTGTGCCCCCACCCAACACTCAACGAGTCAATGACAGGCAATGGTTTGTGTTTGGGAAGAAGGACATGTTTAGTACAGATACAGGATATTCAAAACATGACAATTTTAATATTACATTCATAAATCTGATTATATCACAGCAAACAAAAGAATTATTCAAAATTCAGAAAGACATTCACTATTAATGTACAGAAATGTGAAATTAATCGAAACTGCAAGACAATCTTCATCTCGGTGAATCCTCCAATCGTTAATCATCCAGCACTAAAGTTCAGTCAACCTTTATCCCAAGAGAACCACACAGGTGGACCCCCACTTGTATCATTGAAGGGTGGTCTTCACTTCGGTAACCTTGTCCGCACCCTCAGGAGGCCGTCCCCCCAACTCCAGGCTGCCCACAGGGGTCCTAGAGTGAGACTAGGGGCTGGGGCAACATGCCCTACTCTGTCTAACTGTGTGCCCTTGCCCCTGAGCTGGTATGAACGCTCCTCCTAGGGATTCAGATTGCTGTCCCCCCCAGTGCTGCTTTAGGAAATTAGTTGATCTTTGGGTTCACTTCTGCACTTCCCGTTCCAAAGACAAAAAGGACAGGTGGGCGTGTGTTGTGGACACTGCTGGTCTCGCCGCCACAAAGCCTCCAGAAGGAATGCGGGGACAGGGGCAGTAGTGCCCTAAATAGTCACACCTGTCGCGATGTTGTGGGCGGAAGTGATGCGCTCAAGGCACGCCACTCGGCCCCAATGCCCAAGCAACGCTCCCACCAGAACCCAGAAGGCCTGCCAACTCCGCCCCATGCCTCCATGGCCAGCGAGTTGCGGTTTCAGGGAGGGGGCCCGATTCCCGGGGTCCCAGGTCCTAATGCCGCCCGGTAAGTTGGAGCGCTCTAGTCATAGGACCTGGAGGCCCCTGATGCGGAGTCATGCCCCCACCCAACACCCGACGAGTCAGTGAGAACCACACAGGTGGAACCCCACCTGTATCCATGAAGTGCCGGTTCCCACTCCGGTAACCTTGTCCGCACCCCCAGAGGGCTGCCCCTGCAACACCAAGCTGCATGCAGGGGTCCTAGAGTGAGAACAAGGACTGGATCCCCATACCCTACTCCGTCTAACTGTTCGCCCTTGCCCCCGAGCTGACGTGAATGTTTCTCCTAGGGATTCAGATTTCTGTCCCTTCCTCAGTGCTGCTTTAGGAAATTAGTTGTAGTACTCCCCCCAGTGTTATAGTATGATCTATGGGTTCACTTCTGCGCCACCAAAGCGACCAGGGCCTTATTGTTCTTTGCCCACCCCACCAGAAAACATGGTCTGTGCGAAGACCCAGATGCCGTCAATAAACAAGTCTATGTGCGATAAGTGAACCCCATCATGATGAAACATCTGGTCACCCCATATCAACTTTTGAGGGGTATTCCACAGTCATCCGAGCCCCAAACAGAGCTTATCCATTTCCGCATTGAGATGCCTAATAGGCACATTCAGGGCCATAGCTCGCACGTTCAGACCTTGTCAATATTTAGTGAAAATCTTCTACCAAGGGTTGCATCATGTGGAGTAAGCAGTATTTATTTTCCTTAATTTCATCCCTCTATTTGCATAGTATTACTGACTGAAATCTAATTACATGCACAAGGCTTATTGCACCCTCAACAACAGATGGCATTACAAAGGTTTAGACTTTAAGTAGAGTGCTCCCAACAAGACGGTAGCTTCGCCTTTTTCACTAAGCTGGTGACTGTATATGAAAACTGAAGCTAAAAGCGACTTGAATGAACAGTATACCATCTCGCCAACCCAAAAAGATGTTTTCAAATTATAATTCAGATTCACTACGATTTTATGTAAATCCTAGTAAGTCAAATTCTTGTTAGTTGATCAATAGCAGAGATTTCGTAAGACCTCACAAAAATTCCAGACACTTCAGAGAGTAAAAAAAACATTTAAAGTTATTGGAAAAATTGAGCTAAGCTTATGACTCACAGGATCAGGTTGTTTTCTGTAAACCGAGTTGAGGCGCATTGTGTTCTTTGGGTGTGCAGGGTCTGAACTAACTTGCCCATCCCTATGGAAATCCCACATTGCACCATCCTTCTTTGACACAATGACATGGAGGGCTGTGCTGCTTGGATTGGCTTGTGGAATCTGAAGGTTGCCAACTCTGCGTGATAGGGGCCGGCCTTACTCTAAAACGTTTCTTCTCATTAGCCAGCCAAGAAGCCAAAACCTTTCCTTTGACCTTAGTTAGCCGTGAAGGTCACCATTACTCTTTTTGGATAACTGGTGGAACTTCATTTAACTCCCACCAGGATCAAATACATGCTAACTGATCATCTGTATATTTTTATACGGTGCATGGAAATCTTGACCCCCCCACCCCCCCATGGACTATAGCCATCTCATGCAAGCCTGCTCAGACTAACTGAAAACAACGAGGAGCGCAGAATTACAAGCACAAACTTTATTAGAAAAAAATATTGCCTCAGACGTGTCACTCATTGACACTTCTAATAAAATACTAGTGGCATGCTAAATTTTTCAGTACACAGCCATTACACAAAAAATACTTCACTCCTGTGTACATGGTGTTCTAAAATTCCAAAAATGAATGTTGGTGTGATGTAAAACCTCGATGTAAAAGCACCTACATGAATATATAAATTACATAAGAATAAAACTTATATATAAGACATTTCTAAAAAAAGAACTAAGTTAATACATAAATAAATCAATAGACAAATATGGGAAATCCCCTACATTTAATTGCAGATCAGCAAGAAAAAGTTTACCTTGACCACAAGCTAGAAAGACCCCGAGAAGCTCTGCCTGGTGTGGGCATTTGCACAGTTTGTTTGAAGCAGAAACAGTTTGTACAATAATTTGTCCGCCAAGGCTTCTAAAATGCTCTGTCTTATTGATGAATGGGGGCTACGGGGCCCTCAGCTGCTTTGGATTACACAGGAGCATTGCCCTGACATCTTTAGGAGCGTTTGTCAAGCTTCCCCCGGACAGAGCTTCTGTAAATTACATGCTTCCGATGTGTCAGGGTCAGATAAGAGCATGTTATTAACTTTGCCGAAGTTTACCCATGATTCTGTCAGTTAAACTTAATACCCTAACCGCCAGCAGTTTCCCGCCAGCCTCCTGCCCTTTAAATCAATCCTCTGAGAAGAAAACAGAGCATCAATGCCCCTCCCCCACCAGTACCCCAAATATTGCACATACCCCTTCGTCATAAATCATATAAATTGCAGACACGGTTAGAAAGCACAGGGCAGGCAAGCATGCGTAAATGAATTAAAACACATGAGGGTTTTATTATGCCCATGGTGGGTCTCGCGAGCTGAAATTCCAGGGGTATTACCCGCCTAGGGTTTCAGTTCTGGGGGATAAGCCGGGTGTCAGTTTCATCGCCTTTATTTAGATGATAAAAGATGAGCCTTGTGTGACATCTGATGAGCTGCCAGATGTGAGATCCGCTGTGTTTGCTGTGACCATTGTGCACACTGTAAATCTTCTGAAATCTGAATGGTCCATTAAAATTTTTATTAAAGCATGGTTTTTAGTCAGATGTTGGTGCTGTAACTAAATTGTCCAACCTGGTAGTTTCTGGTTGTGCAGACATGAGCACACAAGCACTTTGCTGCCAAAGATCAGGGAAAACCTAATGCATGTGCAGTAAAAAGCAGAATGTGCTATATGTGCAGCAGAGAGTACCCGCTAACCAGGAAACGCCTACTTACAAAATGTCAAGCAATAAGCAAATACTACAAATCAAGAAAACCTACCATTTGTGCGGAAGACAACAAGAGCAATGAACCTAGACAAATTTACTACACATGCTGCAGATACAGGCAGCCACAAACCAGGAAATCCTACCACATGCAGAGCTCACAGCAGTAAACATAGAACAAGAAAAACTATCATTTGTAGCAGCCACCAACAGTAACAAATAAGTAAAGCACAACATACATGCCAAAGATAGCAGCAGCAAACCAGAAAAAACCTGTCTGTGCAGCAGACAACAGAAGTCACAAATGAGGAAACGCTACCACACATGCAGGAGACAGCAGCAGCAAATCAAGAAAACCTAAATCTGCAACAGACAGCAGAAGCAGCCACAAAAAGAGAAAAAGTGTCATACAAACAGAAGACAGCAGCAGCACAAACCCGGTAAAAACCTACTAAACATGCAGAGACACAAAGCACTATGAGTCAGGAAAGCCACTCACACTTGCAGCAGATAGTTGCAACAGTGCCGGAAAAGTGACCAGTTACCAAGCAGATTACAGCAGCCATAGATCAGTAAAACACTACAACATTTGAGACGGGCAGTAGAATCCAGTCTAGGAAATCCCAGCTTTTGTGCAGCAATAGCAACAAACCTACTGTGTGTGAAGGTCACTGGAGCCGCCAAACCCAGGAAAAGCTAACACACCTGCAATAGACAGGAGCAGTCAGAATTTAGAGAAGATCTGCTCATCAACAGTAGTCGCAAATTCTGAAAACCTACCATGAATGCAGTAATAATGAGCTAACAGAGATCTTGAAAATCCTACCAGAAGTACTGCATCAACCAGGAAGCGCCTTCGACAGTTGCAGAAATGAGATGCAGCCGCATACCTGGACCTGGAACATCTAATCACATTTGCAGGAATAATCAGCAGTCACATATCAGTTAAACCTTCCAAATGGGCAGCATAGAACAAGAAAGATCACAAATCAGATTGTATACATCAGAAAAGATCTGCAGCGCTGACAACGGAACATCCCACCACATGTGCAGCAAGCATTATACACTCATGTAGAATTAACCAATCAATGCACAGCAGGCAACAAGAAGCATCTAATTGTCTGTAAAAAGAACTATATGTCCAAAGGCCAAAAAGAATCCAAAATCAAAGGAAAGACGTGTATTGGAACAACAGAAGGCACAAAACAGGAATATAATCAATGAGCGGACCCAATTATTGAGCATTTTGGTATGTTCACGACTCAGCTCTCAGCTTTCAGTAAGGCCTAGCAGATTAGCTAATGGACAATAGTGTTTTCATTCCAATCTATGGAGTGAAAATGACAACAGTCTGAAGGCCACAATTGGTTGATTTTGTTTAGAAGGTCTGTTTTCTATTCCTTGTGTGCACGACATACATAAAGCTTATAATTCTGCATTTGCAATTACTAGAATCCTGAAACAGCAGGTTTTAACGTCTTTGGTTTGTCTCAAATCCTCTGTAACAAATAGACATTTTTGGGGTCGAAATTCAGGGTGCAGTGCCTGTTTAAATGGTGTAGCAAGAGTGAAAGCATAAATAGAATGGCAAGGACAGTCAGCAAAATGGCATAAACAGTTGATAGACAGAACTCAACACATGGAAGATGCTGCCTTGATGTCACCGTGCTAATGGTTAAGGGCATTACATCATTCTTTTCAACACAACTATGTAGCGCTTCTCCCGCATTACTATGAGCCAATCAGATTCCTGCGCATGGTCAGTGCACTTAAGAAGACCTATATACCGGATTGCAAGAGGGTGAAGTAAAGACATGCTCACAATGAACCCATCTCAATTCTGGTGTGCTTGCTTCACTTGCGGTCAAGTCACAGTAGTACAATTGAAAACACTCAGTCATCCTTAATTCAGTGGGTGGGAAAACATATGACCACCCCTCAGAGCCCTTCGTTCACTGAGAAGGACAGCATACCAGGATCATTCACATCAGCCCTTCACTTCCTGAACTAGGCGGAAGGCACACCTCTTACAGGAGTTTTCTGGAGCCAATGGAGTGAGGAAAAGGAGCGTGGCACACATTTTCTGATTAAGTGAACAAAGGACGATGGCATTTCATTATGCCATAATCTGTTATCATGTTTAATTTTATATTTGTGACTAAAATATCCTAATATTTTCACTAGAAAAATAAGCAGTCACCAGTGACAATGCTCACCTCCCTATCAAATCATCCATTAGAGGAAGTAACATTGTATTGTGGATAAAGAATAGTAAAGTTTTCACCTATAATTCTCGAATGTTTCACTGGAAAAGGTGATTCATGTTTTTTAACAAATTCAGCAGTAGTCTAGTAGAGCGCAAAATATTCAATTTACAAAATATTGAATTTAGAAAATATTCAAGTATGGGCACAGTGTGTGAAGTTTCTCATTCATGGAGTGACCGTGCTCACAGCTATTCCCTCCCATATTTCAACACCAAGAAGCCAGTCCCCTTGCTACGTCTTGTTATAGAATGCATACATCGGGCATCACATGGATTTAACCTGAACTTCCCCTCTCCACGAATGACTGACCGCCTTTGTTCCAGCAATGCCCCTTTTAACTCTTGCCGAATGCTGGGCTTGCGAATGCCTGCGGAGGACCCTGGTTCACGGGGAGTGTGCCCACATCTGCCAAACGCATCCCGCAGGGTAGGACGGAAAGCGTACCTCTTGGCTCTAATCCGTGCTGGTGAACCGCAGTACCTTCGATCATGAGGAACACATTTTTGGCATTACTAGTCTTTCACAACAGTGGGAAATCTAGCACTTGGCTGAAACAGACGTAAATGTAGATTTAGCTTGCCCTTAGATACTTAATAGCTTTCTATAACCGATTAGGGAAAAGTCATCCATGTCCTTCCTATCGCTCCCTGCATGGGTGATAAGGTCATGGAGCATACCTTCAGAGTAACTCAATGCCTCCAGGCTCCTTCCCTCTTCCAGCGTTCAAACAGACATAAGCAAAAATCTAATTATTTAGATGATAATCAACTGCAGCCTGATTCCTAAGGCAATTGGATCCAAAGAGGGCCTTCTAACGGAGAGCATTTACCGTTTCCAGTTGCAGTGTTTCATCTTAAATTAGAATTGGCGAGCATTTTGAGGGAGGCCGGCTCGTCTAGCGGGGGTTTGCAGAATGTTGACACCATTAGGCATTGTTATTGTATTTCCCTAACTGAGAATTTGTCGAAGTGATCTGTATTAAAAAAATATTGGGAGTGCTTAGAAATAGACCAGTTCCAGAATTATACACTATACGAAAGAAGAGATATTTACGTTTGTGACTGAATCACACTATTGTAATTCTGAAGATTTTTTATTTATTTTAGTGGCAAATTATTTCTAAAAAACATATTGTTTTTCAGGCAGCGTGCTAACTTAGACCCTGTTTTTCTGTTTAAATTTTAAGATAATCCTTATGGTAGAAGTTTTATTTTAATGAGGCATGTGGCACAAAGTAAACATCATTCGATTGTGCTTTATTCTGAACAATAAAATGATTGCATGATCAGATTCGTGGGGAAAAAAATGTAATTTGAGAGAGATTTCAGAATGTCCCATCCCAGATTATGGTAATGAGTTAAGAAGCCAAACATCACCTTTATAGAAAATAAAACATTCTACCTGTTTAGCATATGAATTACATTAGAGCTAATAACCCAGCAGAAATTTGACTGTTAATTTTTTGCTCATTTCTTTTTTCTTTGGTGCCCATACCACAAAAGAACTGCATATAGCAAAGCAAATACTTCTGTTTCTAAAATGAAATTCACCAAAAGAGTTTCATTTTCTGGGCCGATATTTTTGCAGAATGTGTGAATTCTTAGTGAAAATTTGGCCAGAGATAGATCAATGCTTCAATGGCTTTTATGTTTCCAATAACATTTGGCTCCATGGTTTGCTCCAAAAGATAGTCTTATTTTCTGTATTTGGAATTAAACAAAAGACCTTCATTACAAGTGGGATGAAAAATTCCAAAATGTGTGGTAACTACTGTTAACACAAATATTGGAATAATGAGTCTTGTTATAAATTCCAGCATGTTAAATCTGCCGACATTTATCTGAAGAAAAAAACCCAGTACATACAGTAAACGTGCGGATTTTGGTGCTGTAGGAATAAACATCTGCATGTTATTCCCCAAAAACTTAGGACAGGCAATAATTATCACACCTGATAAATACACCTTGGTATCAGTTTTTTTCAGGTGCAATAATTATCGCATCATTAGTATCCAACGGGTTATTTTTGGATTTGCTCAAATATGTCTTTCTTGTTCAGGCATGTTTGATTTTGTATTTTGAATGAGGATTCTCAGTAAGAAGTGGGGGAGTTGTTGAGGACTTCTAAATAGAACAAGATAAGCTAAAGTCTTTGTTAGGCTTAGAATGGAGAAACTAAACCAGATGTGTAATAATTTCACTGATATGAGTTCATGATACCAATATAAAAAATGTGGTGTACATAAAAATTTTCCCTGCTACTGCCAAGGCCAGAACACTCAATCATATTACAAATCAATAGACATTTTTAAAAACCTGATTCTTTAAACTAAAGGTTTTCACAGACAAATTTACTGTGTGATTCAGGAGACTGGTATCCAGTAGTGGCTGACAAAGGCTG
Source organism: Calotriton arnoldi (assembly GCA_963921515.1). Taxonomy (NCBI): domain Eukaryota; kingdom Metazoa; phylum Chordata; class Amphibia; order Caudata; family Salamandridae; genus Calotriton; species Calotriton arnoldi. Next base: position 415,182 of record CAWUFW010009132.1, read on the forward strand.
TATTTCAGAATATTGTTGTCAGAAATGTTAGAATAAATATCATTTACAACTAAATTGTGTCATTTGGTATCGATTTTCTTTTATTAACTCCAGTGGGGCGATATGTTTGCAAAATATATTTAGGATTCAGTATTAAGGTGACAGCATACTCCGAGAGCAATATTCTGGTACAATACCTTGTGAAAATAAAATTAATAAATAATAATTATATATAAATATATATATATATATATATATGTATATATATATATATATATATATATATAATTATTATATATATCTGACTCCTACTAGACAGTTTTGAATCTCCCAGTTATGAACAAATCACCCAGTTGTGCTATACAAGTCTAAATGTTCACTGACTGCTAACCAGGTAACTGAGAGTCTGACTGAGCCACTCACTTGCTCACTCACTTTCTGTTATAAATAGAGGAAACACCGGTGCATCTCATTTCTCACTTTGAAAAGAGCACAATTGCAGAAGGTATAGTTTGCCCTACTCCTTTGTCCGCACTCAATGGTAGACCATATTAGTATCTGTGATCAAATAATGAAGAAAGAATGTATTTCATTATTCTTTTCCCAGGACAGACATTATACATAATATGCAACTGTGTATTAAGGTTCTAAAATGCTATCAAGGAGGCCTCATGACATGATAATAAAATATGAAGCTGGTGGTTTGTAAATACCACAAAAGCTTGAACATGCCATTATTGGGGCACAAATATACATTATCTTGTATGCCGTTATATATTTTAGTTAAAAAAGAATATCAAAGCTTCCCATTGATTAAGATCAATAATTCAAGAAAATTATGCCATACCTATAAATTTAAAAGAAGAATGTCAGATAGGACATCATTTCTGTGAATTCTGAGTTCAGAAACCATGACGACTTATGTAGTAACCATAGATAACCATTTAATGCCTATGCATTCACATATCTAGTGCATACATCAGCCTGTATAATCCCTTAAGAAACCCTTTGTTCCATGTAGATATAAGATTTAAATAACCTTTAGCAATATCCTCGATGCAAATATCCAGTTAGTAACGATTTTTCAAAGCTTAACAAACTTCATTAAGTTTGTAAAGTTTAGAAAAAAATCAGCAAATGAGGAAGAATTCTCTCCCCAAAAAAAGATTTTGGATGGAAAATTCTAAAGCAGAATAATTTCTGCTTGAATTTTAGCCACATTCAAAGCTTTGTGAAGTTTACAAAACTTTGCAACTTTTGCGGAGTGAGAAGATTGGGAACTTCATGTAATGTCTATGTGACAGCGTTACAGGTTAGAAACCGACAAGGGTTCATCAAGTCTGTGGGGGAAAGGGGTGGGGGTGCTGTGTGGTAGGCACCACCCCCTTCGCTTACTCTGGTTTTGACTTCCATCCCTTTGTAAATGAATGACCTCATGTCTATGAGTCTTACTTTGAACAGAAAGTCCACTTCCTGCTACTGTACATGGAGTAGCTGCAGCTCAATTGCTGTTGTCTTTGAATCTGATACTGACATGCCAGACCAGGAACCTTGCACAGACAGGAAACTATTGTCAGGAACAATTTCTGCTATGTGGTAATGACATCTGAACTCAGTTGAGCGTTGTGTTTACCATTGGAAACGCTCTGTCAAAAGGTGAACTTGTTACTTAATAGCATTTTTTAAAACAAACTTTAAGCAGAGCAGGATGGTTTCAGGAAAAAATTAGAGGCCAACCAAAAATGAGAGAAACCAAAGATGTTTTAAAATATTTTAATTCCCCAAAATAGCAGTCTTTTTTAGGATTAGTTTTAAAAAGTTTGTGAATTGCACATGAAAGAAAGCATTGGATTGCTAAATTATATTATATTGATTAATGCTGTACTTAATAAAAGTGTGTTTTTGTGTATTCTAGGTAATGGGACTGCTGACCAACCACAGTGGTGTTCCTCACCAGCCACAGAGTGATTATGCCCTTTCCCCTTTAACTGGAGGCCTTGAACCTGCTACCGCCGTGTCAGCCAGTTGCAGCCAGAGACTAGAGCACATGAAAAGCTTGGATAGCCTTGCGTCGTCCCAGTCCTATTGTCCGCCAACCTACAGCACTACAGCTTACAGCATGGATCCAGTCACAGGCTACCAGTATGGCCAGTACGGACAAAGTGAGTAGCAGAGGGACGTTTGGACTATCAGAGCTGACCAACATAGACCCATGCCGGCTAGACCCATGCCAGAATTTAAAGATTGCAACATATTAGATATATTTAAGCTCAATAAAATTAATTGAGAATTATTTGCATTGCCAGAGATCATCCTGAAAACAGGTCATAGATCTGGAATTTAGGGACCAACGTTGTACTGCCAAGGCTATACCCCAATTTATTTATTATTTTTTCATTTATATATTTTTATTGCATACGTTGCATAGTTGAAATGCTTCAAGGTGCTAGCGAGATGTGAATCTGGCCTTAGGCAGTCAGAGATTGCAACAGAAAGGTTTTCAATTATTTTGTGAATGCCAGAATTGATTATTGTTTTTTCTTCTCTTAGGTGTCAAAACAATATTTTGGTTTTGAATGCAATTACATATAAAAATGGTGCTGAAGTTCAATGTGATGTGAATTTATTTTAGCGATACTACTTCGGTCATCTGCAATATTCACAAGCCATACATTTAGCCATAACTAGTAAAGAGAGTTACAGGCACATAGAGAAGTTTATTGCTAATTAGCTCTAATTCTAACTTTAATTGTTGGCTTTTTGAATTTGGTCTTCCCTCCTCTCCTTCTAAAGGTGTTTAAATAAGATGGCACATCCATGGTGATTTGTTCTCAAACAGTAGATCTCACCGCAGCCATATTGAATCGTTCTCTGGGATGTTCATATGATTTATAAGTGTTTTGATGTCTACACTGTTTCTTTGCTCATTTTTAGTTTCTTTTCTTTCTTTGTTTCATTCTTTATTTCTTTTCTTTATTTTTTCTCTCTTCCTCTCTGATGTGCTCTGTCTCCTGCCCTCTCCCACTCTGTAGCTCATGTTCCTCTCTGTCTCTTGCTCTCTTCATAGCACCATCCTTTAAGTTTTCTTCTCTGTCTCTATCCCACACTCTTAAATTAGATTGTTTGATTTTTCCTCATTTCAACTAGCCTGCACTGCTTTCCGGTTGATCACTCAGTTACTTCCGCCACAGATTTTTTTCCGCTGGTAAAGTAGCCAGCCAATTGTTCAAGCAAGCAGTTCTCTCGCATAATTATTTTGTAAAGTGATGTAAGTAAGATCTTGAGTGTATTAATTACGAGACATGGAATCTGACTGCTATTAGGAAAAACATTAGAGTCGCCTAAAATGAAATAACCACTGGCATTCCAGTATTAAAAACACATGTTCATAATGAGGTCAGCTCAAGAATCATTATAGGATGTGATCCCAGAGACACAGAGTGTTGTCAAACCTGTCCCTGAAATAGAAGTATGGATCCATTTGCTTTGATACCACAGTATTAAATGCGACAGTGTCAACCCGCACTTGACATTGACCCTTGCGGTGAAGTTTTCATTATCACAGCGTAACCTAAACATCTCTTTCTTCCGTTCTGCAGGTGCCTTTCATTATCTGAAGCCAGATATTGCATAAGTGAACTGTCATTTTACATTTAAATCTGGTTTGGTGTATGCTGCCACTTGTACGCGCGGTTTGGATGGATCTCCTCGCAGAGTACCGCCCTGTCTAAGCGGGTCACCAGACAAGATGCAAGACTATGAGGCGCCACGCCACTGCTCTCACTTTCTGTATAAATGTTGCAATGTATAGTATGTCTGGTTGAAAAAGGAGAGGACCAAGAGCAATAAGAGACTCATGCACTGTGATTTGGAAACAGTCTGCTTGGAAAAGTTACACGTTTCAACAACACATTCCGTATTTGTAGAGAAAGGACTGCTGCAGGACAAAACAGAAATCGGCGAAACTCAGATTGCCAAAATTAAATCTTACTCAAAACCAGACACCTGACCGTAGCCCGTTATAATACTGCTCCATTTAGAAGGCTTGAACCCGAGCTCACCGTTTGTATTTCTACACACTGGAAAAGAGGGGAACTGAATGAATGAGACATTAGTAGACTCCCAACAAAACATTAGAGTTTTGAATCAGTTGCTGAGATTTGCAGTGTTGACCCGGACTGCGGCATGCTCACATTGCTATGGACAATATATCATGTGAATATAATTCAACTTTGAGCAATTTTTTCTCTACATGCCATTTTCCCACATTTCTGAGGAAAGAAAAAGGATGGCTGAAGTTCACATATCAATCTTAACAGGCAGGTATGGGATGCGGACTACACGCTGTGCGTGTACAAAAGAGTGGTCAATACAACATGTGTACCCCTTTCGCAGTGTCAGCCATCCTTTGTTACATGTGGCTGCCATTAAAAGTACACGTTAGGAAGTCTAGTAAGTATTAAAGACACTCTGCCAATTACAGAATGATCCCCAGGGGGTGAGCCCTTGACATATTTTTTTACTCAAACAAGGATAGCAAAACATAGATATTTGATTTTCAAAACTGCAATGTGCAATACTGCGTACCTCAACAGAGCTTTGGAAGCACCCACAGCGATGTAAATAGAGCCAGAACTATATTTTTACAGGTACTTTTATTTTTGGATATTTCTGATCATTGCGGGGTGATAATGTCTACTTTAATGGTCAGCTGCCGACCCATATTACGCTCTTAGGCCAAGATGGACAAAAAATGAATTAAAAAGGACTTTAGTTTACATTTTTTTTTAAGACACATTGAACAGGAGCTTATGTATTTTTTCTGCAGGGTACACCTTTTTTGTAAACTTATACAGCTGCGTACTATGTAGCGATACAAGGTTGGGGACCGGGGGTTGCAGTTGTTTGTGCTGTGACATTCTGGAATGTCAATAAAGTTCTGTGTTCTGAAATGTAAGGGGGACATAACAACGGAAGGCCGTATTATTTATTTCTTGTATTCTGAAACCAATGCGCAGGGTGTAATGAATACACATTCCTTTCAGCAGTATGGACCCGGAAGTAGTGGTGTAGTGACCCTAGGTTCAGCATGGAGACTAGCTCCTGTGTCGGTCTTAAATGGGTGGGGGAAGACGCTGAATACTGTTTTTGAGTTACAGGCTCTACCAACAACTCTGGTGTTGTAAAATGTCTTTTCATGTAAAAATTGCAGTAAATATTTACTATTTATATTGAATAAACATCTGTAAAGACTTGAAAAATCGTGATGGACTTTGATATTGCAATTTTGTTCAGTTTGTAAGCCAATGAGAAGGGAGAGGCGAACCTCATTATTTATTTATTACATTTTTTTTACAGTGGTATGTATTTCTAATTTCTTGACAGTGAGTTTAAACATTAAGACAATGAAGATGATGCAAACGGTACTAATCTAAGCTGATCTTATTTGCGAGTTTGCTAGGTGAGGCTCAGTGAGATAAAGTTCAAATTTTAAGATAACTTAGCCATACAGAACCACTTCTTCCATTATCAGTAGGCCAGGGCGAAATTTTAATTAAGCTGGCAAATGCGCATAGTTCCCGAAATCACGTTTTAGGCTTGTTACACAAAATTCCCGAAATTATGCCAAGTGGTGTATTTACGCAAGAAGCTGTTTCTTGCAGTATTTGTATCTTTCACACTTTTTTTAGTGCAATACATCTTTGTTTCAAAAACTGACATGAGGACACACTGCACACTAAAATATAGTGATAAATGATGGATTCGCGTTTTGTGCAATTCTTACAAAAGTTTGCATAATTACGCGAAGCTAAATTACACAAATTTCGCCCCCCGAAGTTTGGGGTGATACACCTGCCACAGAAGCCTCTCATGCCCACTTGGGTTTTTCTCCTTTCCATCTACTATGTGTTTACTCGTTCTGTTCTTTGTGCTCGTGTCTCCTCTTCTTTAAGTAGACATACAACAGAGAGGCTCCAGTAATATATCCTGAAAGCTCACCCATTGGATTCTTGACATCACCATCTGAACCAAACATTAGGCTGTCATTTCAAGGAACAAGGTACTGAGTTCACAACTAACTGGACGCATGATTACATAACATAAGGGTGCACAAGATGACAGCATAAGGTGTAACCATGAACATAAACAGGCAGCAATAGAACAGAAGAAGAAAGACAAAGCTGAAGAAAGGGAGAAGTGAGTTAAGGGAAGCAGAAAGGAGGGGTAGGACATGGAAAAGAAAGAAAGGGGCTGGATAGGCCCCCGTTAGGCTAAGGGTTAATAACAACAAAAATCAGGAGCAGCCAACCTCACAGGCAGTATCATGGTGACCTCTCCTTGGAACAGAACTGTAAGATCATACCTCTTTCATTTCCATTCAGAACTTTTTTACGCTTGCACAGCAGGGGGAAGAGGGGGGTTTCGAACTTTACAAATAAATGCAAACGTTTCTAAATTTGCCTGATGCTGGCATAGTTCTTTTGTGCTTGTCTGACAATCCTTGGCACCGGATGTCCCGCCAAACGTGGACTGGGAATAGGGCTTCAAGGTACTATGGGGATCATTTATGGGAAAGTCACGCAGTGCAGTGCAGCAAGTCACCTTGCTGCGCTGCGTGACAGGGAAAGGGCAGGAATACGTCGTACTTAAGGCAATGCGGTACATGCCCAGGTTTATAAGTTCTTATAAATCTAGGGATTCGTCAAAATCCATGGGAGTTGCATGGGAACACCCACACTTGCCTATAGAACCCCTTCCCAGGGCAGAGTAACACAATGCAGCGATTTGCGCTGCGTTGTGCTACTCCAGATTTTGGAGCCACTCAGAGCGACGCTAAGTGGCTTTGCGTGGCTTCAGAAATCTGTCTTAAGGTTTGCGTTGCTCTTGCATCACATTGTGTGGTGCAAGAGCGATGCAAACGACCTCATAAATAGGCCCCTATGTTTCTCAGCTTTCGCTAGATTTGAAGCAGATAAGCACAGTGGCCCTTGATCAGCCATGCCACTTCCTTTCCCACTGTAGGAAGTCCCACACAGAGACTTCTGGCATCGGGAAATGAGACAAAAAAGTAAGTGGCTCCTGGTTCTCGGCCCTGCGTGATAGGGGGACATTTAGATCTGCAGCGCAGAGACCCCTTTAGCCTCAACTCTGTTTATCTGTTTTAAACCTTGTCAGATTTGGGATTGCAAAGCTGGCACAGTTTAAAATAATTATCCAATGATGTGAGGCAGACAACTTTGCCGCTTTGTCCCCCTGCACAATTAGTACGACTCATGAAGGTGTTCATTGGAATTACCATTGCTTGATTTACATGTCATCGTTTACATGCACTCTATATGTTTTCTGAAGTTATGGGTTTAGTTATTGCAGACATATTTGTACAAGAAACGCTGTACAAAGTTATGAAACTTTGATGGGTTACATACATCAAGAGGGTGCTGAGTAAGTGGTTAAAGACACAGTGCTTACTGGACATAAATAATATTTAAGCCCTGGCATGAGTTCCAGTGATGCTCATGCTGTTGCCATTGGTAGTCTCTGGTTGGCACAAAAAGTCCTTGTTGCAGGTCCTTTTGTCCTTGAGGTGAAAAAATATTGTCTGATAAAAGCGCTAAAAATAGCCATTAATTCTTGATGGCAATTAACGACAGAAGGTTAATGCACTTTAGTCAGGAGTCAGTGTGAAATCTGGTTCATAGTCACTGACCCAAACTTTCACAGTTCAACACTGCTGTCTGGAGGGGGCTAGATAGGGCCATGTCCCAGCTCCATTTCCTGTGGCTCTCTCCCTTGGACCACACCATCACAGCTGTAGAATGTGCTGGGAGGCGACAGAGCAATGAAGCAGACGCTGCACCTTACCGCATGTATTCATTTGTCCAATCACCTTTCAATGCAAAGTAGCAATTGTTTGAGGCAATTCTTGTGCTTATATAGATATAGCCACAAATACATACAAAGTCAGATTTAAGCATTCTAAGCAAATATGTAAACACACATTACATTGGCCTCTGCTACAACAGGTGCAGCCACCTACAGCTTTTAATGAAGGATTACAGCAAGCCCCTCTTTCTTCAGGAAAACAATTTTTAAAAATCTCTTCCAGTGGCTGTCCTCCCTGATGCTCCTTTCATTCATCCCCTACCTGAGGGACATGTGAATGGGAAGAGCACCAATGTGAAGTACTCTTATGTTTTGTGAGAGTGTGTGTGTATATTCAGTGAGAAAAAGGTTAAAGACGCAGGATAGGTATACAAAAACATTAACTTATGTTAAAATAAACCACTATAAGTTCCCTGAAAACAACGTCCCGTTATAGATAGGTGAAAATGTCAGTCATAACATGTGTTAAACCCCAAAAACCACCGGAATTCGCCAGTTATAGGTTTCTGAGCTAACTATAACATGCACCCTCGCCAGGCACTGCTTATGACCTCACATATTACATCATTCACAAGATGACATTGACGACATTACTGATGACATCTCAAATGACATCATTGATGACATCCTGGATCTGACGGCTGACCAGATTTACAACAAATTACTAAAAGCACAGTTGCTGAGTAAAGATCTAACTTTCTGCCAAATTTGATGTAATTCTGTTCAGCTGTTTTTCTGTATTGTCTAATTTCCACTATGGAAATTGCATGGAGCAAAAGTGATTTGGGGCCCCCCTTTTGTCTTTGCTCCCGCTTGGTGAGTCACCCCGAAACTTTCCAGGGAGAAGCTGAGGTGGATGGATTTTGTTTTGTAAAGTTGTGTGAAGATTTGTCAAATGGTCCCAAAGTTATTTGCTAAATAAAAAAATGCTCTTCCTATGGAAAGTCTGACCTAACTATAGATATACAGCGACGGCCTCCACTGTGCCAAATATATATATATATATATATATTCACACAAAAAAACAAAGGTTACAGGGACGTTATAGTTAGGCATAGATTTTACACGCACAAAACCATAGAAATTCAGCAGTTATAGTTACCTGAGCTAACTGTAACTTATGCCCCGGCACTGCACTGCTTATGACATCACATATTATATCACTCATGACATGGTCAGTGACATCACTGATGACATCACTGATGACGTCTCAAAGTGGATGACTGAGTGGCTTGTGTGAGTGGCTGTATGGGTGAGAAAGTGGGTGTATGGGTAAGTCAGTGGGTGTGTGAGTGGCCATATTGGAGAGTGAGTGTGTGTGTGAGTGGCCATATGGGTGAGTGAGTGGATGTCTGAGTGGTTGTGTGGTGGTTGTATGAGTGAGTGAGTGGTATGTAAGTGGCTGCATGGGGGAGTGTGTGAATGTGTGAGTAGCTCTATGGATGAATGAATGGCTGTGTGAGTGTCTGTATGGCTGAGTGACTGGGGGTGCGAGTGGCTGTATGGATGAGTGAATGGATGTGTGAGCGGTTGTATGGCTGTGTGAATGAGTATGTGAGTGGTTGTGTGAGTGAGTGTATGAGTGGTTGTATGAGTGTGTAAGTGGGTGGTGCTGTGAATGATGTAATCAGTTATCTTATTTGATATGCATTATGACATCATCAGTGATGTCACTGACCATGTCATGAGGGATGTAATAGGTGGTGTCAAAATCAGTGCATTTTTGGGCGTAATTTATAGTTATCTCAGGTAACTATAACTGCTGAATTTCTCTGTTTTGCGTGTGTAAAATCTATGCCCAACTATAACTTCCCTGTAACCTTTGGTTTTTCTAGTGAATTTCTAAGCTTTTTAAAATGTATTTCCTAATTATAACGTCCCTGTAACCTTTGGTTTTAACGTGAATTTCTATGGTTTTTCAAAGTCATATTTCCTAACTGTAACATCCCTGTATCCTTTGGTTTTTGCAGTGAATTTCGAAGGTTTCTTAAATTTTATTTCCTAACTGCAACCTGTAACATTTAAGAGTGGGTGTGTGAGTGGATGTATGGGTCAGTGAGTGGCTATGTGAGTGCCTGTATGGGTGAGTAAGTGGCTGTATAAGTGAGTGAGTGAGTGGGTGTGTGAGTGGCTGTATGTGTGAGTGAGTGGCTGCAATGGTGTGTGAGTGGCTGTGTGGGTATGTGAGTGGGGGTGAGAGTGGCTGAATGGGTTTGTGAGTTGATGTGAGTGGTTGTATGGGTGAGTGAGTCGGTGTGTGAGTGGCTCTATGGGTGTGTGAGTAAGTGTGTAAGTGGCTGTATGGATGAGTGAATGGCTGTGGGAGTGGTGGTATGGATGGGTCAGTGGCTGTATGAGTGGGTGTGTGAGTGCCTGCATGGGTCTGTAAAAGAGTCTGTGAGTATCTGTGGGGGTCTGAGAGGGGTGTGTGAGTGGTGCTATGCATCTGAGAGTGGGTGTGTGAGTGCCATTGTGGGTCTGTGAGTAGATGTGTAAGTGCCTGTGTGAGTCTGTGAGTGGGTGTGTGAGTGTTTGTGTGGGGCTGCGAGTGGCTGTGAGTGGCTGTGTGGGTCTGTGAGTGGGTATGTGAGTGCCCGTGTGGGTCTGTGAGTAGGTCTGTGAATGGCTGTGTGGGTCTGTAAAGGTTGTATGAATAGCTATATGGGTCTGTGAGTGGCTGTGTGAGTGGCACCATAGGTCTGTGAGTAGGTGTATGAGTGCCTGTGAGGGTCTGTGAGTGTCTATGTGGGTCTGTAAGTGGGTCTGTGAGTGGGTGTGTGAGTGGTGCTATGAGTCCGTGAGTGTGTGTTTAAGTGGCTGTGGGTTTGTGAGCGGCTGTGTGAGTGGCTGTGTGGTTCTGTGCATGGGTGTGTGAGTGCCTGTGTAGGCCTGTGAGTGCCTGTGTGGGTCTGTGAGTAGGTGTGTGAGTGGCACTATGGGTCTGTGAATAGGTGTGAGGGCCTGTGTGGGTCTGTGAGTGGGTGTGTGAGTGCCTGTGTGGTTCTGTGAGTAGGTGTGTGAGTGGCACTATGGGTCTGTGAGTGGGTGTGTGAGTGCCTGTGTGGGTCTGTGAGTGGGTGTGTGAGTGCCTGTGTGGGTCTGTGTGTTGGTATGTGAGTGGTTGTGTTGGTCTGTGCGTGGATGTGTTAGTGCCTGTGTGGGCCTATTAGTGGCTGTGTGGGTTTGTTAGTGGGTGGTTGAGTGGGGCTATGGGTCTCTGAGTAGGTGTGTGAGTACCTGTGTGGGTCTCTGATTAGGTGTGTATGAGTATCTATGTAGATCTGTGAGTGGCTGTGTGGGTATGTGAGTGGGTGTGTGAGTTCCTGTGTGGGTCTGTGAGTGCCTGTATGGCTATGTGAGTATGTGTGTGAGTGCCTGTGTGGGTCTGTGAGTAGGTGTGTCAGTGTTTGTGTGGGTCTGTGAGTGGCTATGTTGGTCTGTGAGTGGGTGTGTGAGTGACTGTATTGGTCTGTGAGTGCATGTGAGGGTGCATGTGTGGGTTTGCAAGTGGGTCTGTGAGTGGCCATGTGGGTCTGTGAGTAGGTGTGTGAGTAGCTGTATGAGTTGGTGACTGGGTATATGAGTGTCTGTGAGTATGTGTGGTTGTGTGATTGGCACTATGGGTCTGTGAGATGGGTGTCTGAGTGTCTGTGTGGGTCTGTGAGTGGGCGTGTGAGTGCCTGTGTGGGTCTGTAAGTGGGTCTGTGAGTAGGTGTGTAACTGACACTATGGGTCTGTGAGTGGGTGTATGAGTGCCTGTGTGGTTCTGTGAGTGGGTGTGTGAGTGCCTGTTTGATTTTATGAATGAGTGTGTGAGTGTTTGTGTGAGACTTTGAGTGGGTGTGTGAATGGCTGTGTGGGTCTGTGAGTGGATGTGTTAGTGCCTGTGTGGGTCTGTGAGTAGGTCAGGGAGGGCCTATGTGGGCCTGTGAGTGGGTTTGAGTACCTGTGTAGGTCTGTGGATGTCTATGTGGGTCTGTGAGTAGGTGTGTGAGTGCCTGTGTGGGTCTGTGAGTAGGTCTGTGATTGTTTATGTGGGTCTGTAAGTGATTATGTGAGTGCCTGTTTGGATCTGTGAGTGGGTGTGCGAATGCCTGTGTGGGTCTGTGATTGCCTGTGTGGGTCTGTGAGTGGGTCTGTGAGTGGGTCTGTGAGTGCCTGTGTATGTCTTTGAGTGGGTCTGTGAGTGTCTGTGTGGGTCTGTGAGTGGGTTTGTGAGTGCCTGTGTGGGTTTGTGAGTTGGTCTGTGAGTACCTGTGTGGGTCCGTGAGTGGGTATGTGAATGCCTGTATAGGTCTGTGAGTGGTGTGTGAGTGGTGCTATGGGTCTATGAATAGGAGTGTGAATGTTTGTGTGGGTCTTTGAGTGTGTGTTTAAGTGGCTGTGTTGCTCTGTGGATATGTGAGTGCCTGTGTGGGTCTGTGAGTGGGTCTGTCAGTGCCTGTGTGGGTCTGTGAATGGGTGTGTGAGTGGCGCTATGGGTCTTTGAATAGGTGTGTGAGTGACTGTGGGTCTGTGAGTGGGTACATGAGTGCCTGTGTGGGTCTGTTAGTAGGTCTGTGATTGGCTGTGTGGGTCTGTGAGTGGGTATATGAGTACCTGTGTGGTCTTTAAGTGGGTGTGTAAGTAGCTATATGTGTTGGTAACAGGGTGTGTGAGTGTCTGTGGTTCCTTGAGTAGGCGTGGGAGTGTCTGTGTGGGTCTGTGAGTGGGTGTGTGAGTGGAGCTATGGGTCTGTGAGTGGATGTATGAGTGCCTGTGTGGGTCTGTGAGTGGGTGTTTGAGTGTCTGTGTGGGTATGTGAGTGGCGTTGTGGTTCTGTGAGTAGGAGTGTGAGTACCTGTGTGGGTCTGTGAGTGAGTTTGTCAATTGCACTATGGGTCTGTGAGTGGGTGTGTGAGTGCCTGTGTGGGTCTGTGAGTGGGTGTTTGAGTGTTTGTGTGGGTCTGGGCCTGTGAGTAGCTGTGTGGGTCTGTGAGTGGATGTGTTAGTGCCTGTGTGGGCCTGGGAGTGCCTGTGTGGGTCTGTGAGTGCCTGTGTAGATTTGTGAGTGGGTCTGTGGATATCTGTGTGGCTCTGTGAGTGGATATGTCAGTGTCTATGTGAGGTTGCCAGCGGGTTCTTTGAGTGCATGTGTGGGTCTTTGAGTGGGTCTGTGAGTACCTGTGTGGGTCTGTGAGTGCCTGTGTAGGTCTGTGAGTGGGTCTGTGAATGTCTGTGTGGGTATGTGAGTGGGTATGTGAATGCCTGTGTGGGTCTGTGAGTGGGTGTGTATGTGGTGTTATGGGTCTGTGAATAGGTGTGTGAGTGCCTGTGTGGGTCTGTGAGTTGCTGTGTTGGTCTGTCAGTGGATGTATGAGTGCCTGTGTGGGTCTGTGAGTGGGTGTGTGAGTGGCACTATGGGTCTACAAATAGGAGTGTAAGTGCCTGTGTGGGTCTTTGAGTATGTCTGTGTGAGACTTTGTGGGTCTCTGAGTGGTTCTGTAAGTGCCTGTGTGGGTCTGTGAGTGGGTGTGTGAGTATCTGTGTGGGTCTGTAAGTGGGTGTGTGAGTAAATGTTTTATAAAATTACAGCAGGATTCGCTGATCCATCACAACTTTACATGGAGGGTCACGCTGAGCTCTATGACGGATCTGTGGACCCCAGCACATAAAAAAACAGTTTTAAGGCAATTTCTTCACCTTGAGTTCCTCTGCAACCTCTGTAACACACCCTCTACACATACCTCTACTCTGACCCCTTCAATCACTATGCACTTGAATTTTGAGGCCCCAGGACTGTGCCCCGATATCTAAAATGGCAGCCACAGCTTTCCTGTTAGGTTGCTGTCAGCCATCACAGCATTGCTGTTGGAGTGTGGATTTGTAGAGCGCCGCAAAGGATTCGCGAAGGGTCCCTAGATATACAAATTTGTTTTTTCTATAACAACTTTAAAATTGCTGAACGGATTTACACAAAATCACAAAAAGGGGTCTTTCTGGACCAAGAGATAGCTTTCTGCCAAATTTGGTGTAATTCCGTTCGGTTCGGTCTGTAGTCATATTCAAAATCCCTATGGGAAATTGCATGTGGGAAACATGTTTTGGGACCCCACATTTTTCTCGGCCCCAGTTTGACAGATCAACCCAAAACTTTCCAGACAGCAGCTGAAGTGAGGTGTTCACTAGTTTTGAAAACTTCATAGAGATTCATCAAACAGCGGCAAAGTTATTGGCAAAACAAAAAACGCTTTTCCCATGGAAACTAGGTCCTAACTATAACTACCTACTGACGACCACCCGAAGGTAATATATATATATATGTGTGTGTGTGTGTCTATATATATATGTATATATATATGTATGTATATATATATATATATATATATATAATATATATATATATATATATATATATATATATATATATTCACTGAAAAAACCATAGGTTTTAGGGACAGTTATAGTTAGTTGGACATTTCACTCGTACAAAACCATAGAAATTCCCCCGTTATAGTTAGTTCAGCTAACTATAACTCGCGCCCCGCAATGCACTGCTGATGACGTCACATATTACATCACTCATGACATGGTCAGTGACATCACTGATGACATCACTGATGACATCTCAAATGACATCACTGATGACATCATCCAGTGACTGTGTGTTTCTGTAAAGTTTAAATATGTTTAATATATATAGGGAAAGGCGTATTGAAGAATGAGTGGGTGTATAAGTGTCTGAATGGATGATTTAGTACATGAGTGACTGACTCTACAAGTGAGTGATTAAATGTATCTTACTGAATGCATGGGTTAGTGACTAAACTGTGTGAATGTCTGTATCCGTCTGTCTGTTGGTTTGTAAGCGGCTGCATGGCTTTCTGAATAGCTACATGAGTGTCTACATGGGTTATTGATTGATTGTCTGAGTATCTGTATGGGTGCCTGAGTGTTTGTGTGGGTGGGGTGTGTGTGACTCTGTGCATATATGTGTGAGTTGGTGATTCACTGGGTGCATGGTTTCAAGAGTGCATCTGTGATGGACTGTATGGGTGGGTGAGTGTGTGTATGGGTGTGTTAGTGATTGAATGTATATCTCAGTGGTACATGTGTGAGTAACTACATATGTGAAAGGCAGTATATATGTGTGTTGGAGTATATAAATGGCTATAAGTGAGAGTGTGTGATTGTGAGAGTGGCTGTATGGATGAGTGTGTACTTGTATCAGTGATTGTATAAGAGCGTAAGAATGTGCTAGTATTTGTATGAGTAAGTGAGCTGGTGTGTGTATAACTGTATAGGTGAGTAAATGGGTGTGTGATTAAGTTTTTGCATGACTGACTAGGTGTGTGAGTACCTCTATGGATGAGTGGCGGTGTGTGAGTGTTTATATAGGTGTATGAGTGCATATGATAGTCCTGTACTGAGTGACTAAGTATGAGTGACTGTACGGGTGAGTGAGTGGATGTGTGTGTAGACCTAAGAATCAGTGAGTGGGTATGTAGTTTTTGGTGTTGGAGTGTCTATGGTTTTGAGAATGGCAGTCTGTAATTTAGAGTGGGTGTATCAAAAGTTATATTAGGGTGTGAGAAGATGCATGAAATTATCACATGGATGATGTCATCAGTGATGTCATTTGAGATGTCATCAGTGATGTCACTGACCATGTCATGAGTGATGTAATATGTGACGTCATCAGCAGTGCATTGCGGGCGCGAGTTATAGTTAGCTGAACTAACTATAACAGGGGAATTTCTATGGTTTTGTACGAGTGAAATGTCCAACTAACTATAACTGTCCCTAAAACCTATGGTTTTTCAGTGAATTTCAAAGGTTTTTAAATGCTAATTTCTAACTATAACGTGTCTGAAACCTATGGTTTTTCAGTGAATTTCAAAGGTTTTTTAAATGCTAGTTTCTAACTATGCCTACAGAGGTAGGACATGTGAAGAAAGAAGAAAAAACGCACAGAAAGAAGCAAAAGATGTGCAGAAAGAACCAACAGAGGAGCAGAAAGAGGCCTTGTTGCAAAATCATCCTGTGCCCACAACTTTTTCAGACGGGTACTGGTGGTAACTGACTCTGACTAACCAGAGCCAGTGCTATGCTAAAAGACACTTAGGATACAGTGAAAACACCTACATACACTAGGGAACACTCTGCGTTGGGGTACCCCTGTGATTAGCATGACCTCCTCTGCAAGTCCCTAGTACATAATAGGGCAGGGGGATTAAAACTACCTCTTAAACGCGCTACAGTGCGCGTTTGCACAGTGGTGAAGGGAGGGGGCCTGAGGTGACATGTGTGCAAACGCACCCCGTGGCGCGTTTTAAGTTGCGGGATTAAGTCCCCTTGAATTCTGAGGGTCCCTGGGGCCCAACTAGCCCCCAGGTACCTACAGTTAGGACCACAGAGCTGAGTTGCAGAGAGGCGTTCCGAGGCCACGCACCTTTTTCACCTCTCTGCAACGCAACTCTGTTGTGCTTACTGAAGGTACCTGGTGGGCTAGTTGGCCCCCAGGGTCCCTCAGGATTCAAAGGGAATTAATTCCCCAACTTAAAACGCACAACAGGGCGTGTTTGCGCACATGTCACCTGAGGCCCGCCCCTCCCTTCACCACTGTGCAAACGCGCCCCGTGGTGCGTTTTAAGTTGGGGGATTAGGTCACCTTGAATCCTGAGGGTCCCTGGGGCCCAACTAGCCCACTAGGTACTTCCAGTAAGCACCACAGGCCTGCGTTGCAACGCCTGTAACAAATTGTGCAGTTGTGTTTAGGTAGTGAAGAGGGTCGTGCTAGGGGTAGTGTTTTAGGGTTTAGGGTAGTTCAGTGGTGTTTGTGTAGTGTAGGGGGTCATGCTGGGGGTAGATTTAGGGTTAAGGGTAGTGCAGTGGTGTTTGGGTAGTGTAGGGGGTCGTGCTGGGGGTAGTGTTTTAGGGTTTAGGGTAGTGCAGTGGTATTTGGGTAGTGTAGGGGGTCGTGCTGGGGGTAGTGATTTAGGGTAGTGCAGTGGTGTTTGGGTAGTGTAGGGGTACTGCTGGGGGTAGTGTTTTAGGGTTTAGGGTAGTGCAGTGGTGTTTGGGTAGTGTAGGGGTATTGCTGGGGGTAGTTTTTAGGTCGAGCCTCGAGTAGCGCGCAAGCGCTGCTAGGCGAAGACTTTATGTAAGGGGTTTCAAAGCTGACCAGACGCTCGTGCGTCGTGGCCTTTTCGGGCGGTTACTGCGCGCAGAGCCGACATCTGTTTCCCATTATCGTGCCCAGACGCGTGCGCGATAATTGGAAACACATGCCGGGAAAAGGCCATGACGCACGAGCGTCTGGTCAGCTGAGCAGGCTGCCGCGCTCGCTCGCCCTCGCCCCCGCTCCTCTCTTGTAATTTATTGTCGTTGGCTGTTTTTATTCTCATCACCATCAACACCCAGGGTCTGGTTCGAGTAAGTTCACAGGTCGGATTTGCGCGTGGCTTTTCCTCTCTGCTCCCTTTTGTGTCTAATGCATGGCGCGCTGGCTCTGCAGGGCGTGTGATCTTGGGTACATCGGTCAGTCTCTCTGATCCGACCCTGAGCCGCCTGGTAATTTATTGTCGTTGGCTGTTTTTATTCTCATCACCATCACCACCCAGGGTCTGGTTCGAGTAAGTTCACAGGTCGGATTTGCGCGTGGCTTTTCCTCTCTGCTCCCTTTTGTGTCTAATGCACGGTGCGCTGGCTCTGCAGGGCGTGTGATCTTGGGTACATCGGTCAGTCTCTCTGATCCGACCCTGAGCCGCCTGCATGCACGCTGGAGACAGCACGGAGGGCTGTTATGGCATTGCACACCCCTCACAGCCAGCAGACAGCTGTCGAGGCGCACAGGGCCTCACCTACCTGACGTCCGCGTCCTTCGGGGGCCCCTTCTCTGGAGCGTTGATGCGTTTAGAGAGGCTTTATATCTTTACTTATGCATCTCAGTAGTAAAGCGCCAAGATGCAATCTATAAGAACAGAAAGCGCTAGTGTTTACACTGCGAAACACTATCCGTGTTTCACTAAAAGGGCCTCCGAGTAGCCATTCAGAATATTTTTCTTGGTTCTTTAGCAGTTTGTCGAGCCCAGAGCGTAATATAAAATTTTTTAAAAAGTAAGTACACGGGCTCCGTTTTTCCCCTCAGAAGCCGCCGCCAGCGCTGCCGAATGTTGGGGTTGCCAAGGCTTCTTCATCTTGATTCAACCTCATGTCTTTTTCTTCCGTCACCCTATATTTTCTGTCTCTTTTTCCCCTGAAGCGGGTTCTTTTACATCCCAGTCTTTCATCTCGTGTCAGTCACTGTTTTACTCTCTTTCTCTCCCCGTCTGTCTCTCTTTAATGACTGCCTCTTTCTTGCTCAAGGTGAAAGTTTTGTGAAAAAAAGTCCCGCTGGTCCTAACATGAGCAGCAGTGCCTCCACTTCCAGCCACAAATTAAGCACTAAGGCTCAGATTTACTAACGCTTTATGCCGGCATAAAGCAAAATGAACTGGTGCACGGTATTTACTATCTAGCGCAAAAGGTATTGTGCCACGTTTTGTGCTGGAAGGTCGCCCTTTTCACAGCACAAAAGCCCTTTGCGGTGCTTTGTAAAGTGCAAACAGCACAAACAGCCTAAGTTTTGACATAAAGCCCTTTTTTTGAAGGTGGTTGTTACAGGCTCAGGTGCAAAACTTGAGGCCGGTGTGAATAAGGGGAAATGTGCCCTTTAAAAACAAGCATTGGCATAGCCAATAGGTCTCGCCTTTGGGACCTTATAAGTGTTTAGCCATGCAACAGTTGATGTTGTTGCACCAAGGATATTGTGCTGCATAACTAAATACTTATAAGGTCCCAAAAGCGAGACCTATTGGCTATGCCAATGCTTGTTTAGGGTTTAGGAGTAGTGCAGTGGTGTTTGGGTAGTGTAGTGGTTCGTGCTGGGGTAGTTTTTAGGGTTTAGGGTAGTGCAGTGGTGTTTGTGTAGTGTAGGGGGTAGTGTTTTAGGGTTTAGGGTAGTGCAGTGGTGTTTGTGTAGTGTAGGAGGTCGTGTTTTAGGGTTTAGGGTAGTGCAGTGGTCTTTGGGTAGTGTAGGGAGTCGTTCGGGGGGTAGTGTTTTAGGGTTTAGGGTAGTGTCGGGGGTCATGCGGGGTAGTGTTTTAGGGATTAGGGTAGTGCATTGGTGTTTGGGTAGTGTAGGGGGTCATGCGGGGGTAGTGTTTTAGGGTTTAGGGCAGTGCAGTGGTCTTTGGGTAGTGTAGGGAGTCGTGCGGGGGTAGTGTTTTAGGGTTTAGGGTAGTGTAGGGGTAGTGTTTTAGGGTTTAGGGCAGTGCAGTGGTGTTCGGGTAGTGTAGGGGGTCGTGCTGGGGGAGTGTTTGAGGGTTTAGGGCAGTGCAGTCGTGTTCGGGTAGTGTAGGGGGTTGTGCTGGGGATAGTATTTTAGGGTTTAGGGTAGTGCAGTGGTGTTCAGGTAGTGTAGGGGGTCGTGCTGGGGGTAGTGTTCTAATGTTTAGGGCAGTGCAGTGGTGTTTGGGCAGTGTAGGGGGTAATGCTGGGGGTGGTGTTTTAGGGTTTAGGGCAGTGCAGTGGTGTTCGGGCAGTGTAGGGGGTCGTGCTGGGGGTGGTGTTTCAGGGTTTAGGGCAGTGCAGTGGTGTTCGGGCAGTGTAGGGGGTGGTGTTTCAGGGTTTAGGGCAGTGCAGTGGTGTTCGGGCAGTGTAGGGGGTCGTGCAGGGGTGGTGTTTCAGGGTTTAGGGCAGTGGTGTTCGGGCAGTTTAGGGGGTCGTGTTGGGGTGGTGTTTCAGGGTTTGGGGCAGTGCAGTGGTGTTTGAGCAGTAAAGGGGTTCGTGCTGGGGGTGGTGTTTCAGGGTTTAGGGCAGTGCAGTGGTGTTCGGGCAGTGTAGGGGGCGGTGCAGGGGTGGTGTTTCAGGGTTTAGGGCAGTGCAGTGCAGTGGTGTTCGGGCAGTGTAGGGGTGGTGCAGGGGGTGGTGTTTCAGGGTTTAGTGCAGTGGTATTCGGGCAGTGCAGGGGGTCGTGCTGGGGCTGGTGTTTCAGGGTTTAGGGCAGTACAGTGGTGTTCGGGCAGTGTAGGGGGTCGTGCTGGGGCTGGTGTTTCAGGGTTTAGGGCAGTGCAGTGGTGTTCGGGCAGTGTAGGGGGTTGTGCTGGGGCTGGTGTTTCAGGGTTTAGGAGCAGTGCAGTGGTGTTCGGGCAGTGTAGGTGGTCGTGCTGGGGCTGGTGTTTCAGGGTTTAGGGCAGTGCAGTGGTGTTCGGGCAGTGTAGGGGGTCATGCTGGGGCTGGTGTTTCAGGGTTTAGGGCAGTGCAGTGGTGTTCGGGCAGTGTAGGGGGTCTTGCTGGGGATGGTGTTTCAGAGTCTAGGGCAGTGCAGTGGTGTTAGGGCAGTGTAGGGGGTCTTGCTGGGGCTGGTGTTTCAGGGTTTAGGGCAGTGCAGTGGTGTTTGGGCAGTGTAGGGGGTCGTGCTGGGGGTGGTGTTTCAGGGTTTAGGGCAGTGCAGTGGTGTTCGGGCAGTGTAGGGGGTCGTGCTGGGGCTAGTGTTTCAGGATTTAGGGCAGAGCAATGGTGTTCAGGCAGTGTAGGGGGTTTTGCTGGAGGTGGTGTTTCAGGGTTTAGGGCAGTGCAGTGGTGTTCGTGCAGTATATGGGGTGGTGTTTCAGGGTTTAGGGCAGTGGTGTTCAGGCAGTGTAGGGGGTCTTGCTGGGGTTGATGTTTCAGGGTTTAGGGCAGTGCAGTGGTGTTCGGGCAGTGTAGGGGGTCGTGCTGGGGGTGGTGTTTCAGGGTTTAGGGCAGTGCAGTGGTGTTCCGGCAGTGTAGGAGGTCGTGCAGGGGGTGGTGTTTCAGGGTTTAGGGCAGTGCAGTGGTGTTCGGGCAGTTTAGGGGGTCGTGCTGGGGGTGGTGTTTCAGGGTTTAGGGCAGTGCAGTGGTGTTCGGGCAGTGTAGGGTGTCGTGCTGAGGGGTGGTGTTTCAGGGTTTAGGGCAGTGCAGTGGTGTTCGGGCAGTGTAGGGGGTCGTGCAGGGGGTGGTGTTTCAGGGTTTAGGGCAGTGCAGTGGTGTTTGGGCAGTGTAGGGGGTCGTGCAGGGGCTGGTGTTTCAGGGTTTAGGGCAGTGCAGTGGTGTTCGGGCAGTGTAGGGGGTCTTGCTGGGGGTGGTGTTTCAGGGTTTAGGGCAGTGCAGCGGTGTTTGGGCAGTGTAGGGGTCTTGCTGGAGCTGGTGTTTCAGGGTTTAGGGCAGTGCAGTGGTGTTCGGGCAGTGTTGGGGGTCGTGCTGGGACTGGTGTTTCAGGTTTTAGGGCAGTGCAGTGGTTTTCGGGCAGTGTAGGCGGTCGTGCTGGGGCTGGTGTTTCAGGGTTTAGGGCAGTGCAGTTGTGTTCGGGCAGTGTACGGGGTCGTGCTGGGGCTGGTGTTTCAGGGTTTAGGGCAGTGCAGTGGTGTTCGGGCAGTGTAAGGGGTCGTGCTGGGGGTGGTGTTTCAGGGTTTAGGGCAGTGCAGTGGTGTTCGGGCAGTGTAGGGGGTCGTGCTGGGGCTGGTGTTTCATGGTTTAGGGCAGTGCAGTGGTGTTCGGGCAGTGTATGGGGTCGTGCTGGGGGTGGTGTTTCAGGGTTTAGGGCAGTGCAGTGGTGTTCGGGCAGTGTAGGGGGTCATGCTGGGGGTGGTGTTTCAGGGTTTAGGGCTGTGCAGTGGTGTTCGGGCAGTGTAGGGGGTCTTGCTGGGGGTGGTGTTTCAGGGTTTAGGGCAGTGGTGTTCGGGCAGTGTAGGGGGTCTTGCTGGGGGAGATGTTTCAGGGTTTAGGGCAGTGCAGTGGTGTTCGGGCAGTGTAGGAGGTCTTGCTGGGGGTAGTGTTTTGGGGTTTAGGGCAGTGCAGTGGTGTTCGGGCAGTGTAGGGGGTCGTGCTGGGGGTGGTGTTTCAGGGTTTAGGGCAGTGCAGTGGTGTTCGGGCAGTGTAGGGGTTTGTGCAGGGGTGGTGTTTCAGGGTTTAGGGCAGTGCAGTGGTGTTCGGGCAGTGTAGGGGTCATGCTGGGGCTGGTGTTTCAGGGTTTAGGGCAGTACAGTGGTGTTCAGGCAGTGTAGGGGTCTTGCTGGGGGTGGTGTTTCAGGGTTTAGGGCAGTGGTGTTCGGGCAGTGTAGGGGGTCTTGCTGGGGGTGATGTTTCAGTGTTTAGGGCAGTGCAGTGGTGTTCGGGCAGTGTAGGGGGTCTTGCTGGGGGTAGCGTTTCAGGGTTTAGGGCAGTGCAGTGGTGTTCGTGCAGTGTAGGGGGTCGTGCTGGGGATGGTGTTTCAGGGTTTAGGGCAGTGCAGTGGTGTTCGTGCAGTGTAGGGGGTCGTGAAGGGAGTGGTGTTTCAGGGTTTAGGGCAGTGCAGTGGTGTTCGGGCAGTGTAGGGGGTCGTGCTAGGGTTGGTGTTTCAGGGTTTAGGGCAGTGGTGTTCGGGCAGTGTAGGGGTCGTGCAGGGGCTGGTGTTTCAGGGTTTAGGGCAGTGCAGTGGTGTTCGGGCAGTGTAGGGGGTCGTGCTGGGGTAGTGTTTTAGGGTTTAGGGTAGTGCAGTGGTGCTTGTGTAGTGTAGGGGGTCGTGCTGGGGGTAGTGTTTTAGGGTTTAGGGTAGTGCAGTGGTGTTTGTGTAGTGTAGGGGGTCATGTTTTAGGGTAGTGCAGTGGTGTTTGGGTAGTGTAGGGGTCGTGCTGGGGGTAGTGTTTTAGGATTTAGGTTAGTGCAGTGGTGTTTGGGTAGTGTAGGGGGTCGTGCTGGGGGTAGTGTTTTAGGGTTTAAGGTAGTGCAGTGGTGTTTTTGTAGTGTAGGGGGTCGTGCTGGGGGTAGTGTTTTAGGGTTTAGGGTAGTGCAGTGGTGCTTGTGTAGTGTAGGGGGTCGTGCTGGGGGTAGTGTTTTAGGGTTTAGGGTAGTGCAGTGGTGTTTGTGTAGTGTAGGGGTCATGTTTTAGGGTAGTGCAGTGGTGTTTGGGTAGTGTAGGGGGTCGTGCTGGGGGTAGTGTTTTAAGATTTAGGTTAGTGCAGTGGTGTTGGGGTAGTGTTTTAGGGTTTAGGGTAGTGCAGTGGTGTTTGTGTAGTGTAGGGGGTCATGCTGGGGATAGTGTTTTAGGGTTTAGGATAGTGCAGTGGTGCTTGTGTAGTGTAGGGGGTCGTGCTGGGGGTAGTGTTTTAGGGTTTAGGGTAGTGCAGTGGTGTTTTTGTAGTGTAGGGGGTCATGTTTTAACGCTCCAATACCTGACCAGTCTGCACTACATAAAACTGCAAAAAACTAAAAATAAAAAGTGTTTTGCACACTTTTGTCATTGGGCTATATGTGGGCTACATCTGGGTAATATTTGTGCTACATTTGGGCTCTTTTTTCACTGGTGGCCATCTTGGAAGTCTTCTTTGTTATGAAGTTTCCTAATTTCCTCATTTACTGCAGTCTCCTCAGTAGGAAATGCTTTCAGTTTTTTACTTTGATTCCATCAAGAAGGCATTCAGATGTGTCACACATTTGCCATAAATTCAGAATGTTAGCACTCTAGTTGTTCATTAGATCACTGTAGTAAAGCTACTGCTCACCAAGGAGTTAACTGGAAGTCTACTGCTGGTATTGAAAGTGATTGTTTCAGTCTGCATGTCAGAATTTTCTAATGAAATAGAAGAGGATTTGAGATCTCACTTAAAACATGCACTAAATTTTCTTTTTGCAGCACTAACCATAATTTCTATGGCAAAATGAACCCCCTCATTTTGTTCCTTTTTAAATTAAATGTTTTAAGTGTTACCAGTTTATTCCAATCAAGATGGCTTCAGGTGTGCCATACTTTTGTCATAAGTAAGGCTGTTAGCACTCTAGTTGTTCTTTAGAACACTCTGGGAACCTGCAGTAGAACACAAAGGCATCAACTGACAGGCTGCTCCTGTTGAAATATAACAGGAAGATATTTGAGATCTCACTTAAAACATGTCCTAATTTTTCTTTCTACAGCACTAACCATAATTTCTATGACAAAATGAACCCCCTCATTTTGTTCCTTTTTAAATTAAATGTTTTAAGTGTTACCAGTTTATTCCAATCAAGATGGCTTCAGGTGTGCCATACTTTTGTCATAAGTAAGACTGTTAGCGCTCTAGTTGTTCTTTAGAACACTCTGGGAAGCTGCAGTAGAACACAAAGGCATCAACTGACAGGCTGCTCCTGTTGAAATATAACAGGAAGATATTTGAGATCACACTTGAAACATGTCCTAATTTTTCTTTCTACAGCACTAACCATAATTTCTATGACAAAATGAACCCCATCATTTTGTTCCTTTTTAAATTAAATGTTTTAAGTGTTACTAGTTTATTCCAATCAAGATGGCTTCAGGTGTGCCATACTTTTGTCATAAGTAAGACTGTTAGCGCTCTAGTTGTTCTTTAGAACACTCTGGGAAGCTGCAGGAGAACACAAAGGCATCAACTGACAGGCTGCTCCTGTTGAAATATAACAGGAAGATATTTGAGATCACACTTGAAACATGTCCTAATTTTTCTTTCCAGAGCACTAACCATAATTTCTATGACAAGATGAAGCCCATCATTTTGTTCCTTTTTAAATTAAATGTTTTAAGTGTTACCAGTTTATTCCAATCAAGATGGCTTCAGGTGTGCCATACTTTTGTCATAAGTAAGGCTGTTAGCACTCTAGTTGTTCTTTAGAACACTCTGGGAAGCTGCAGTAGAACACAAAGGAATCAACTGACAGTCTCTGCCCTTGTTGGATGTACATGTTTTACTGAGAATGTCAGACTTCATTCTCACATGACTGAGAAAGATAATGTGAATTTACAGAAAATATGCTCTCATTTTAGCTTCTGGAGCACCTTCCAAAACTGTATGGGACAAGCATGTGAAAATAGTTTTCTCTCAAACATGATTCATGATATCCCAGCAGAAGGTTTTTCACAGGGTAAAATCACCTTAGAACACACCACAATTCCTGAAATTAGTATGGTACCATCAACAAATGAATTCTAATGTAACTAAAGTCTGTTATCACCCTTTATAGTTCTCCTTTTGGTAACCCTCAAAATCTTCGATTCACTACAATGCATTTCAATGGAGTACTATCATTTATATTGGTCCCAAGATGGCTGCCAGCAATTCCAGGATGAAGTGCTGACAGCCAATCAGATCTCACGATGACATGTGTGGTTAGGCTCCGCCCAGATATATATGTGTTTTTACTTTTGATTTTCTCAGCAACTACTGAACGGATTTACACCATTTAACAAAAGGGTTATTTCTGAACCAAGAACTACCTCTTTGCCAAATTTGGTGTAATTCCGTTCAGCAGTTCGGGCTGTAGCCTTGCATAAAGTTTCCTATGGGAAATTGATTTTTGACTCTTATTTTTAATTTCTCCGCAACTACTGAGCAGATTTACACCATTTAACAAAAGGGTTCTTTCTGAACCAAGAACTACCTCTTTGCCAAATTTTGTGTAATTCCGTTCAGCAGTTCGGGCTGTAGCTGTGTCTAAAGTTTCCTATGGGAAAATGAATGGGGAAAACACGTTTTAGGACCCCCTTTTTCTCGGCCCCAGCTTGACGAATCACCCGAAACTTACAGGGTAGGAGCGGACCGGAGCGGGCCATAAAGTTTGAAAATTTCGCGAAGATTCGTCAACCGACGCAAGAGTTATTTCAAATAGAATGTCGCGGATTTCCTATGGAAAATAGGTCCTAACTATAACTATCTACTGGCGACCGCCAGTAGATAATATATTACCTACTGGCGGTCGCCGGTAGGTAGTTATAGTTAGAACCTAGTTTCCATAGGAAAAGCATATTTTGATTTGCTAATATCTTTGGCGTCGTTTAACGAATCTTTGTGGAATTCTAGAAAAAAGGTCTATCCAGGTCAGCTCCTATCCTGAAAGTTTGGGGGTGATTCGTCAAGCGGGGCGGAGAAAAAGGGGGGTCCCAAAAGTGTTTTTCGTGTGTTAATTTCCATAGGAAATTTTGAGACAGGCTACAGCCCGAACTGCTGAACAGAATTACACCAAGTTTGGCAGAAAGGTAGCTCTTGGTTCAGAAAGCTACCTTTTTTTAAATGGTGTAAATCCATTCAGTAGTTGCTGAGAAATTAAAAAATGAGTCAAAAATCAATTTCCCATAGGAAACTTTAGGCAAGGCTACAGCCCGAACTGCTGAACGGAATTACACCAAATTTGGCAAAAGGTAGTGCTTGGTTCAGAAAGCGACCTTTTTTTAAATGGTGTAAATCCGTTCAGTAGTTTTTCAGATATTAAAGAAACAAATATATATATATGTGGGCGGAGCCTAATCCCGAGCACGAGATTGGCTCTGATTGGCTGCCAACACTTCAAACCAGGAAGTATTGGCAGCCATCTTGTGACTCAGTAGAACCGAGTCACAAGAAAACAGAAAAACAAAGGTGAAAAAAGAAAAACGGGCAGGGTAGAAACACCCTGACCCCCTAGGCCTGCTCAGGGGGTCCCACAAGGACCCCCAGGGCCAAAAAGCATTTTTTAAAAGAAAATTGGCCGGATTCGTTCTGGGGTCGCAAATCCGGCGAAAAAAAAAAAAAAAGCGAAGCGCGGGCTTCCGCGCTTGTTGTATTTAAGCCCCGGGTGGGCCAGGTCCCGGAGGCACTGAAAAAATGTGTGGGGGCCCCAATCCCCCACACTGCCCGAGGACCAGCACCTCCCGGGGCAAGATTTATGAGTTGCGGGGACACACGCAGCCCCCGCAGCCCCGGGGACCGCCACCTCCCGGGGCTCATTTCAATATTGAAAAATAAAAAAAGGTGAAGCTCGGCGCAGGACTGCAGTGTCCTCTCCCAGACTCCAATATCCACCTCCGAGCTGTAGTGCGTGCTGTAGTGTCACCCATGCAAACAGTGGTGGTCGTGAAGCCCTGTAATCGGGGCCGAGCTCCACTCACAATGCCTGGATCATGTTCTGGTAGATGGGAGCTTGTGGAGTTTTTCATGTCATCAATTGTGTGCTGAAGAGCTGCATTGCGGACCCCCTGTTTAACAAATCCTTAATCGGACTGATGCGTTTTAATGGAAGCGTGACATTACAAAAAATAACTACCAAAGTCATTTTTGAAAAAAACAAACACACCAAATACACACGACTTTTCGAACTCCACCTTGCAAAATGTTCATGCTGAAAAAAATTCACAAAAGCATTGTTCGCTGGTAAGTATTTCCCACGCGTTTTTGTGCAGAGAAACACCAGCATCACTGAAACGATGGACAGTGGCTATTTACTGACGCTACTGAACAAAACGCAAGAGTGCACATTTACAAAATACCGCTAGATGGCGATGACTCGCAGCAAACATGTCTCTCGCAGGAGGTCTGTGGTTTTGGGTAGAATTTGCACACCGGTTAGAGTCTAACTCCATCGGTAAGCGCGGATCAGGGACATTCTGAGAAGTTAGCAACAAACGGTAAGCTAACACAGAACGTCAACAAAGCCAAACTAAAGAGGAATAACAGGTTTCCAATACAACTATGGTACGCTAAAACGGTGTGAGGCGGTCTTTCAAAGACAGACTGTACGGAATGGGCACAGCAAAAAAAAGTCTACAACAATTACAGCATTTTAAGGTAACGTTCTCGATCCTCCTTACCACCACCATTGCAAGTGGCCAACTGTACACCTCAGTCCAGGGAAACATAACACCAGTGCTTCCCACACTACACGGGCTGCCAGGAGCTCGACATTTGTGCCTCGTGCATTGGCTTCAGAGCTATCCAAGGTCCCTTCAAGTTAAACAATCCTTGAACAGGACACTACGCTTCGGACTGTGGCCTGAACGTATTATTCTTTCATGTAACTTCAAGAATAAGACGACAGCATTCTCAGAGCACACAGTGAAATTCAAACTCCTCGCCAGATAAGATATGAAGAATGCAAGACCACCTGAAGTTCAGGACGGAAGCAAAGACCTGCCCCATTCGGAGAAAGATGCAGAACCAAGTTTGGCATGGTGGCATCACAAATGACCAACACTCCACACACGAGTTCCCCCAAAAAGCCAAGGGGCTTCCACAATTGGAATTTAACACAACCAATTGTAATAAGTGTGGACTTAGATGATACTTCTACCTCTCTTAGCAATCCTGAAGAAAGCAATCTACCCTGACTGCATGATAGGTTTGGGCTGTAGAACAATCGCCCATAATCAAAAACCAATAGGAGATGCCTATGCTTTCAAGCAACCACCAGCAACCCACTTAAACCAAGACACTCTGTGACAAAGAAGACAAGCACCCAGTGCACGCAGAGACCTGCCACAAATGTTGGCATCACATTAAGTTCTCCAACCACACACAGGATAAAAGCACCACTATGGTCACTCATGCGACACCAAAACACTTCTGGCGCATACCTCATTGAAAGCACAACACCCTTACAACCAAGCATTCCAAACATACTGGTTCTCCACTTCCAACCTTTACAATTACTTACTGACACATTCGTTTAATATTCATGCTCTCTCACTTTGTTATGTGAAATCTGGAAGGGTGATAATAGCCTCAAATCCAATGGTATAAGCATTGAAATAATCGAATCTAAAGTGAAACCAGAGTCATCTGAGGAGCAAGCCTCCGCTTCAAGCCACAGACTGGAACAATAGTGAAAGTCACCTTTTTCAACTGAAACTACTTAAAATACTCTCCCAATCACATTACTAGATAATTGTAGATGACCCAGTAAGCCCTTGCCAAAATCTAGGCAAGTGTCAATATGCCGGCCTCTCAATATATCAGATCAAAACACTACAAACTGCCCAGGATGCTGCAGGAGGCCACATATTTGAACGAAAAAAAAGTACCAACCCAATGTAGTCAGTCTTAAAAAAGCCTTCACTCGCTTCAAATCCAGGAGATAATTCAATCCAAATTCGGTTTTACCTGCAAACACACTGAAGGAGCTGCCCTGGAAATCCTACAAGCTCTACAGATTCAAATCTTGCACTCAAGACAATATCCAGAAACAAGACCAAAGGCGTCATGGGATTCTAAGTGCCGACACAGCCCCTGGAAGAACTTCACCCCATGCATCTGAAATGACTCTTCAGACACAACCAAAACCCACTGTTTCCAACCCTACTACAATTAAATGTCTATATATATATATTCACTGAAAAAACCATAGGTTTCAGAGACATTATAGTTAGAAATTTTCATTTAAAAAACCTTTGAAATTCACTGAAAATACCATAGGTTTCAGGGACGTTATAGTTAGAAATTAGCATTTAAAAAACCTTAGAAATTCACTGAAAAAACCATAGGTTTCAGGGGCGTTATAGTTAGTTGGAGATTTCACTCGTACAAAACCATAGAAATTCGGCCGTATAGTTAGTAGACCTAACTATAACTTGCGCCCCGCAATGCACTGCTGATGACGTCACATATTACATCACTCATGACATGCTCGGTGACATCACTGATGAGATCACTGATGACATCTCAAATGACATCACTGATGACATCACTGATGACATCATCCACGTGATCATCTGATGCACCTCCTCATACCCTAATAAAACCTTTCATATACCCACTCTAAAATACAGACCACCAATATCGAAACCATAGACAGACCAATAGCAGTTAGTACATACCTGCTCAGTGATTCATACGTCTACACACACATCCACACACTAACCCATATAGTCACTCATACACACAGTCATTCATCTATACAGCCACTGATATATCCACTCATACACCCATATAGGCACTCACACACTGCCACTCACCCAAAGAGTTACTCATACACCTGGTCAGTCATGCAAAGAAACTATCACACACCCATTTCCTTGCTCATACAGTCATACACACACCACCACACTTATTTATACAGATACTAACACATACTTACTCTCTTAAACAATCACTCATAGAAACACACACTCATCCATACTGATACTCTTGCAATCACTCACTCTCACATATAGTCATTTATATACTCCAACACTCACATATACTGCTTTAAAACATATGTAGTTACTCACACATGCACCACTGAGACATCCATTCACTCACCAACACACCCATACACACACTCACCCACCCATACAGCTGTTTCCATATGCACTCTTGAACCCATACACCCAGTGAAACAACCCCTCACATATCTATGCACAGATTCACCCCCACCCCCACCCACCCACAAAGACACTCAGGCACCCATACAGATACTCAGACAAGCAATAAATAACTCATATAGACACTCATGTAGCTACTCACCAAGCCATGCAGCCGCTTATACACCAACTAACAGACTAATAAAGACATTCACACAGTTTAGTCACTAACCCATGCATTCAGTAAGACACATTTAATCACTCACTTATACAGTAAGTCACACACCTACTAAATCATCCATTCAGACACTCATACACCCACTCATACTTCAATAAACCTTGGCATATATATATATATATATATATATATATAAAACATATTTTTATAATTTACAGAAATACACATTCACTGGATGATGTCATCAGTGATATCATCAGTGATGTCATTTGAGATGTCATCAGTGATGTCATCAGTGATGTCACTGAGCATGCCATGAGTGATGTAATATTTGACGTCATTAGCAGTGCATTGCGGGGCGCGAGTTATAGTTAGGTCTACTAACTATAACGGCCGAATTTCTATGGTTTTGTACGAGTGAAATCTCCAACTAACTATAACGCCCCTGAAACCAATGGTTTTTCAGTGAATATATATATATATATATATATACATATACATATCAAATTCCAGAGTTTGCTCCTCCAGATCGAGGGGACCCAAGGAAAGTGGCGCGCACGCCGGCAGAGCGTACCGGCAATCAATATCCCTTAGTTAAGCACAAATTTGCGCGCTCTCAGGGCAATCAAACTCCGTTCACAATGATGTTCTGCAAGGTTGTTTATTCACAACGCGTTTAAACTGCGTCCTCAGCCTTGTGCACGTGAAAAGTGCACAGTGGAAAAGATAACTATAAAGCATTGTGGGTATTGCAAACATAAACAAGGGACAATACTCAAGTGAGTATGCCAGACATCTTGGAGTGGTTGAATTGGAAAGAATGCAATTTTGAACATGCAGGGAATATCATAAACCCAAAATTTTGTGTCACATCCAAAATGTGAAATATGACCAATGATGCAAACGCGCTGGTGGTCCGAAAAACGTAGCAGGACCATGCCACATAGTGTTGGCGTATTGCATCGCACGCGCTCATTCAAGATGAAAAAACGTTATCCAATCTCCGGATGTAAACAAACACAAGGTATGGTGCATGGGCAGGGTACTGCTCAGCGTCCAATGCATAATATGTGATGGGGATTGGAGGATGAATGCACATTAAAGTGTCACCATGTATATTGTGATGGTATGATCGGCAAGTGCCGAAGCATACGTCTAAAGTGACAACGTGCACTACTAGGCGATCCTTTAAGGAGAAAATATACATTGGCAAGGTGCAATAGAATGAAGGGTAGAGGGCCTCATTGGCAAGTGCCGGTTGTGGTCCTACTAAAATGAAAATGTCGACCAGTGTTGATGACAAACTGCTGACCGATAATCAGCATATAATTAATCCTCATAAATACGGTGTGCACTGCGAGTGGATGAAAAAAGTGAATAACATCACATGGTACAGGGATGTACTCGCGCAAGTGTGCGTCCAAAAGATGTGTGTAATGACAGGGTTGACCAGTGCTGAAAGCGTACTGGAGCAAGCATATGGAAGTCCAACTACCCTGGTACAAGCAACAGTCCAACCAGTCACGGAAGAAGGGGATGTGAATGCCAACTGCCCATCAGTTCTAGTTGTGCCCCATCGTTGGTACATAATTATCTAATCAGTGGTGTCCGGTGAAAGTGCCAATGACGAAGAATGGAAAAAAGGTTAGGATGCCCGTGCAGGTGAATACAAGTGAATGGGCTCCTTCCTTTGCTCCTGAAAAAAACAAAAGAAAAAGACAAAGATTAAACATTAAAAACAGTGAAATTCAGTTAAGATATCAAATATGCTAACAACGTAGTTGTTAGAGTCAAACAAATATTATTCTACTTAATGGTACAATTTCTAATGCACAGTAATATGGTCGAAAGAGTATCGAGGAAGGAAAAATAAAGAATTTACAGAGAATGTAAAGGAACCCTGTGGTCAAAGGAGACTGTTCTCCTGGGGCCTAAACTGGGTGTAAAATACAGATGTGGATTAGTCCTCTCTCAGGTGTATTGCAAGTTCCTCATCTACATTGAGCCCCCTGGAATCTTAGTTTGAAAGTCCACAATATGCTTGGACTCCTTCTGTCGTAGTTTGAGAACTCTGTTGCCCCCTCTGGGGTCTTTGTTGATTTGTTCTAAAATGAAGAAACTCAGGTGGGATGTGTTCGAAAAGTGTTTGTCTTGGAAATGGCGTGCAACGGGTATTTGGGATCCCTGTTAGTAATGGCTCTGCTGTGTTCAAGTATTCTCTTTTTAGCCATAAGGGTAGTACTGCCGATATACCACAGCTTGCAGGGGTACTCGATAGCGTATACAACGTGAGTTGAACTACAAGTAAGGAACTGGGTAAGAGACTTACTCACATGGTTGTATACCGCTTTGTTTCTGAAACTACTGTTTCTGCAAGCCTTACAATGGCCGCAAGGAAAGAAACCAATCAGACCATGTTCATACCTATTAGGGTAGATGGTGATGTTGCTGTGTACTAGCATGTCTCTCATGCTTTTACCTCTCCTGTATGTGATGTTGGGTCTGTCAGGGATGATATCTCCTATGGTACTGTCACATTTGAGAATGTCCCAATTCCTAGCAAGGATGTGTCTGATGTCTTTAGAATCTGATGTATATGTCATGATGATTCTGGTGCTTTCCTCCCCTGTGTCTATGGTGGGTGTAGTACTTTCAGATATGGTAAGTGCTCTGTCTACTCCATCAGCTCTGGCTTTTGCTATCTTGATTACCCAATTGGGGTACCCTCGCGCCTAAAGCGCTCAATCATGGTTTTACTTTCCTCCTGGTACGCTTCCTCGGTGTTGCAATTCCTTCTTGCCCTCAGCAGCTCGACGTAGAGCGATGCTCCACTTGAGAGCCTCCGGGTGGCTGCTGAGGGCATGAAGGATGCTGTTACCTGCTGATGCCTTCCTAAACAGGGCAGTGTGCACTTTATTGTTCTTGATAGTAAGGTTAACATCAAGGTATTCTGCGCTGGTTCTGCTGATGTTGCCAGTGAGTATTATGTTACACTCATTGTCATTGAGTTTCTCAATAAACTCACTGGCCTCGTGATCTGAGCCTCTACACACGATGAAGAGGTCATCGATATACCTGAGCCACATCGTGACATGGCTCAGGTACATCGCAAGCCCTGGATCGGCGAAAATAGTTTCCTCCCAGCGTCCCATGAAGAGATTGGCGAAACTGGGAGCAAAGCACGATCCCATCGCCGTGCCCGTCGTCTGCCTGTAGAGGGCCCCATTAAACATGAAGATATTGTTTGTTAAACAATACTCCGTCATCTCTAGAAGCATCTGACTATGATCTCGGAATCTGACAGGTCTAGTGCCGAGGTAATGTGCGCATGCAAACAAACCTTGTTGGTGGTTGATGATGGTGTACAGAGAGTGCACGTCCAAAGTGATAAACATGGACTCATTATCCCAATCTATATCCTGTATGCGGTTCAAAAAGTCCTTTGTGTCCCTGATGTAACTGGGGAGTTTAACCACAAAGTCTCTGAGAAAATTATCCACATATTTTGATATGTGTTCCGCCACACGACCTCTAGAGGAAACAATAGGTCGCCCAGGTGGTCTAATGGGATCCTTGTGAATCTTAGGCAACAGGTAAAGTACCGTAAGTTTGGGATAATCTCTTTTTAAGGTAACAAAACTCCTCCCATTCGAGTATCCCTTTGTCCTTCCAGGTGGTGAGTTTATCCCAAATAGTGAGTATGCTGTTGATGTATATATCAAATGAGATGGGCATATAGTATCTGATGTCCTCTAGTTGTCGTAATGCCTCTGCTATATATTGTTCTCTATTCAGGATGACAACATTGCCCCCCTTGTCTGCAGGGTGAATGACAATATTGTCATCCTCGGTGAGAGCTTTCAGGGCTTGTGTTTGCTGGAGGGTGAGATTCTGCACACTTCTCTTGGGCCTATAGGTTTTGTGCCTGTGTTTGCTGAATGACCTGCTGACACAGTCATGGAATGTGTCCAAGTTATCGTGAGGTAATGTAGGTAGGAAAATGGACTTGGGTCTGATACCCTGTGGCTGCTGAGGCATCATGTACTATTTCTAGTTCATCTAAGACTTGGGTGGTGCCGACCTCTAGCTCAGTTATGTCCACATTGTGCTCCAATTCTATCATAGTGACCAGAGTGTCGATGTCACTAATGTTAAGATTCTCATGATCAGTGGTGTTGTCCCTATCCACTCTTTTGTTACTATGGTCTAATCTCTTGAGTTTGTGCCATTTTTTTAATTTGAGTTTTCTCACATATTTGAACAAGGTCTATTCTGGCATTAGTATAGTTAAAGGAAGATGAAGGGCAGAAGGAAAGTCCTAGGCAGAGTGTCTGTTTTTCAATGTCACTCATCGGTCTCTTAGAAAGATTAATGATAGTTTTATTAACCGTTGTGATATCCATCAGTAAGCCTTTCTGGAGCGCGTCTTGCTGTTTCCCATGCCGCCCAATCCTCTGCCTCTTTTGCCATCGTTGTTGGACTCTTTTGTGTCTGTTCCTGCGTTTCCTCATCCTCTGCCTCTCCCCCGGCCTCGTTGTCCCCTTGTTTTTGGTACAGGGGTTTCCATTGTCGTCATCCGGCCCCGGCACATATGCTGGTACTCGTCTAAAAAAGTCACTGGACGGGTAGTACGTTCGTCAGCAGAGGGATTGCCTGTGGAGACATCAGACTCACTGCCACTGGCCGTTGAAATCTCTGACACTAAGTTATCCCTGTTCTCCTCAGTTCCTGTATGCGGCATCGTAGGTTGGTTGTAGAGATGATCATACTTTCTACTGAATGTTAATATTCTGCCGCTCTCATAATCTTTGTAATCCCGATTCAGTTTACGCTGCTTGGGGGCTTTAATGTCCTCCTCATGCTTTTTGAGGCGCTCTTTCATAATGACTAGCGCTTTGTTTAAGATCTCAGCATCTGCATGAGTTTTGAGATCCTCCATGATCTCTTGAATCTGTTTCAGTATCGCATCACGATCGATCCAAGCGTACTTAATCAAGATTTCTTGCATCCTTTTCGAGCTCAAAGAAGAGTTTTCAGACCACTCTTCTAGCATCTTAGGATTTGGCGTCTCATAGGTAGGGGTTGTGAAAATTCTAAGCCCTCTTGGTGCCATTCCCTGATCGACATAATTCCATAGGGAGATGGCTTCCCACTATTTTGAGATCTCTGTCCTTTTGAGTTTCTCCAGTTTGCGCAATTTGTCTTCCATTGGTTGAATAGTGGGGTTCTTGTTCTCTGTTGTAATTATCGGTCCCTGTTTCCTGGTGAACATAACAAGAGCAGCTGCTCTTCTTTCCTCCTCTTCCTCCATTGTGCACTACACCTTGCAGAAAAATGTCTCTGTAACGAAGTTTGATGCCCCCCTGTACAATGTCAGGTTCTTTCTGCCATACAACCGAGTGCCAAAAGACAAGAGTACTGTAGCACTCACAGGCTCAAATCACTAATCACGGAGTACTCCAGGATCTACCACAGTGTGACCGCAGTGTGGTTGATTTTGAGTGCGTGCAAACGATCGAGGAGCCACTTACCGCTCAACACCCCGCTACCCGGGAAGACGGGATGCGACACACAAGACCATGTGTCCCTCAACCACCTCGCACAAGGGACGGAAAATGCAAGAGCGGGCTTACCTCATAAACTCTTGTACTCCGCAGATCCTCGGCTCCTCCTGTCGTCCTGTATACGTATATGTGGCCGGTCCAAGTTCAATCCTCACGTAATCCAAATTCCAGAGTTTTCTCCTCCGGATCGAGGGGGACCCAAGGAAAGTGGTGCGCACGCCGGCAGAGCGTACTGGCAATCAATATCCCTTAGTTAAGCACTAAATTTGCGCGCTCTCAGGGCAATCAAACTCTGTTCACAATGATGTTCTGCAAGGTTGTTTATTCACAACACGTTTCAACTGCGTCCGCAGCCTTGTTGACGTGAAAAGTGCACAGTGGAAAAGATAACTATAAAGCATTGTGGGTATTGCAAACATAAACAAGGGACAATACTCAAGTGAGTATGGCAGACATCTTGGAGTAGTTGAATTGGAAAGAATGCAATTTTGAACATGCAGGGAATATCATGTCAGTGAAGTCACGCAACAGCAGGACACACCCCAGTGTAACAAACATGGCGAAGCACACAGCGGCGGCAACACCAACTAGGAGAAGCAGGGCCCCTTCGGGAAGAGGAACGCCAGTACCACACTGAAAAACCCATACCACCCTGCACATATGAACAAGACACATGAAACGGAACACCAAAGAGCCCGGGGAGCCGACAACAGGTGGCCCAAGAATAACATCCACACACAAGGCCCAACGCTGAGCGGAAAGGCAGGCTGCCGCCCACACAAGGGAGAGCAGACAGCACTAAATGACCTTCCATTCCAACTCCGAAACCACAGCCCTACGACAGAAGCCGGTGAATACAGCCATTGTCCAAGAATAGACCAACACAGGCATGCCGAGGAGACCGACCACAGGGCAGATAGCGCATATCACAGAAGCACACAACGGACGGGGAAGAAAGAAGAAAACACTCCCCCATGTCGGCCACATGCAAGTTAATTGGAAGGAGTCACACAGCACTGACCTTGAACTGTCTGAGAAGCATGTGGGAAGAGGGCCCGTGTCCTCCAAACAAGCCAACAGAACACAAGTCCTGTCTCCCTACGACTACACAGAGCTCACAGCAACCCCGGAGCGTGCACTTTGCAGACTGCACACACACACGGAGCACGCCACCTCAACGAACCGCTGCGAAATGGCAACCGCAACACACCTACCCAACTACGCCGAACAGCTCAAGCTGTACAAAACCAACACGATACATACATTGGGATGCGATCTCCTGTCCCTGCTGAACGTAAGTTACCGACTGACTTACCGCATCACATTGTTCAGCTGCGTCATGCCCGTCTTCTACTGTCGGAGGTGTCCCTACCAGCATCCCGTCGAGATATGCCTCTCCAACCCGGCATGTCTGAAGGCGGACCTGCTACCACTACTCCTCCCTCTGGACGCACACGACAGGGCCTGCTCTGCCTATGGGGGCATGGCGTATGTGGCCAACATCGCACGCGCACTGAAATGGGACCACTGTGCCTCCACACGACGGATCATCGAGAACAGCTACATCGAATGTCACCCAGCATGCCCCATCATGGTCCTCCAAGGGACAACTTACGAACAACACCTTGACAGCCACCATCCGCTTCATTGGCTGGCAAACATGTACACCACCAATGACATGGAAGCCCTGCTGGACGGCATCGCATACCTGACAACCTGCAAATACGTCGGACCACAACGCAGGTTCCCCGAGTGACCTATGAAGTCCAACCCCGCACCCATGCTCAGCTTCCGCACGGACTGGCCAGTCACCACCACAACAGCCATACCAAACGACCGGCAACTGTAACCACACCATCAACGACATCGCCATGACATCGGATATGACCGGGACATGCACACTGTTCCCCATCACATCCAGGAACACCGCATGCATCGTGGGAGGCAGTGGCATGGGCTCTGTGTATCGCACCCACATGGACGGAACTGCACGAACAACCAGGACACGACATGGATCCAGCGCACATGGACACACACACCGCTCAGTGGACATGAATAGGTCGCCTGGAGTCTGTGGGTGCTGCACCCCTCCCACCCCCGCCCCGGGAATCCCATACCAGGACCTTTGCATGGACGACAAGTGCATACAACAACAACACGACCCCAGTGACTGTGACATGTCCAGTAACCACCACAGTGCAACAACAAGTGGCACGCCGCTGCATGCACGCAAGCACATGCCCTGATGTCATCTCACATGCACGCGTGCATGAGGAACAACCGCAGCAAACCTGTCACATGGAACTGAGATGGACTGTGCCCATGATGCCGAGCGGTCTGGTAGGCTACATGTATACCGTCTGTGTCAAAGTCCGCAGCTCCGCAGCTATACGTAAATGTACATTAGCACAGCCTTGGCCAAGCAGATGTTACCCCACACCCTATCCCATTTGTGATCATGCTCAGTATATCCTCAACATGTATTCCGCTGCCAGTAGTGTCCACTATACTGCATCACAGAGGACAGAAGACTCAATATAATGTTTGAAACCAAAACTGTCTCCGCTGACTCATTTCACATGTACGAATGAGAGAGGATGAGAGTATGTGAAGTACACGGCAGTTGTGACATGACCATGTAGTCCACTGGTATTGGATGTCAACGCAAATGAGTAGCACTACTGTGGAAGACACACATGTGTCGTGTGAAGTCGTATGGACGCAGTGCTCAGGTGGGTGGGTGCGACGGGTAGATGCGCACATGCCAAGTTGGAGCACGCCGTGTTGGGAGGGGTCATGAACAGTACACCACCGCTTCCCTGGGCATTGTGAGAGGACACCTGTCGGGGGAGTGAACACGTGTGTGCACAGCAGCCGGGCACACGTACAAAGCGGTACCAGGCGCACCTCAGCCCACCCTCTGTGGACAAGCTGGATCCTGTTGTGCGCCCGCCATGCCCCTTGACAAGGCACACACAGCCCCAGTCGACCAGGTGTAACCCCAACATAGTCAATCCGCACAGGCGATACAGGGCACGGGATGGCAGTGGAGCATGGTGTGTGAGAGGTCTCCTCGCGCTCCTCCTGGTCATATCACGCAGGCAATAGAACCTCAACGTCTAGCATGGCACAAGTCACATGGAAGTGTAGGGGGACGCACCACAGCACGAGCAGCACTGACGTCACGGGAGGTGGCTCGCACCATCCCATCCATTGCCCATCATACCAACCACGCCACATGCCATTGCGACTAAGTGCAAGCGCGTGCGCCACCACCCCCGAGCCCTCC
Organism: Calotriton arnoldi; assembly: GCA_963921515.1. Taxonomy (NCBI): domain Eukaryota; kingdom Metazoa; phylum Chordata; class Amphibia; order Caudata; family Salamandridae; genus Calotriton; species Calotriton arnoldi. The sequence goes on from CAWUFW010009132.1 coordinate 454,133, forward strand.
CCAGAGAGGCCAAAGAGTGAATGTGTGGGCCATCAGCCACAGACGGACGCGGCATGGCCGCAAGGGCAGCCACAGCCACTGGGTGTCGCAGGTGGCGGATCCGGAAGGCGAAGACTGTGATGCATAGTCCATGCAGGCCGGGTCTCCATTTGGGGCACCACGCAGGTGGACGGCGTCCCGCCACACATCATACCCTGGACCCACACATACACTCCTTGCCCTCTCTGGTGCGAGCTTGGGGCTGCCTGTGCAAGCGCTAGCCTCGCAGGTGAGCATGCATATTGGGGGGCGAGGGGAGGACATGAGGGCTGGGGCGAAGATGACTGTATCACTGTCAGTTAGTACAAGGGATGACCCAGATGTGGAAAGGAAGAGACGTGTCCCGTGTGTACTGCAACTAGTCGCCAATCCGACTACCCCCCATGTCCGGAATGTAAGCCCGCACCTAGGCCCGCCCATCCGCCACATCGAACATACCACCAGCACGACAACCTTCCCATTCGAAACACTGACTGGGGGTGGCGACCAGTGAACAATCATGTGTAGCCTACCCACGCGTACATGTGGGCCCTCCATGATCCATGTCACCTGCGGCAAAGACATGACATGCGCAATGAGGGAAGTGAGGAGAGCTGTCCGCCCCACGCGCAGAAGGTGCATCAGCTCCACAGACCCAGCAGCGAGTCCAGCAGGGGTCAAATGTGCAGGGGCAGCTGTGCCTGGTGTGAAGGCACATGCATATAGACAGCACATCGACCAATGTGTAGTCTGCCCACATCCACAGTCCATCATCATGCGGACATAGGAATTGAACACAGGGCAACACATCTTAGTTGGTGCACCCACCGTGACCAACAATGCGCAATCATCGACGTACCCGCCCTGTGCATGGCCCCCCACCCAACGGAGGCACATCCAGTGCCACCATCCCACACACACAAGCCTTCCACGGAACATGCTGTGTCCAATGGTCAGTACAGAGTCAGCGCCCATCTGGTGGATCCTGAACAGGAGACACATGCACACACATGCCAGCTCCCACTATGGACGTCTGCCACCTGGCACGTGCAATGTAACCTCTCACCTGTGACGTGTGACTGCAAGCACACAGCCGTCTTGGCATGGGGCTGTCAATGTGGACACCAGTCAATGTTTCGGGAGGTGTGATCCGTACAGTGCTGTACATAGGGTGCAGTGCTGACACCTACTACTGTCTCATATCCCCTCGTGCCACAGGTCCCACTTGTATTGGCCGCTCAGCCCGTGCCCACATCGTCGTCGTCGTGTGCCATACTCATCCAGCCTCGGAAGCAGTTCCATGCTCAGCAGACACTCATGTTGCCGTGGCGTTGCCGCTTGACGAATATGCAGTCAGTCCCCATCAGCACGCCCGCAAGTCATTGGGGCCTAGATCCCCATGTGCATGCACATGGCAGTGGTATGTCTCACTTGCCATTGCCATTGTTGGGAGACCTGTGTAAGTGTATTGTGGCCGTGCCGTCCCAGCTTGACAGCTGGGCTGTGGCTCATGTGCTTGCTCAGTCATGTCAGTGATGTGTATGCGAAATTGCTATGTGTCGTGTTGCTTTGACATGTGTCCTCTGCCATTTTCCCCAGGCGGAGACCGAACATTGACCGCCCATACCAATTGCTGGCGGACATGGACGATACAGAGGTGATCAGGAAGTTTCGGCTGGACAGGCCAACCCTGCATCGACTGTGTGCCATGTTAGAGCCCCATCTCCGTCCCCGCAGGGTGTATCCGACTGCTGTCACCCCCACGGCTAAGGTGATGGCCGCCATGCATTTCTTCGCCACTGGGTCATTCCAGCACACAGTGGGCAGTGGAGGAGGGATGTCCCAGCCCATGTTCAGCAAGGTGCTGAGGGATGTACTGGCAGCCATGATGCTGTACCGGAACAGGTACATCAGATTCCCCAGGGCTCGTGAATTGGCGGCAGTGAAGGGTGCATTCTATGCCCTTGGCAGAATCCCACACGTCGTGGGAGCCATTGACTGCACACATGTTGGCCTTGTTCCACCACAGGCCACTGAGCACCTGTACCGCAACAGGAAGCACACGCACTCCCTGAATGTGCAAGTGGTGTGCCTTGCGGACATGGTGATCACCCACGTGTGTGCAAAGTTCCCAGGCTCGGCCCATGACGCACACATAATGCGCAACAGCATCTTGCCACGACTGATGGCCAATCTGCAACAGGATCGTGGCTGTATTGTCGGTGAGTATGTGGAGTGGTGTAGCGTGCTGGTTGTGCGATGCTGTCCCCTGTCCAGTTGGAATAGCAACGGTTCTCTGTGTCCCTCACACCCAGGTGACTCTGCGTATCCGAATGGGGCATGGCTGCTCAGTCCATTGAGGAATCCTCGCACCCCAGCAGACGATCGATACAATGAGGCACATGGGAGGACCAGACGTGTGGTCGAGCGTACCTTTGGCCTCCTCAAGTCCAGGTTCAGGTGCCTGGACCGCACCGGGGGTGCACTGGCGTACTCCCCACAGAAGGTGTGCCAGATAGTGGTGGCGTGCTGCATGCTGCACAATCTGGCCATTCGGAAGCAGATCCCCCTCATTGTGGATGACGGAGATCAACCAGGGCCCCAGCCCGCAGACCAGGACAGCTCGAGTGAGGTGGACAGCGGAGAGGAGGAAGCTGGGAATGTGCGCCAGCAGCTCATCGCCCGCTACTTCACTTGACGGTGAGTGTCCATGTACGACGGATGATGTGTCTGTATCTGTGCAGGTGTGTGTGTGCTGTGTCAGGGTGGCCGTATGTTCACTGCGTGCAGTGTGTCAACGCTCCATGGCCAGGGTAGTATGCCACTGTTGGTGACTGTGGCATTGTGCCCTATTGCTCTGTGCGATGTGTGTACATTGCTTGTAGTTGTTGACATGTACTGTGTGATGGGTGTGTGACACACTCATTGAATGTGCTCCTGTTCTGTCTCCCACCCCTAGGTCCCTACAGGCCCTCCGGATTCCATTGCCATGCCACGCATCAGGTGCCTTTCCGCCCAAGGTGGCCGTTGTATTCCGTACAAATAAAACACAGGGCACAAACAGCAGTTAGTGAAAAAGGTGCATTTATTCCAAACTGTGACATGTGATTGTGTGTAAGGTGATGACATAAGTGGTGCGTGCAGTGACAATGAGCTGTCGGTCATGGCTGCGTGAAGCTCAGGGTGTACCCACTGGTTCTATGTCCATAGTCCAACACACACATGCCATCCAGATGGCTGTGTGGAGTGGGATCGTAGAGCAAGTCAATGCAGTGGCTGGTCAAGGAAGGCTGGCGGAAGGCTGGCTGGCTGCCTCACTTGCGACTGGAGCGTGCGAAGTCCTCCCGGGAGATCTGTTTCCTCTTCGGACGGCCCCTTCCACGTTTGGGAGGGGGTGTGTGGTGGCGACCTGCTGGTGGTGGGTGAGGTGTGCTCACTGGCTGTGGACGCAGGGGAAGTGGACACTGCTGCCCGACCCTGCGCCCTAGCAGGTGGTGGCGGAGGTGGTGTTGCTGGCCTTGCCTGTGACCCCACCGCCACCACCAGCTGGCCCATGAGGTCCACGAGTTGGCCCATACGGGCGTCCATGGACCTCAGCACCCCCAGCACCTCCCGCGTGTCTGTAGCAGACCTGACCCATTGTTCTTGGGCCTCCTCATAGGCCCCAAGGACTCTGGCCATTTGAGGCAGGGCATGGCTCCCAGGGGAGGCTGGCGTTTCCCTGACCCTGCTCCTCCTACCAGTCCTGCTGCCACCGGCCTGCCCACTAGCCACATTGCACACCACGGTCCTCGCTGTGGCTCCCAGGGTGGATCCAGTCGGCCGGGCCACCACCTGCGCTGGGGCTGGTGCCAGCGAAGACGTGGTGGTGGTGGTGGTGGCGGTGGTGGTCGGTGCGGCGATGGTGGCGGTTGCGGCAGTGGTAGTGGCCGCAATGACCGTGGGTGTGGCCGCAACGACAGTGGCAGCAGGGGGCTGGGACTGTTCAGCATCCCTGGATGATGGGTTGGTGGGTAGGAGGGGTCCTGGGGAGCGGCTGGGCCCTGCCACGCCAGATGGGCCTGCTTGGTGGTCCGTGTCCGAAGAGGATGACAGATCCTCCAGATCCGTGTGTCCTCGTTGGGGGCTTGTGGGCTGGCTGTGCTGGCTGCTGTCTCCATCCCCAGCGTCCGGCAGTTCGTCACCTGTGGAGAGAATGAGATTTGTTATTGTGTTGCACCTGGCGAAGTATGTATTTGTCGTCTGACATTGGCAGTTCGTGCAATCTCGTACATGGGTTTCCCGGAGGCGAGTGTGTGGCTGTGGCATCTGTAGTTGTGTGTGCTAGGCAATGGGACTGTGTGCTGTGCACATGTGGCATGGGACGGATTGGCCATGCCGATGGGTGTGTTGCAGTGCCCCTACTCATTGTGACTCTGGTGTATGCGGGCTCCTGGCCCATCCTGGGTCTGGTTTGTACTTTGCTTTTGGGGTTCACATGGAACGCTTAGGAACGCATATGGCAACATGGGGGCCATGCCCCAGATTCGCATTTGGGAGGGGATATGCTTTTGGGGTTCAAATGGAACGCTTAGGAACGCATATGGCAACATGGGGGCCATGCCCCAGATTCGCATTTGGGAGGGGATATGCTTTTGGGGTTCAAATGGAACGCTTAGGAACGCATATGGCAACATGGGGGCCATGCCCCAGATTCGCATTTGGGAGGGGATATGCTTTTGGGGTTCAAATGGAACGCTTAGGAACGCATATGGCAACATGGGGGCCATGCCCCAGATTCGCATTTGGGAGGGGATATGCTTTTGGGGTTCAAATGGAACGCTTAGGAACGCATATGGCAACATGGGGGCCATGCCCCAGATTCGCATTTGGGAGGGGATATGCTTTTGGGGTTCAAATGGAACGCTTAGGAACGCATATGGCAACATGGGGGCCATGCCCCAGATTCGCATTTGGGAGGGGATATGCTTTTGGGGTACATGCTGTGAGCCATGGGTGCCGAACGTGACATGTGTTGTGGCAGCATGACAGTGCATGGTTTGAGGTGTGTGCATGCTTGACATGGCCTGCATATTTGCTGTCTGTTGTGATTACTGGACATGGCATTGGACGCATCGTTATGAGTGAGTGATAGTTGTGTGCCAGCCAACGTATTGCAGTTGTCCCATCTCCTTGGTGTGCGTGCTGCCCTGTGCCATGTGCATCACTGCAGTGCTCGGGGGGTGTGGCCCATGTTGTGTGTTGTTGCTCACAGTGTGTCGTGCGCTTAATTGACTTCTGGCACATGGTTGGTCATGGGCATGTGTCTTAGCGTGACTGCTGTATGTGTGGCAGCTGTGCGGATGACATGCCTTTCATGAGACTGGGGCTGACGGATGGGATGGATGGTATGTTGTATGTGCATGGTGTGTCTGTGAATTTGATGGGTTCAGTGGTGTTCGTGTGCATTTCTGTTGTTCCGCTCTGTTGCGTCTAGTGTTGTTTGTCTTACATAGGCGTAGTTGTGGGGTGTGTGGTTGACAGGCAGTAGGGGCTACATGGACAGGACTTCAATGGTGTTTCGGTTGTGTGTGATGAGTTGCACAGTGGCTGCCATGTGGGACTATATTCAGTGTGGCTTGTGCATGCAGACGTGGCTCCTTGGGTGTTGCTATGTCTGTGATGGGTCATGTGGGGTGTGAGTCTGTTGTTCATGTCCGTGTGCACATTGTTCACTTGTTCGTGACGGTGGGCGGTGCTGCGTGTTCGTCTGCTACGTGACATGTCCCATGTGTTGGTCGTGTCATGGTCCTCATGCCTCCAGTAATCCAGCCCTGTCCAGTTTCCCACCTGCAAGTTGTTCGTGCGTGCACTGTACTGGATGCCACATGGCTCTAAGCGGGGGTGCTCCATGTTGCAGGTCTGTGGGGTGGGGGGTGTTGTGGGTCGTGGGGGTGGCTGGACACCCACTGACACCGATTGTTGTGGACCGTGATGTCTGCCTTTCGGCTGTCGTTGTGCACTGCGGTGGCTGACACGTGGCTGTGGGGTGTGGGGGATGCTCCTCCTTGCTGTGCTGTGGGACTGGGGCCTGGTGTGTGTTGTACTTGGGCTGTCCACCCTCCCACCCACTGCACTTTGTGTTCCTGCCACTTACCTGTTACTTGTCGGTTAGTGCAGCTGTGGCGGACACATGGGTGTGGTGGGTGCTCGTTGTGGCGCTTCTGGCATATTTGGGGACCTGTTGGTGGTTACGTGGCTGGCTTAGTGTACACATGTCCCCACGCATCTTACAGTTGTTCTGTTTGGGATGTGTGTGGTAGTGTCTGTTGCATGTGTGTGTGATGTGTTGTGTATTGTGTGCTGGACATGGGGGTGTTTGTCCCTGGGAGCTGTGGCATGGTGGTAGTGCATGTGAGTACATAGCGGTGTGCTGGTATACATTAGTTTGTACTTACCAGCCTCCACTCCCCCTGCTAATCCGGCGAGGATCTCCGGATGGATTACGACTCGCACCTTCTCCTCCCACGCTTTGAAGGTCTTAAAGAGCGCGGGATTCCCTCCGCCAGTGACGGCAGCCAGCTCTCTGTTTTTGCCCTCCTTCTTCTTGACCAGGCTCTTTACGTCATTCCAACGTTTGTTGATCTCGACTCTGTTCCTGGGCAGGGTCCCGACTGCATTGACCTGGTCTACGATCCGGTTCCACATTCTGTTTCTGGTGGCTAGTGGTGTGTGCTGGACCATGTTCCCATAGATTTGTGGGTACACCTTGATGATCTCGTCGACCATGACCGTCAGCTCCATGGGCGTGAACTTGGGCATTCTTTGTGGTGCCATGATGTTTGTGGTGCTGGTGCGGTGTGTGTTGTGTAATGTGCAGGGGGTTTGTGGTGCCGGTGTTTGGTGGTGGTGGTGGTGGTGGTGGTGGTGGTGGTGGTAGTGATGTGTGCGTTTCTGTGGTGTGCTGCTGTCCTTGCTGTGTCACTGTGTCCTCTCCTCTCCTCTCTGGTTTGCAATGTAGCAAGGGGTTGTGGTCTGTGGGAGTGCTGCTTTTGTACTCACCTATGTGGGTGTGTCCTCATGGTCTGTTGTTTTCAGGTGTGTTGTGTCTGGGGTTCTGGCCTTTGTATTTTTTGTTTGTCCGGGGGGTGTTTTCGGGATGTGTACTGTGCTTGTGTATTTGTGCGTGCCTTGCTGTGTGGACTTGTTGGCCATGTTGTGTGCTATTGGTTTTGTGTGCGGATGGTTTCTGTGCAGGTACGTTGGCGCCATGGCTTCTGCCGTGTCGATTCTCATCGGCGTTGTTTGCGCTGGCGGGCGGTATTTTTGTGGTTTTTCCGCGCTCATGGCGGTGCGATCGTAATTTCACGTGCGGTGTGTCGGCCGTGTGGGCGGGCGGTTTTGTGTTGTCGTGCGTGTTTCCGTCCGTGGCGGGCGGTTTGACTCCGACTCGGACGATGGCGGGCGGTATTTTGTGTGCTTTTTCCGCCGATGGCGGTTTTCGGTTTGTGTAATCGTAATGTCGTGGTCGGTGTTCAGGCGGTGTGTGCGGGCGGATTTTTGCCGCTTCCATGCCTGGCGGATTTTTTTACGCCGGGTATCGTAATGAGCCCCTATATTCTCAAAATAATGACAACCAATAAATACAATATTATTTACATTTAAAAAACGCAACACAATTAGCACATACAATAATAAATAACATAATTAAAAAATAATAATTACCAATTCTTAAATTTGTTATTACTTAAGTAACTTTCTACCCTATACTTCAACAAAGTACACCATACATATCTAAAAGTCTTTATTAAAATAATATTATGTACACATGTTAAAATAATTATATATTAGTTAAAATATTAATAATTATTATTTATTCCTAAAATAATTGCCTTAATTCATACAAATTAATCAACACACACCAAATATATAAAATTATAAATGATTATTTCCATCATTTTAATAATTAAATCTCAATTAAACATTTATTATTAATAATTAAATAATAATAATAAATGATTAATATGTAATTAACTTTCCACCATTTGCTCCTACATATTCAACAACTAACGCCTAATATGTAATATAAAAAATAATTTATTTACATATTTTAAATAATTATTTATCATTTCTGTAATTTTTATAAATTAACTTTATTTATTATTTAGCATAATTAATTTCCTACACACCCTTTACATATACAAAAACAACACACACCCAAAACATATCATGTAATATTTTACACAATTTACATAATTATTTTTCATTTAAAGAATTCACATTATTTAACAATTAATTAACAAAACATTAATTATTAAATAATTCTAATTTAGTTACCTTCCACCCTATACCCCTCCAAAACCCACAACCCGCTCCTAAAATCTAACGTAACAAAAAAGTATTTACACAATTAACATATTTAATTGTCAATTAAATAATTAATGTCAACTACAAATTAATTACTACTTAATTAAAATGTATTTACTTCCCACCTTATACCCCTACAAAACCCACAACCACAACTTAAAAAAATGATTGCCATTGCTTGTAATAGTTGTTCCTCAAGGCCACAGGATTTCATAGATGGTCGCACTGTTAAATTTGTGTTCACGTTGGGTTTTGATGTTGTGAAATCAAGTAATTCTTTAGTTATGCTGCAGATGTGACATCTCATGCAGCCTGTAATTGAGAACTAGTGTGTATTTGTTGATTTATTTACTTTGCTGACACAATAACATTTTAATTGTTGATTTGTAACTTTTTTGTGTAGGAAGTGTATGCTGTTTGCATGACAGATATTCACTAATTTGTCCTGTGTCTTAATATCTTTTACTTTGCTGTCATGATAATATGTTGGGTTTGCAACCTTTTTGTTCATGATGTAAAGATGTGTGCTCCCATTGGTCTTCTTAATGATGCAACAAAAATACTGTCCCTTTCTAAAAATGTTTCTACTATGCAATATTTTGCAATGTATGTCTTTTAATTTCGTAGTAACCAATTGGTAAATTTTCTGTAAGATATGTATTAAGCCAGACTATGGCCTCATGAGCTCTGACACCGTTAGTCAAACTTTCTTCAAAGCTACTCCCTTGCCTATGGAGATAGACTGCCTGCGGCTCCGACGATGCTGGGGGCAGGCTATCTCCATAGGCAAGGGAGTGGCTTAATACATATCTTACAAAAAAATTTACCAATTGGGTATTGTATGTATATGTTTTTTATTCATTGATTAAAATCAGAGTACGCTCTATTTAGAGTTTTCTGAGACAGGAGTGGTATCAGGGATCATTCCTTGGTCCTGAAGAAAAGCCTTGGGGTAGGGCTTGACACACATAGACCACAGAAATTCATGTACATAATTGCATGTTTTTCAAGCCATGAATAAAAATTGTTTTCCTACTAAGCCAGCTATTTTTTATTTTTCCACTATAGAAGACCCCCCACTCTTATGTCTCACCATCCTCCATAGTATATGATCAAAGTGCTCCCACGTATCGGTCAGTCGTAGCACGCCCCGCTCCACAGCGGGACGGGAAGAACCCTGTGATGAAGCATGCCACCAAAGGGAAACCCTGGTGGGTGAGGGTTATTTAAAGAAAACTGTCTGTTTTCTACTGAACATCAGGAGTGGAAAAATAGTCCCATTGAATTGACAAGGTTCTCTTTGGTTACTACATTACGTATAGGAGGCTGAGTCCCCTGTTTTTCACCTCTACCTTCCTCTTTCCGTGGCGAACATGTCTTTTAATTTCACCACTGACAATGCACTCTCCACTTCATAACATTCTTCTTTGAGGATACAGTTTAACTCTGGCTAATGCAGTCTGTTCAGCAAAGGAGCGAATAAGGGAACCCGGTGCTACCTGTGAAAATACCCATTTTTTAGGTCTCGCCTAGCGTTGCAGCGCATGCGCTGCTCGCTCTGCGAGATCTATTGTCGTCGAGTTGATTTCGGAAGTGGAGTGGAAGCTCCGCCCATGCTTTTGATTGGCGCGCGTCATCCTTTATGGTAAACGCTGGCCTCCAATTGAAAGTGAGGCTTTTTGGTGACCACCCTGTCTCCTTTTGGCCCCGCCCGCCCACCCGGACTGGACCGTTTCTTTAATGTGCACCCTCCAAGCGGGCGCGCGCCCCTCGTTCCCTTCCCTCCCTCCCTGTGCGTGCAGTAACGTGGCGGTAGAGCCTGGCTTCACGCGCATGGAGGGGGCGGCACTCGTAGTTGTGTCGCTCCTGCTCGGACTCTTGGTGCTAGCGGCGCTGCTGGCGTTGGTGACTGCTGGCGGGAGAAAGACGCAGGGAGCAGAGGAGGTGACCGGCGCGAGCGGCACAGAGAGTAAGCATCATTCTTAGGGCAAAGCGGAAGCAGGCGATAGTGGCGCACTTCACTCCTTAAGCAAATCTATGGTACTGGCAGAGCGATGCTCTACAGAGTATTAGCTGACGTGAACTTAACTGCGGGGCAAGACCACAGCTACCAGGCGCCTGTAGACGGTACTGCAGAGAATTCCAGACTGCAACGTGTGCACTGAAGATGGATTTTGAACGTTGTTCTGTTCTACCAGCACGCAGATCAAAGGGCATTGTAGGCTTACACTGAATACTGAACGGGGTACTTGGCCAGGCTAGCTGGTGCTGCCCGGTACAAAGCGGAAGTAATGTAAAAACATTTGGTTTGCCTGGCACGCGCAGCCTCAAGTACATACAATGGGCATTGCCTTATAAAGTCTGATCCTATGTGTGTGGGAGGGAGTCGGGGTATTATTAACTTCATTAAAAATAAGTCACCTGTGTATTTTATTCTGCGTGAACCAATATTATGTGAGTTACATATTTTTCTTCTCGAAAAGTCGATTTAATGAGATATGAGGAAGGGCTTCAGAAGCTTGTAAACGGTACCCTATTAATAAACAGTTCATGGTTACCTTATTAAAATAAATCAAAAACTGCAGTTAATACAGAGTAGAGTATTTGCCATGATGGAGCAAGAGTAGTGCCATTTATTTGAGTCCTAGCCTTCATGCCCTTGGTTTATTGCGAAATATTGAACACAGTGCTTTTGAGTATAACATTAGTTTTTATAAATTATGGGAGATTCCTTGCTTTTGTGTGAATGTTGTGCTCAATAGCAGCTTAGTTGTGTGCAGTTGTTCTCGAGGGCGAGTGTACTGCACAGCGAACTGTCATTTTCACGCTAAGTGTTCGCTTCTTTCTTTTTGGGGCCAAACGGGTATGTTTGTCATTTAAGTACGGGAAAGGTTGATCAATCAATCAATCAATCAATCATATCACTTGTAAAGCGCACTACTTACCCGTGAGGGTCTCAAGGCGCTGGGGGTTGGGGGGTGCTGCTACTGCTCGTTGATGTAGATCAAATCTGCATACTAAAAAGTGATTACAATTCGCACAGCCGTTAAACACGGCTGTCTGTCGTTGCACACTGCAGTATTTGCTTGCCGAGGATTAATTTAAATGAGAATCGTAACTGCAGTAACAGGCGCCGTTTATCATTGTTCAAAGACAAGAGCAAAAAAGCATTTGCAATGCAATAGGTCTCGCATTTGCAAGAGTTTGAGCTACTGGCATTGTAAATGACAATGCCTTTTATTTATGTGCTTTTAAAACCTGCAAGTGGTGCGTAAACACGCACTTTGTACTTATAGTCGTTGCTTAGGAGAAGCAAGGCTGGAAGTAACTGCGCCTCTTTTACTGCCAGCCTTGCTTCTTGTAAGCCACGACTATAGTACAAAGTGTGTTTTCAAAACACATAAATAAAAGGCATTGTCATTTACAATGCCAATAGCTCAAACTCTCGCAAATGCGAGACCTATTGCATTGCAAATGCTTGTTGCTTTTGGATCTCTGCTGTGATGACAGTCCCCCAGTTGAGTCTCGGCTACGGTAATGATCTATTGAAAATGATTTTGGGCTGTAACCTTCTTTCAAAATAACGCTGGCTGCTGTGTATAGCGGGATTCAGTACTTTGACCTGCATGAGCACGAAATAGAGATGTGTTCACACACGTGTGAGCACAGGTAAGATTAGCGAGGAATACTATTCTGGCAGATGGCACCCAATGTACATCGTTATGATTCAGTTGCATATCGAAAGGATCTGCACTGTAACTTTTGGGTAAATTTTATAAAGTGTACAGCTTAACTATGCGCATTCAATGTTTTAACTGTAGTTAAAATGCAATTTTGGATTGCCACATGGTACAATGAGCAGAGTTGCTGCCTTGCACCCATTTTCCTGGAACCTAAATGGATTCCTTGGGTGGGTGAGCTAATGACTGTGCTCCACTACCAGAGAGATCCACAGTTCCAGAAAACAATAGGCTCATTCCAAGGGGATTATGATTCTCCTTCTAGAGGAAGGGCATAGTGATGGAATTTCCATAATGTATCACCTGCAATTCACTGTTATGTTAGGTAAGGGAAGCTCCAAGTGTTATCAACAGGGATATTATACACTGCTGTCTCTGCCTCCCAGCAGTAGAACCCTTCAAAGAATTTCAGTGTCACTCCTGTCAGGATCAGGGTGCACCCAATCCTGACTTGAACTCCTGGACTAGCTTGGACTTTCTCTGGAAATAATGGCACCAGCTTCCTGGTTCATCCTTGGCACTGAGTAAAGTGGACTTCCAGAAGGGCCTTGAAGGAGGGGGCCATGTGGATTTATTTTGTACTATTCCTGCTGCAGTGTCTAGAAAAACAGGCACATTCAACTCTTGATATTGTGCACAGTCATCCTTCAAGAGACTTAAAGCCTAAATGGCTGGCGAGTGCATCCAGAGACCTGTGGGGCACTCATAGGGAAGAGCCCTACATCAAGAGATGACAATGTCCAAAAGGGTAGGCCCAAAGCCCTTGCAACAAAGCTGCTGTTTGCCAGGATGAGGAATCATTGGTACAAGAGGCTGTGAAGGGGGTGACAGAATCCTCAAAGAAACTTTTGTGCCAGGAGGATCCTACTTGCCGATCCAGTTAACTGGGTTAAGCCCCGCGGAGCACAAAGCATCAAATCCCTGATTGTGTTGTGGCTGCTCATGTGCAGCACTTTCTACATCTCCCCCAGGTGATCTGTGGCCGTAATTACATGCAGGCAAACGAAAAGTCTGAGCACAATCTGTCATTCCATCCAAAATGCATCTTTTTATATTGGGTGTCCCAGGGTGGGGGAGCAATGTGAGATCCCTCACTTTATTACATTTTCTGCTCTTAGAAGTGGAAAACTGCCCAAGTCCTCCACAACCCATCGCAAGAGAGAAGTTGCTCCACCAATACACGGGAGCCCCAGGGCCTTACCACACAGCCATGCTGGTAATGGTCTTCCCAGTACACCCAGAGAGCTTCTATCTCCGAAGGAAAGAGAACAGGAACAGCTGGTATTAATGTCCGTCATTTGCCAAAACAAATGTCAGGCAGGCATATTAGCTGGTTAGACAATGCAGTTCAAGGAGCCTGCCATGAGCTCGAAGTAAGAGTAAGTATCAGTGCCCATGAAAGAGCTGTGGCACCCACAGTCAAAATCAAGTCTGCTGAGGTCTTTTAATTGAAAAAAGGAAAATAAGAAAATCAGAGTGCAACCACATTAAAGGACAGCTGCAACAAGGAGGGCAGGGCGTGGCGTGATGCCGATGGAGTGAGCAGCTCATCTCGGAGCTCCTCGTGGCTAGCCCGATCCAGCGACATCCTGACCCCCCCACATTGCTGTAGGGGCTCCGATTAGGGGCTGATCACTGCCGAAGAGAGCACGAGCGACCACAAGGCGCTTATCCCTCTCTGTAGCCCTGAATTCCTTCCAGCAAATTGACCCGATCACCGCCCCCGGACCCAAGATGGCAGAGCTCGGGAGACCCGACTGTGCCTGACGGAGGGAGCCAGAGTACAGCAGAGGACGAAGGCGGGATAGAAATAAGGCCCGGAACTGACTTGATCCGACAGCACAGCGAAGTGCCGAGACCGCGTCGGCGGCAGGGAGCGGTTATCCGGACCAGTCTTACCTTAGAGAAGGAGGAGAGGTGAGCTGCGGAACTGCGCCGGCCTGGCTGCACAGCGGGCACTACCACTGAGACAGGCCGCCAGGAGAGATTGCCTGGGCTGACCTTGGCTTAATGAAGATCGGACGCGGCAGAGGCAACTGATAATGGCCCTGGACTGTTGCGGGCTGAACTGAGGTGTCTGCAGACCTGGGGAGGCCCTGCCCCCGGGGAGAGGCGACGGCCTGCGGCCGACTACCGAGGACGCACGCTAGTGCCGGATAACTCCCAGCGCGGAGACCCAAGGGAAGACGAGGATCGGGAGCCAGCGCCGGCCCCACGTTAGAGACTTAACTGCAGCACCACCAGTTCTCCAAGCAGGTAGGGGCGCAGAGAGCCGGTCACGAGAGGCAACCTGCAGAGCACTGACTGATTACAGGGCACAGAGGGAAGATCTCTGTCCTGACAAAAGGCCAAAGACTGTAGCACCCAGATGAGGTCTGGCTGCTGGGAGGGGCTTTATTGCACACAGCTTTGCTGCACTCATACTGCCCCAAGCAGGGAACGAGAACTGCAGAATCGCGGAGCTGCGAGTGGGGGCCCTGCCTGTATGAAGAAGAAAATAGGGCCTCCCAGATCTATGCAACTGGATGAGGCGCCTACTTAGCTGCTGCCTTGGAGGAGGGGAACTGGGTTGCTGACTGCCTGCACAACCTGGGGCCGAGGCGGCGGACACGGGGGAGCTGCAAGGCCGCTGTCGCTTCCTGCGGGCTGTCAAACAGAGAGAGCGCTCGACAGAACTCACCGTGGGATATCGGAGGGGTGAGGGGGCCGAGGACCTGTGCTGGCCACAGCCAGGAGGGAACTGACCACCCCGGGCCTGGGCCCTGAGATGAGGCAGAGCCGCATTGGAGTGGGACTGAGGTGTGCCTATGGTGGAGCAGCGCTGAGAGGGGCCCCTAGCAAAGTGGGACATAGAGTATGAAGGCCCCCCTCTAGCGAGGTGACCAGAGATGGCCTGACCCGGAAGCTGAGAGGGGGGTTACCAGAGCTGCATCCATACCGCCCTAGATGGGCCCCTGTCGAACCCAATTGTGGCACTTTGGAAGAAAACAACCGAGGGCGTTATATCATATACTACGTTCTTTTATTTCGGTTATAGGTATACAGGTAATTCTTTCTTTCCTGTGGCTCTTTATCTTCGAGGGCGGGGCTTGATCCTTCCTTTTTTTTCAGCAGGTCGTCCCTCGGAAAAGGAAGAGAGAACTCTATGAGTATTGTTGTCCTTCCGTAACGAAGAATCAGGAATCAGGAGTGGAGGGGGTTCGCTAAACACCAGGTTCCCGCCACCAGTGTCACTCCACATGCAGGGTTTTCATGCCGCTGGTTTACGCTGCTGACTAGAGTAACTCAAACAATGGCACGGTCATTACCAAAAGTCACCCTCAGCCCCCTCCCTTCTCTTTTGGAGACGCGCTAGCGTCTAAGGTTCCCCTTCCGAACAACCCCCTGAGGCGACCACTTACCTCAGAAAGCCACGCTCCTCCCGGAGCGTGGCGAGACAGCTCGTGGTGCCGGCTGGGGTCCAGCTCCCTCTTCGCTTCTGTTGCGGGACTCTTCAGTGCGACCTCCGTCTGCTGCCGGTAAGCCCTCCCGGTCTCAAACGTCACTCTCCTGGCTTCTTCGGGTCTCCGGCTGCAAGTACTCCTCCGCTTTTAACTCATCGCCACTCTTCCATTGGGGAAAGCCGCTTATCAAATCGGACGCGGCAGTAGCAGGAATTCCAATTGGCTCACGTGAAGAGGTCACATGAGCCACTGTGGGGTCCAGGAAGTCCAATTTCTTAAAGGCGCCATCCAGGTCTTGAGTTGTCGAGTCCAATGGAGACTGGGAACAGAGGAGAGGAGAAACATAAGGAGGGAATACGTCCTCGTTGTCCTCTTCACCTTCGACATATTCAAGCACATCGTGACACCAATACTAATTAAAGAAGCAGGACTAAAGCCTGGGAAAGACATCGCAGTGCGGCTGGGCGCAGGGGCCCTCCTGAGTGGGAACAGAAATAGTGTTTGACCAAGAGTGAGCCTGCGCAGATTGACTGAGGTACCCAGCACTGGGGAGTGCGGTGCCTGCCTTGCTGTTGCCCTGAAAGAGGAGAAGATTGGAGAACTGGGCGACCCCTGATCCGCGGGAGTCGGAGCATAGGAGAAAAAAGTGAATAAGGCGAAACAACGTTCTTGCCAGCTGCGAAGTTGCGGGGTGCCCTTTTGCGATAAAAGTAGCAGCAAGCTATCGGGGATCCATAGTTGACCGGCAATTACAGGAGCGGACCTGAGGAAGACTCGGTGGGCGGCATGAGCAGTGGCGGCGGACAGTATTGCACATGCGAAGAAGAGCAGGCCCTACCCCAAGGCGCCCGTCACCCTGTGACACCTATAAGCGAACCCCCGCTGCTACATGTCTGGCCCCTGGGACATTAGGCAGAACTAACCACTAAGAAGCACTAGTAGACAAAGGGACTGGCGCTCGACGTGGCAGACTCTTACCAGAGTACTTACCTGAAGCTGAACCCTCAGAAACAATGGGCAAGCCTTCCAAACGAAAAGACTTAGATCAGCCCGAGACAACGACACCTGCAACATTGGAAACAACCGTGCCGACAACCACAGGGGCTGATGCCGCATCCACGCTCCAAGATATACTTCAGGCCATCACGACCTCCTGAGAGGCCCTGGAACTTAAAATTGACACAATCGGCACTGATCTCAGTTTGCTGAAAGATGACCACAAAAAGCTAGCGGAGAAGGTGACCAGCAACGAGCGTGCATTAGTAGATCTCTCTCCAGCTGTGGCTGCAATGAAGAAGCAGCTGCATGCCTCAGAGGCCAAGGTGCAGACACTTGAGACAAGAGCAGAAGACACCAAAAACTGCTCCCGCCGCAACAACAGTCGGATCATAGGCCTCCCGGAGAAAACTGAAGGAACAAATGCAGTGCAATACCTGGAGCAGTGGTTGCGCACCAGTGTGGCCCCCAGGGCCTCTCTGCTTTCTTCACCCTTGAGAGAGCGCATTGAGTCCCAGCCAGACCTCCACCACCATGGGCTCCGCGGCCCATGAATGCGTAGCTCCTGCATTATAGAGATCAGGACTCCATTCTGGCAATGGCACGCAAGAAAGGGGAGCTGAAGGTCTCTAACGCGACTGTGCGTATGTTGCCGGACTTCTCTAAGGAGGTCCAACGGCAGAGGGCATCCTACCAGGAGGTCAAAATGAAATTGTGACAGATGGATCTCCAGTACTCCTTGCTTTTCCAGTTGAAGCTGAGTGTGGTGACCCCAGATCAAGTGCGGTTCTTTCAGACCCCGCGGGAAGCGTGGGACTGGCTAGAAATCCAGGGCGAACCAAGATGCAGTACTTAGGATTGAGAACGGGATCGCCCGCGTAGGAATCCCAGACGAGCACGTCGCCTACAGCAAGTAACACTGCCATCTCAGGGTGAGGCTCGCCTGGGACGGCAAAGAGCAATGGAGGTAGTACCCAAATAAAAAGGGGCCACCCGAGCAGGATACATCAGAGCAGGAGCTGCTCCCTCTGGACTCTGAGTCGGACCCAGAATCTCATACCTCTAGGACATCAAGTTTGGAGATGCCCAAGATCACACCACGCACTGCAGATGATATAATCTAACTCATGCACCCTCCTGCTGGCTTACTGAGCTGGTCTACATCCCAGGACGCTACTGTCCTCCTATCCACAGATTCTGGGATGATATTTGAATAAGTACTCTAAGGGAGGACATCACAGTAATTCCCACTTATGCTGGATCGGAGCCGGGCCGCCTGGAGAAGAAGTGTGGCACCCCCTCACATCACAGAGCACTATAGAGGCTCTGCTCCAAACGTTAACGAACACTTATATGGTTTGGGCGAGTGGCCTGTTGCTGCTGGCCCTGGGGAGGGGGAGTTGGGGTTCTTGGCTGATGCTGTTACAGTTGGGGCTCAGCGAGTTGCACATAAGATACATACGAAGCAGGTGGGGACCCAATAGGAGAGCTGAGCGGGATTGCAGCTATAGAACGAGGGGAGTCTTTACTCCGCACTGACAATGCACATGGCTAATGACCTAAGATATAAATGTCTGATATGGAATGTCAGGGGTATGCATACCATGGCAAAAAGGTACAAAGTGTTCTCTTACCTACATAGGAGGGGGCACATCGAACTCCTGAAGGAGACGCACCTCACTGCTGAAGAAGGCCAGGTGATGAAAAAGCGATGGGGAGGCCAAGCGTACTTTACCACATACTCAGCATATGCCAGAGGAACACTTATATGGATAAGAGCAGGGGTCCCATTCCAACTCACAGACACCATGATTGATACTGAGGGTAGGTATGTGGCCATAAAAGGCTGATTAGATGGCAATGAGGGAACACTGGTGAGCATATATGCTCCCAATACAGACCAGGGCACCTTTTTTGAGCATCTGTCTCGGCGCTTGGCTCCATGGTAAACAACAACGACACTCATAGGGGGCGATTTTAACTACGTCTTGAACACCTTACTGGATCGTGAGCACAGTCCCGGGCACACGTGGTGGGGGTATAACAATGGTATGAGAGTCTCGTTTGGATCACAATTGCAACGGTTGACACCAGTGTAATGTTTGAAGAGATATTTTAATGAAGCAACGACTGAATTGAAACAAACAGCCAGCCGACATGTGTTTCGTCACTAGGAATTGTCCTGTGACTCTTCAGGGCTGTGTGGCGTTTGCGATGAAAGAGAAAGTAAGGTCCACAGAGCCGGTGATAATTCCAACCCGGCCAGGGATGCGTGGTGGTCTGGATGGCGGATATTGAAGTGGGGTGCAGAGGCACCCTGGTGGGTAGTAGACACGGTGGTAGTGCCGCGTGTGGATGAGAGATGCGGGCGCGGAGGTATGGGCCGCCGGATGTGTACTGTAACGTGGTCCGTTAATGTAGAAAGGATGAGCCAGGGCGGGTGCGCCGTAATGTTGGTAGAAGTATGTGGGCCCAGGTATGGTATGTGAGGACCATCCAGTGTCAAAAGTAGGGGCGAGATGGCTCGGGCGCCGTGTGGCGGCAGAGAGTTAGGAGCCTGGGTAGAACGGAAACGTTGCCATCCGCGAAGCTGGGCACCACTACGAAACCAGGGTCATACGGCCTCGTCCTCGCCACTAGCAGATAGGCGTACCCGCCTTCTCGCTCGCCCAGCTTCGCGGATGGCAACGTTTCCATTGACACTGGATGGTCCTCACATACCATACCTGGGCCCACATACTTCTACCAACATTACGGCGCACCACGCACCCCTGGCCGGGTTGGAATTATCACCGGCTCTGTGGGACCTTACTTTCTCTTTCATCGCAAAGTGACGAAACACGTGTCGGCTGGCTGTTTGTTTCAATTCAGTCGTTGCTTCATTAAAATATCTCTTCAAACATTACACTGGTGTCGACCGTTGCAATTGTGATCCAAATGAGACTCTCATACCATTGTTATACCCCCACCACGTGTGCCCGGGACTGTGCTCATTCTCCAGTGTGGGTCTTTGACTCATACACTTCCGGGGGTTATTGGGTAATTCCCCCGACCTGGCAGCACCGTACTTAGTCTGATCATTGTGTACACTACGCGAACTAGTCTGAGCGCCAATCTTCCTGGTTTCACTAAAAACCCTACCCCTAGCTTTTCACCTTACTGGATCGCTCGCACCCCCCGCTGCGGGACTCCCAGATGACCCGTACGGCCAAAGTATTCTCTGACTGTCAGCACCAATGGGGCCTGGTGGACTCCTGGAGACGCCGGCACCCGCTGGGTTGAGATTATTACTATTTTTTAAGTCTTCATGATCTACACGTCCGCTTAGATTTAATTCTCTCTACCCCTGATGTCCATAGCTTATTTAATGAGATTGAATAACTGTCCCGCACCATTTCGGACAATAACCCGGTACTACTCCGACTGCAGTGGGCACGCCCCAAACCTTACATTCCTACATGGAAACTTAAGACTGAATTGCTGGAGGACCAGGTCTTCCGCGAGACTATCAGGACCAAAATCACTCACTACTTTGCTAACAATGCTGGGTCTGTGGCCAGCCCCCAAATCGAATGGGACGCCTTTAAAGTTGTGATGAGAGGGTATTGCATTGCTGAGTCCAAAGGGATCAAACAGACTTATTTATTTATTTATTTGAAAAGTTTTATAAAGCGCGAACAAGACCCATACGGGTATCAGAGCGCTGTACAGAAATGGCAAAAACGAGGGTAGCAAACTCAAAGGGACAGTAAGTGAAGGTTACAACAGAGTGGGAAAATAGAGCTAGATATGCGTTGGGGGTATCAGAAGGTGTCCTAGAGCATGAAAACAGTTTAACATACCAGCATACAATAAAGCGCACTCGTGTATTACAATAAGAATCAAAATATTAACAAAACAAGAGCATGAGAGTCAGACTCTTTAGAAACCAAACGACCGGAAGCTCCCGAGCTTCAGCATGAACTGTTAGCGGCAAAAGAGGAGGTGGCAACGCAAGTAGAGAGGCTCCGATGTTTTGATTATCGGATGTACACTGACAGGACCCACGCTGAACGAGACAAATCGGGTGGGCTACTAGCATGGCTGGCCAACCCAGACAAACGCAGCTCCCCTATCCTAGAACTCGAGGATGGAGAGGGCTCCTGAGTATATGTGCCAGAGAGGATCAACGACACATTTGCAGGCTATTATTCGGCCCTCTATGCAAGCCCCACCACCAAAGACCGGCAGGAAGCGCAAGCATGGCTGACCAGCCTCCGAATCCCGCAGATCATGGAGGAAGAGGCAGACACTCTGGGAGGAGAAGATATAACTGCCCAAGAGATACTATCACACAGATGGCGCAGAATAAAACACCAGGGGCAGATGAGTTCCCGGTGGAGTTTTACTCCACATATTCTGCGGAGTTAGTCCCTCACTTGGTAACGCTATACGAGGCGGCCGGCAGCAACGGCTTCCTCCTGGATACTACTAAAGAGGCCATCAAAGTCCCGGTTTTAAAACCAAATAAACCGGCCCATGACAAATCGGCATACCGCCCGCTGTCAATGCTAAATATAGATTATAAAATCCTAAGCCGGATACTCGCTACCCGTCTTTTGCCTTTTATGACCACTCTGGTGCATAAAGACCAGGCTGGATTCATTCCCTCTCAAAGTTCGGCAGGGAATATACGACGCCTCTTATCCATCTTAGAGGCGAACAGGGGAGCCCCAGAAATGGCGGCGGTCCTAGCAGTAGACATAGAAAAAACTTTCAACAGCCTCGAATGGTCCTACCTGTATGAAGTCAGGGCGCGCATGGGGCTGGGGAGAAATTTATCAAATGGACCAAACTCCTATATACTAGGCCCACGGCTCGAGTACGGACCGGGAGAATAATATCGCAAATGTGGCCAGTAGAGCGTGGCACCAAACAAGGCTGCCCACTCTCCCCTGGCTGTGTAACCACTTGCAATCGCAGCAAGAACAGGGCAGTTTTATAAAGGGCTGCATTGCGGAAATACTTACCACCTCATAGCACTCTACGTTGACGATCTGCTGCTGTTCCTGGAAGGGAGAGAGGAAGATTTGACGGGCGCCCGCACGCTGCTAGAGAGGTTCGGATCCATATCAGGGCTAAAAGTGAGCTGGGAGAAGTCTCGTGTTTTCCGGGTGACCTCTACATGACACCCTCCAGGGCACTTAGCAAGGCTACGATGGCAGCCTAGCTGCTTACCATACCTAGAAGTCCACATATACCATACCTGGCTGGATATCTATGAAGGCTACATAGGGAGATCCCTACGAGGGCTAAGAGCATCCATGGATTTCTAGTGGACTCTGCCGCTCTCGGTAGCTGGCAGGATTGCTCTTCTTAAAATGATAGTGCTCCCCCGCCTGCTGTACTATTTTAACACACCTATGGATATCTGTGGGCTTTTTTAGAGATTTGAACTCCCAAATCCGGGCCTCCAACTGGAGCTCGGGACGATGTAGGATTGCTCTTGCGACATTGCAGCGTCCGATAACGGTGGGCGGTTTGGCTGCCCCGGACTTTGAGTTCTACTATATAGCAGCTCAGCTGAAGTGGTTGGTGTGAGAGATGACCCGGGGTCGCCAACGAGCAGAGGCCCCGGAACTGGCCGAGCCTTCGGTGGGCAACTTGCTTCGAGTGTTTCTTAGAGTACGTAGACCTTCCCGTACTGATTCCCAGGAGCTCAAGGTGCAGGCGAAATGTTTGTGCAGAAAATGGGGGTGAGGATACCGTATTCGCCAGCCATCCCGTTGGACATGCTAAAAGCCCTCCCACATGGAGGTAACTGGCAAGATTGGAGGTGTGGATGGATGCCGGGGCAACCAAAATGGGCGACTTATACAGACACAAGGAATTACTGCCGTTTGACAAGTTCCGAGCGGAGTTCGATTTGCACCGAGGACATTTTTTGCTACACAGCGCCGTCACGGCGGCCATCGGCAAACACTGGTGGGCGGGATCCAGAGAGCCCCCACCGCAACAGAGCTGTTACTTTATGGCCTTGTCAGCGGGAGTCATCAAAGCAGTTTCCTGCCTATAAAGAGCGCTCCAGGCCGACAGGCTGCGCCCGCTGGAGGCACGCCGCCTCCAGTGGGAAGAGGACTTAGATACCCCAATACCTGCAAAGGACTGGGTGCTATCTTAGCTAGAATACCCAAGATATCGAGAAACGCACGTTTCAAACTGATAAATTACTATGTCTTCCACAGAGCCTATCTGACGCCTGAGCGAATACATCGATACTTCCAGGCGGAGGAGGCAGCCTGCCCGCAATGCGGTGAAGCACGAGCCCATATTATGCATATGTTTTGGTCCTGTACCCATTTGCGAGGATACTGGGAGGGGGTGGTACAGCTTGTGAGTGAGGTCATCGATAGTGAAATCCCCAGCTCCCCTGCGTGCTGCCTATTAGGATGGTTTCCCCACACAGCTAAAACTAAAGTTACCAGTAAGTTCCAGGACCTGGCCTTCGTGCTAGCAAAGCGCAAGATAACTAGGAACTGGAAAGCCTCAAGAGGCCCTAATCTGATCGCCTGAAGAAAAAAACTCCAAAAATGGGCGGGATGTGAAGGACGAAAATTGATGAGGGAGGCCAAAAGGGGCTTGCGGCATATTGAGGTCGCCAGAGCCTGGGAGACCCTTATGCACGACCTAGAGCACCCGGGGGAGGGGGTACAGGAGGATGAGGAGGGGGCAAATCTGTAGGGCCCGCACCCTGACATAGGAGCACAGCCAGAACCAATATTGCCCGGATGATTATCATGTCCGACAGATCTCACAGCCATACACACTGTCTTAGCGGGATGACGCAATGGGAATGCACCCAAACTGGCCATAGCTGCATCTCTGCTCCCCAGACACAATCATTATGTTAGCGACTCGCAGGGGGGGAGAGGGGAAAATAAGGGGTATAGATCCAACATGAGCTATGACTATGGAGCACTCGGATGAGTAATTACTAGTTAGGCTGTCAAATGAGTACATAATGAATGCTATGTTGGCCATTGCTGAACTGCTCCAATGTTTTTGAAAAAGGATCAATAAAATCTGTTTAAAAAAAAAAAAGGACAGCTGCAACAAACATAAAGTGATGGAAGGAACTGGAAGGAGTGTTTGAATTCATCTCAGCCACCTGCTTGGGGCTGAGTCCTCTGCAATCATTTCAATCACTTTGTTGTTCATTGCAGAAGATGCCCTAAGTGCGATAAAATGTCCAGGCATGGATCTTCTACTCATTATGCACAGAACTCAAGCTATACTTCACTGAGAAGGCCTACGCAAGCCGAAGCCTGTATGTTGTTGCTTGTGTTCCCATTTGGAGGGGACTTTATGTGGTAATCCCACCTTGAAAAATGTTTAGGGTAGCTGGTTTGGTTGCAAGGTCCCTTTCGGAGGCCTTCCAAATAGTTATTTCCAGTGAAATATTGTTTATATGTTTGATTTTGTGCATAGACTTTAGTTATTTGAGTGTTAAAATATTTACCCAAAGTAAAAGCTCTGGCTGGACATGGATTTACTGACTGCTATTGTGTAATGCTCTAATTGAGTTTGTAGCCGGCACCACTTGCCTTGATCAAACAAAGGGCATCCCAATAACCCCAGGGAAGCTGACACATTGTGTAAGAATCAATAAAGAATACTCCCATGTAAAGTCCTTTGAACAGTAAGACTGATAAAAACACATATTGTGAAAAAACATTTTATTCTAGAGAATGATGGGTAGATAGAGGCATAAAAACACAAAATGCCTGGAAGCTCAAATGCAGAAATTGCCCCCATTGATACATTTGGGGGCTGGTAACTCATGCTTGCCCTGGGTTCCCTCTGAACTGGATTTCTCACTGGGCACTTGCTCCCTGCTTACATATTCTTGTACTGCAAGATGTTGCTACATTATTGGATTTTCTTTCTAAGACAGCTGAGGGCATTACCTAGCATCTCACCTCCCCATTATTCATGATTGGTTTAACAGGGGCTGGTCGGATCCCACCTACTAGTTGGAACTATCCCTCCTAGGATTCTCCCAAATACTAGCCATGCTCTACAGTTCCCTGATCCCCTACGACACGCCCCCAGTGACCAAAACGGTTCTTCTGGGTTAGAGGGCCACCCTATGCCACACTCACAGGGACACAACACTCATGCAACAAACACCCCTTTGGCAAGGTACCTGGCTGTGGGAAGCTGTGACATTGAGGGGCTTTGGGAGATGGGACCTTATCGGTATTTCGCAACTAGACAATGTTTGGTCGGGGACACATATGCGCTCCTTCCAAATACTCCAAACCGCCTATGCCCTTACCAATGCACAATTCTACAAATACCTTCAATTGAGACATGCTCTTCAATTCCATGTCTCCCAGACATGCCCTCTCCCCGAGTTCAGCCCGCTGGAAGCCAAACTCCTCATGGGTGCACTAGGCAAAGGTGGGATCTCCAAAATTTACCACACACTGATCGTTAACGCCCAGGGCTCTTTAGACCACTTTAGAACTCAGTGGGAGAACTGGATAGGTCCCTTCAAAGATGATGATTGGCGCTGATGGCGCCTAGAATTATCACCATTTGTTCTAAGTTGCACCTGATCCAAACATACTACCTATATGGCACTTACCTTTCCCCAGCTAGACTACACCGAGCAGTCCTCTTCCCTGAGCCCGCTTGCCCCACTGTGGTGACGCTGCTGCCGATTTCTATCATGTGGTCTGGTTATGCCCTAGGATTCAAGAGTTTTGGTCCACAGTGGTGGGAGAGCTAACCGACGTGTTGAGGCGGGAGGTTACCCTTTCCCCCTTAGTGCTTCCACTTGGTGTCCTCGATGGCTCGGGGGCACAAGGGCTGACCGGAGATTCTTGTGCACAGCCCTAATGGTTGTCAAGCGCTATGTTTCCACTCGCTGGAAATCTCCCACCCCTCCTACCCTCTCACAAAGGCACCGGGTGATGGACTGGTGTGCACAGCAGGAAAAAACGGTCTACGAGACCCGGGGTTGTCCTCTTAAACATGGTTGAGTCAGGGGGAAATGGCTTGGCCAGCTAGCCTGGGGTCCCGCTTGGGGAAGGGGGTGTTGCTGTTGTTTTGTGATATTGTCTCATGCCATTTGATAGCTTATGCCGTGATCAAACGCTGTAAAATCTTTTCCAACATGCTACCTGTGTGTCTTGCGATATTCTTTGTGCAAAATTTCAATAAAATCTGTTTATCAAAAAAAGACCGCTGAGGGCAACACACATAGGGTCAGATGTATGAAGCGTTTTTCCCGTTCGCAAACAGGCCGATTCGCAGAAAAGCCTTTTGGGATGTATCATCCCAAAAGGCCATCGCAAAATAAGGAATCGCAAAATTTGCGATTCCCTATTTTGCGAATGCATTTAAGGAATCGCAAATTGCGATTCCTTAAATGCAATTCTGGAAGCCCCCAAGATTTTGCCTTAAGAAATCGCAAATTACCACCAACTTCAAGTTGGTGGTAATTTTAGATTTTCTAGAAAAATGCACTTTTTGCATTTTTCAAAGTGCTATGTGGCGCACATACATGCCCTTAGGGCATATATGTGCGCCACATGTGCACACATGCATATTTCAGGGGTGCAACAGGGTGTCCTTTTGGCACCCTTGCACCATTGAAATTGCATTCGCAATTTGCGAGTACCTAATGGGTACTCGCAAATTGCGAATGTCTTCCCATTCATTCCTATGGGCCTCTAGGCAGGTATTCCTTAATTGCGAATCGCAATTAAGGAATATGTAGGAATTGCAATTATTATTGCGAAACCTACATACATTGCATTTTGCGAGTCCTTAATAGCGAATCGCTAAAATTCGCTATTAAGGACTCGCAAACTGCAATGATGATACATCTGCCCCATAAAATCTGTCAACAATTACTGAACACTTCTTCCAAGAAAAAGTCTGATCCACTGGCTATGGCAATGTGTTTTTTGTTTAGGGCTGTGGCAAGACGGAGGGGCGAATTAGTAAAGCGGGATTTATAACGCAAATGCCTTATTTGGAGTCCCTGGTGTACAAAATTCCTGGTGTGATGTTAAAGTCACCATGTGTTTATGGCCTACTCAGTTCAGCAGAGCAGTGTGTCTATCTTGCGCTCTTCTCAACAATAAAGAAAACTGTATGCAACTTTTCTATTTTCTGTGACTCGAGTAAGGAAAGGAAGTGATAAAGACTACCCTCAGGATGTTACAGCAAGATACTGTTTTTCCAGTTTGAACAGGAACTGAAATTTTGTGAAATCTTAGCAGTAGCCTTTATACCGTTATGTTGAAATGAATGTAAGCACGATAACTGACCCCAGAAAAGCGGAAAGGGGTGTCCTAAAGGATGTTGCCACCAACATCAGTATCTGCATTTGTAATAATGCACTTCGGTACATTATTATACACACGTCAATACAATTAAAACATTTAATAATGTTTTGAGGCAAAACAGCAAAGAAGTGGACAACAGCATTGCAGGGCTTTTGTTATAACACGATACATTGAAACCATAATTCAAGATATCTGTTCTTACAAAGCCTAGGATTGTGAAGCAACAATTTCCACATAGAAATGTGGCTGCTGATTCTTTAAAAGTTTTACACTGCAAAACACACGTAGGCCGGTGGACGACCAATGACATCCAGCACAGCAGCAACCAGGGTGGAAACTTTGGTGCATATTTACAAGCCCCTATAGCCACCACAACGTCGCTTTTCAGGACGTTGTGGTGGCGATAGGGGCTTTGCCTTATTTTTAAGCCACTTAACGTGGCTTAACACTGCCTTGTAAATAAGGCACCCTTTCACGCTATACTATGCGTGAAAGGGGAGGGCAATGGGTGTTGCTGTGGGCGTTCCACCGCACACCCATTGATTTTGACGCTGCTCCATATTTACACGGGTGGCGTAAATATGGGGCAGCACCAAAATGAAGACCAGGGAAAACCTGGTCTTACCCTGGCGAAACGAGGAGGAATGTTGAATTTTTTCTCGTTTTTGCTGTTTCCATATGCAGCACACATGGAAACAGCAAAACGCCAATGATTGTTTATCTGCGGAAAGGTGCCCCTTCCTGCACATAAACAATCTTCCCCTGCAATGCAGACACCCTTGCACTATGGTGCAAGGGTGCCTGCATTGGCGCTAGGTAGCTAAATTTAGCGCCAGTGCAGGAGGAAACGCAGGGCTGCACCATATTCTTGTAAATATGGTGCAGCCCTGCGTTTCTAAAGTGACAGAGCGCGGAGGTAGCCTTTTTGGCTTAATGATCGCTTCGCCTCTTTACTAGTTTATATGCCCCTTTGTTGCTTGTGAGGCAACAATAGCACTCTCTAGATCGGACTGGATTCACTTCAGCATCACCAGGCAGATACCCTTAACTAGGTACAACATATATTGAATGCATAAACACCACAAAACAATACACACGGTCTGACACAATAAAAAATGTGCACACGCCTAAATCTTTCACCAATTTGTTCCTGGTATCTTTTCTGTCTGTAGTCAGGGTACACTGTAGGGGTTTGCAAAATTTGTGCAATTTACTTTTGCCTATTTACGTGAAATGCTGAAATTACGCATAATTATCTAAAATGTAGCTGTGGCATTTAGCGCTATCTTTAGAGCACTTGTTGCTTAAAAAAAGAGCACCAAAACTACAACTACTGCGAATTACAGCTGCTCACGTTCAGGTCATTCGCATTATTCCCGCACCATAGTTTTGTAATGAGGCATAATGGTATAATTTCAAAAATTTCACTAAACAAGCGGAACGCTAAATTCCCAAAATTACGCAAATTGTAAGGATGTAATTGAAATTACAGTACACTGGTTCTTAACGCTGTCAGCGAGCTTGTCACTGTCAGCACATCTCTCTACACCTAGCCACTAGAATCTTTTCCTAATTCAGCATCTAGTTAAATTAATTTTGAGGTGCCCCTTTTATTAAAGATACATAATTACAATGCACACTTTGGCTCTATTTTTAGTTGTATGTAAACTCTGATGGGCCAGGTAATGGTAGTTAACAGCCCCAACAGGATTTTGAATAACTCTGAAACACAACAATGACACAGTTTACCCTAGGGACACCAGACACTCCAGCTGCTCAAACCGGCAATGAGGAATAACATAAAGTAACATAGGGATCAAACGGTAAATCTACTTCCCGGTTATTACCCAGTCCTAAGTGGACCTTGAGGGCCAGTTTTTCTACCTTCAGAGATTCCACTCCAGCCAATAACACTATCTCCAGCAACTGGACCAGGAACATTAGCAGGCCACTTGTAACATGGGCATCTGTGGTGGTAACAACTTGCCACCCCTTTGCAAGTGCCTTGGACCAAGAATTTGCTCAGCCAAAACCCATTGAGACCTTTATAGTTTCTCATCCACTTTTGTTGGGATCAGAATGTCTCCTGCATGGTATACAGGCAAGTACCCCTGCCATGAGTGCTTGACTACATATGTATTTAAGCCCTTACATCACTCTAATCTAGCAGGTGCACCAGGGGTGGCTGGTATGTAGGGTGCTCTAGGGCACAGACCCAACAGAGGAAGCTACTCTTAGCAGTTTAGAGCTGCAGAAATATAAACTGATGAAATGACAGATTTGTCACTTTGTCATTTTACATTCCTGTGAGCTGACTGTGCAAAGCGAGCATGTCAGCAGCATAGGAGAAGGGGTAATATGTAGGGCTCAATACATTGATGGATTGTACATGTGTGAAGGGGGCTTTTCATTGCTGTCCTCCTCATTCATTCACTGTCAATAGCAATGCTGCTCAGGGCAGCGCACACGTCAAGGATAGGAAACTTCTTGGGTGATGATGGGTTTTCTACAAAGTTGCCTCAAATACCATCAGAAGCCAGGATAGAGCAAGGGTGACGAAGGGTCATCCCCTGACCTATCCTGACATCTAATAGGGCGATCAGCAGGTGCCAAAAGGGGGGCTGTGTCCCTAGTTGGGGGTGTTTTGTATATGTCAATTGCACTTGAGCATAAGATCAACAGATTTTCTTTTTTCAATTCTGACTTGCACAGGATGAAATAATAGAAGTAGGTTGGCTGTGTGTGCTTTTTTAAAGCTAATTTAAAACTGTTCCTATTTCGGTTAGATTCCGATTTTCAATTTCTGTCAGAGTGATAGTGTTAAACCTGGCATCCTTAGGTTGGTCTTCCCCAGGACCTTTTGCCTTTTGCCTCCACGTTTTGGAAATTCTTTTTGTTGGCCATAGGACTCTGAGCACTTTACCACTGCTAACCAGTGCTAAAGTGCATGTGCTTCTCCCCTAAACATGATGAAATTGATGTATACCTGATTGGCATATTCAATGTATTGGTAAGTCCCTTGTAAAGTGGTATACCATATACCCAAGGGCCTGTACTTCAAATACTACTAGTGGGCCTGCAGCACTAGTTGTGCCACCCACAGAAGTAGCCTTTCAAACCTGTCTCAGGGCTGCCACTGCAGTACAATGTATAATTTACTGCCACTTCGACTTGGTATTTAAAACTACTTGCCAAACCGTAAACTCCCCTTTTATTACATATAAGTCGCCCCTAAGGTAGGCCATAAGTAACCCTAAGGTCAGGGTGCTATGTAAGTAAAAGGTAGGACATGTACTTTTATGTTTTGCATGTCCTGGTAGTGACAAACAGCCTATGTCATTTTTCACTACTGTGAGGTCCACGCCTCTCATAGGCCAGAATTGAATTCCTTAATATACTTTTGAGTTGCAATTCATGATCAGAGAGGAGTAGCTTTTTCATGTTTCATATCTTTGGAATAGTAATGAGAAATCCTCCTTACTGGTGAAGTTGGATTTAACATTATTGTTTTAGAAATGCCACTTTTAGAAAGTGGATATTTCTCTGCACTTACTGCTCTATGAGCCTGACAGCCTGTCTCCAAAACATGTCTAGGGTGGGTGACAGCTACACTTTGCGCATTCCTTCTAGACAGCCACGAACACAGAAAGGTGAGGTTCATCTGCATTCTGAGCACTCATCTGCATTCTGATGGGTTTTCCTGGGCAGGGAGGAATGGGAGAAGCTGACACTTACACTTCAACAGGTAGTGTCCTGTTCGCACGCAAAGCACTGATTTAACCCCCATAGATAGCCTGGCAGACAGGACTGGGTTGAAAGGGATCCTTGCTCACTTCAGGGAGCTGCTTTGAAGTCACCCCTACATCTTAGACACTTTTGGATGTATGTGCTGGGTCTCTGACCCCCCAAAACCAGACACTTCTGAATCTTGAACTGAACCTCTGTCAGGAGGACTGCTGTGCTGCTTAAAGGACTCAACTGGACTGCTTTTCTGGAAGGAATGCTTGTTGCCCTGCTGCCTGCTGCTCTCTGACTCTGCCTTCCCTCCAATTTATCTCCAAGGGCTTGCTTCCTGTTTTCTGAAGTCTCAGGGACATAAAAGACTTCCTGCAATCCTGCTGGTGCCTCTGGACTCTGCCTTCTGTGAGTCCTACCCTTGCCTGAGGTACTCTCTCCATTTTCTGGGCCCCACAAGTGGGTTCTGCAGCTGTTTTCTACAAAATCGACCCATCGTCAGCACTGCACCGACCGGAACTGACGCATCGCCCTTTGATGCAGAGGTTGTTCAACAACAGTGGTTCTACAGCCTGTGCGACCCGACTGCGACACTGTGCATGGCTCAACGATGATGCATTGCCTTCATCTCAGTGGAACTCGACGACGACGCAGCGACCCGACTGCGTGGAAAAGATTGACGCATCGTACCCTCAGTGTTGATGCTTTGCTCCATCCAAGGTACTTTCTCAGAGAGTCCTGCGAGGGTCCTGTCGTCGGCCTGCCCTCAATCTTGGTCGGCCTAAACTTTGGATTTGCACCGGTCTCTTCATGACCTCAAGTAACCTTTTGACTGCTAGTGACTTCTAAGCACTGTTTTTGTATTTAATCTTTAAAAATTCATATCTCGACTTTTACTGATTGGATTTTTGTCGTTTTGGTCTTAATTTCTCAGATAAATATTCTCTATTTTTCTAAACATGTCTGGAGTCTTTTTGTGGTGTATTCAGTGTATTACTGTGTGTGTCTGTTGCACAAATACTTTACACCTTGCCTCTTTAGATAAGCCTGACCGCTCTGTGTCATGTTACCAGAGGGTGAGCACAGGTTATCTTTTAGTGTGTATCTAGCTTACCCTGACTAGACTGGTGGTTCCTGCCTGGTCTGGGTGTATACCTCAGCCAACCAGTAAACCCATTTCTAACAGATAGTGCCACACTTTCATAGCCTGCCTTTCAGTGGGTTTTAATATGTCAGTGCAAATAAGGATGTCATTTTGTCATTAGACTGAAAGGAGTATTTTGTCAAAATAATGTATGGTTGAAATAGCTTCTTGTAAGCAAAAATGGGCAGCACGCTTACCGCTATGCGAAATCTCGCAAATTAAATAATATAGGTGACAATAAAGCTGCATTTTCAGCTCTGCTTCTCATGGACTGCACCTTCCTTGTGCATGGAAGGGTGTCACATTGATCCTGTTTAGTTTGGAGTTTTCTATAACACTGAAATGCACAAATTACAGTCACATCAGAGTACAGAAATGCAAAAGACAAAATCGCAGTTCAGAATTGATAGTGCCACTCTGCGCTTTGTGGATCAAGAAATAGTAAGCATTCAAAATCCAACCATAAAGGTAACAGCATAGTGCGATTGAATTGGTGTAGAAGTGAGAAGAAAAGAAATGCATTTTTGTGCAGGCTGCACATACCACATTCAACTGGGTACAGGGTAGGCAATTAGCTATGTTTATTTATGTGAGAGCCAATGAGAATGCTTTTCCTGGCAAATGCATGTATGATAGGACTTGAACATGAACCCAAGACAGGATCTCCGGTTACAGGGAACCCTGCAGTTCCCTTTAACTGAGGCTGGTGTACGTCTTGAGTGATCAAACTGCCCTCCAATGACTCTCCTGGGCCTAGTAAACTCTGGTGTAACTTTTGAGCATTGAGGTTTGGTTTCCAGGCTGCGCTTCTGCGGTCAGTGGCGGTTAATCGATTGTGGCTACCAACTTGCCAGGGCAGGCTTCTTCAGCTTTTGTGGTCTGTAGCAGTAACAGGAAGTCAGCCAACTGACTCTTGGAGACACTTCTTCTGTCTGGGGCTTGGGGATGACTTTTCCTCGAGCAGGGCACCACAGGTACAGTCCTCTCTTTGCTTGCCGAAGGATCAGCAAGTGTTGTCCAGTCTTTGGTGCAGTTTCTCTTTGCTTTGTCCAGGGAAGAGCAGGACAGTCCTTCTTCAGTCTTCTCTCCAGTGCAGATGAAATCTGAGGTCTGCGTGCCTGGGATGCCACTTTTATGTTCAGGATTTGCCCTCAGGGGATGCGGTGACTACTAGCCAATGGGCTACCAACTCCCTTAACCCCGATGAGCACGCCCTGCATAGTGTGTCATTTAGCTATCCTAGAGTGCAACATTCTGTCCACTCTGAAGATGGCAGAACCCTTCTCTCTCTCTCGGGGTGTGGAGCTTGGTAGCCCATCCTAGAGTTGTGGCTACCTTAGGACTACATGCGCATGGGAAAACTAGTTTGGCAACGGACACCAAGCTGCCTACCAGAAAAAAAGAGCAGACCCTCCATTGTGTGTCCACCATTTGTCCTTCAAAAGGCTTCCCCTTTGAAGCTTGCCTTTTGGGCTCACATTCTGTTTGGCCTTCCTGTCAGGGATAGGTGACACCTCTTCCAATGACAGGCCCTTTGTGTTCCTTCCTGAAAGTCATTCACACCTCGACCTAGGAGTGCATAAGACTGTCTTGTGGCCAGAAACCGTAAACGGTCACTGGAAACTTCTGCAGCAGATTTACTTAAAGATAACATGAATTTCAACTTGGGGATCAAGTCAGGTTTAATATAATGATTCTTTTGATACCTTGAAGTGCCAACTTTAGCAGTCCTATCCAGAAGTTGGCACAGCTGAGTTGTCAGCGTGTAATCCTATACTCGCCAATTGGGCTACTGGCCTTTCTACAGCAATAATGACAATTTCAGGGTTTTGCTGTTAGGACACATTAAAATACATGTGGAACTTTTTAATATCCAACACCCTGCCTTAGTGCTGGACAGGCCTGCCTTAGGGGTTACTTATATTTATTAAAAAGGAAGGTCTGGACTTTGGCAAAGTTGAGTTAGCAGTTCGGAAACTACTCTGCTAGCCAGCAAGGGCAGGCTGGGAGTCCAGCCTTGCTTTGTCAAACTCATGGTGGCACAATAAGTGCTGCAGTCCATGAGGGACACTTTAACTTACATGCCCTGGGTACCCCTGGTACCATAGACTAGGAACTTATGAGGTAACTTATGCCAATTGTGGGTGAACCAATCAGACATATATATTTTAAGAGTCAGAGCACTGGCACTGCAGCCTGGTTAGCAGGTCTCAGTGTACCTTCATAGCTGAAAAACCAGCAGCATCAGTCCAAAACCTTGGGGTTGATCATGCAAAATGAGGCATTTCTTTACAGATGCAAATGTAACACCTTGGGAATAGGTGTCCACTACAAGTGCACTCCTTTTCTGTGCTGAGCACATTTTCTGCAATCCCCACAACTCTGTAATACAGCTCTGCCAATGTTTGACTGTTGGAAGACAAATCATAAAAAGTGATGTTGGCAACTTCTGATTACAGTTAAAATTATTGTAGTTTAAGAACTTGCCTTTGTCGCAGTGGCGACCAGCATGGTTCTGGGGTGGTGGTGGGGTAAGTAAAAAATAAAATTAAACTTACCTCCTCGCTGCGTCCTCCTCGCCACGTCCTCCTCCTCGTCCCTCCTACCGGAACATGGAACAGGAAGCACCCAGGCTCCCCTGAGCCAATCACGACGCTGCAATGCAGCACCGTGATGGGTCTGAGCTCTGAGGTTCGGCGCTCAGATGGGGACTGGGAGCCTGGGAATGTTCTCCACCCAGGTTGTAATACAGCCTGGGTGGAGAACATGCTAAGTGCGCATTAATGTTTCGCCGGCCCGAGACGGCCTGCCAAACATTCATGCGCACTTAGGGAGTGAAAACCACTCCTCCCCGCCTGCCCCGCCAAGCAAAGCTGCCACGCCTGCAACAGGAAAAAAAAATGATAATAACATTGAGTTATTATCCTTTTATTTTACCTTACACTGCTGAAAAGCAGTGGGGCAACGCTCATCCGCCTTAGCAGAGGAGCCGCCACTGCTTTGTCGTGCTGTACCATACTTTACAGTTCCGACAATGCACCCATAACTACTTTCCAACTCCTTTGGAACCGAATCATCGACTGGTGTTTTGAATTTCAGTTGGCTAAAGGGACAATGTGTTTTAGCATGTTTAGCAGTGAGCTGGCTGTCATTTATGTAATGGCAGCTCCTGCATGCCATATTAGAGACGTTTGGTGATAATCTGTCTATTTCTGGCATTTAATGAAAGTTCTTAACTTTGTTTTTTCTCTCTCTTGAATCATAGTGGCATTCAGAATGGTGCTTTATTATAATTTTTGCTATACCTTGTACTGAAATCCATTTCATTAGACAGATGTCTCTGGTATTTGATAATGTTGATACATGGGTATGAAAAGCAGAATCGTTTGTCTGTGTGTGAAGCAGTGCATGTGAATGCTAAGCGAAAATGGCAGACTGATGATTAGGGACCCAAACAGGTTTTTATTAAAAATTAAATCTGGCATTCCAGGGCCAACATACAGGTTTTTTAATGAAAATTGCAAGCTTCTGTTTTGGGGAAGGGAGAGGGTGAACATACATGTTAGGTATTTCACAATTGAGGGGCCGATTCCGATCTCGGCCGGTAGGGCTCCGAATCGGATTTGGCTTTACCAGATCCGATTCGGAGCCCTGTTTCCCGACCGATTCGTACGTGCGCCGGGCGAGCGAGTACGATGCGAAAACTCCGACCGACTCGTTCGCGAGACCCAACCGCACCGACCGACTCGTACGCGAAAGCCGACCGCTCCGACCGACTCGCTCGGACACGCCTCGCACCGTGCAATGGAGACGTTCCCCGGCCGGGCAAGTACGATGCGCGCCGCGAGCAGTCCGACCGACTCGCGCCCGGTCCGGCTCGAAGGAGCAGTCGGAGCCGTACTTTGGGGTCCGTGTCGGACCCCCTGTACGCGTAGCCGTGCGAGTCGCACACAGGGGGACCCATGGGTCCCCCTACCTGTGCATGTACGGCGCGAGTCGCTTCGCCGCGTACACGCTGTAGGGGCGCCCCTGTTCGCCTCGCACCCATTGAGTCAATGGGAGCTCACGTACGCGTTGTACGACAGGCTCCCATTGACTTCAATGGGAGTCCGACCGAATCGAGTCCGATGGCATACGTGCGCATCGTACTCGTTCGGTCGGGCTGCTAGGGTCCGATTCGGTCGGAAATCTCTCCGAGTCTGGCTCGGTCGGAGAGATTTCCGGCCCGAATCGGAATCGGCCCCTAAATGTCTATATTTTCAGAAACTGGCAAGCTAGTGTTTGCACAATATGTTTGCATTTGAATAATGTACTTAAAGCTAAAATCTGGCCAAATCGACACATTTTGCAAACCTATTTCAAATTTTGGCTCCTTGGTACCAGAGGGGTTGTAATCCTGTGCATGTTGATTCATGATTTATTTGAAAAAATGGTATTATCATTAGAGAGCTTTCGATAATATCACTGTTACTGTCTGGGACTTGAATGTGTGAGCTTGGCCTAACCTGCCTTCTCTCTGATCCTGTAAGATCTATGCAATTGAGTAGTAGCATTGCTTTATGAGACTGTAGAATTTGTGTCTCTCTGCTGTTTATGGTATACGATTGTGAGTGTTATATAACTTTTTAGTTTTTCACCATTTTCTTTTATAATATATCTATCAACCTACTTGGAAGCAACAATTTAGAAAAATAAACTGAAGACATTTTCTACAAACATTATGAAAAATGATAAGCCACTTCAAATAGAATAATCAGACTTTTAGTGTCTTTAATACATGTAGATCTTCAGAGACATTTTAGAAAAATTGTATGAGAAAACCAGATATTCTGTTACTAGACGTCTTGGGAAATGGTGAATCCCAATAATCCTTGATGAGGGTAAGGTTTGCCTGGCACACCATAAAATGACTGAATTAATTCAATTCTACGCCTTCAGAATCCCTGCAATTTTAGTCAAATTGTGCACAAATTGTTCAGTAACATTCAGCATTGGGGTCTGTTTTTTATTTTCAAAAAGGTTATCAAGAGAAAAAGTCCTTAAATGCCCACTAAATTAAGCTGGATACAGTTGCTTTGCTCACTGGTAGGCCAGTCTATACGCCCCACCACTCTCAAAGTACACCAACCTCCACTGATTTGCACAGCAACCTAGGCATGTCCTTGACAGTGTGCAGTCCAGGACCTGTCCTGTGAACTGGAGGGGGATACCCAGCAAGTCCTCATAGTGGACAGAGGACTACTGTTCCTGTCCTGGGCTTAGGACACTAGGGACTGGTGGAAGTATAGTTGTCCAGACCTTTTTATCTGTGTCAGTGAGAGTGTGGCCTACTGATCCCTCTTATATCAGGTTCAACTATTATGTGAAATCCAAAACCTGGCGCTGACATCCTGTGAGTATATTGAGTACGTGTACATGTATAGTATGTGTGTAGTGCATGTGTGGTAGTAGGACTCTCTGAGTCTCAATATTGTAGCTAGTGTGATCCATTTTTGATGGCCTTAGTTTTGAATGGTACAAGATAGATGGTGAATGAGAGCAGCGTCACCAGGCAGTGGCAGTGTATAGTTTACATTCCTGTGGCTGGATGGTGCAGATCCAGGCACTGAAATGAAGGAGGTGGAGACCGGGCTACCATTAGAAATTCCATGAAACCTACGTTAGCAATGGGCTGCTGATTAATTCTTTCTGAGCACTGCCATTTGGTAGGTAGTAGGGGTGAAAGGTGGGGCTGTAGTTTCAGTGTCCAAAGTGAGGAAGCTTATAGGTCAGGCATGGCCTTTTTTCTGTCCCTAATTACTGCTTCAGAGATACTGATGAATGTTGGCAGCCGGGTGAAGAAACTGCACACTTCACTGTGCCCATATTGGTGCCATTTGTCCTTCCTTACGGTGAAACTACTAAGGGCAAATGCCACCAATATTTCCCACAACTATTGGTGACACACATCTTTCTTGCAGCCACTCATCAAGCTATCATCCTGGAAGCAAGCTGCGTATCATCTTCGAGCACAGCAGCAGCTGACAACAAATCAAAAGGCATTATATGCTTCAAACTGTGTTACAAAATAGGTGAAATGGCCTACCGCAGGGTGAAGGCCAACCTGGTGGTAAAGCAGAGAAAATATCTAATGTAGTGAACCAGTCAACTTGATATGCACAACAGGTAACATCTGTATTTTGAAAACCTACATGAAGGGATACTCCCCACACCTTTGAAAACACTCTTAGGCTCACCCTTTCCTAAAACACTTCTTCCTTACTCATACTTTTATGCACACTTCACAGCTTTAGGAACAGCCACAGTACCAGCAACCAAAAACATTAGATCTCTTCTTCATTTCTACCTTCTGATGGAAAGATCTGCATTTATAACACATCTGCTTTACAAAAACATTTCAACTTTATATCATCACCCTACTCAGACATGTACATAGGTTAATGTCAAAAGGAACCAAAATACACACAATCCTCCTCCTGCAATTTTCATATGTGGTTTGTGAGACAAGAGTGCATGACACACCAAGCTAGGCGCACCCCCTCCAACCTCATCCTCCCACAATCTCGTTACACTTTGGCACAATTTAAAAAGCATCAACACACAGATATCAACAACACGGTATAACCACGGTCCTGTCCATTCTCAGATCTGCTACATTCTATTGCAAGCCTCCGAACAGTGTTCCCTCAATTCACAGTGCCTACACACTCACATTGCTGCAAGTCACTCTCTGGATTTGGCTAGAAGGCCCACGCGTAAACATTAGATTCTAACACCCACCATCGAACTCACCGCCAAACCATCACTACCATTGCACCTGACCTTGATCACTAAAAGTTTGATGTGTGTTCAACAAGCGACTGCCTAGGGGTATCATCCGCACATTTTTCAGACTGCCATTTTTAGTCAGCTACACATGACCATGTACTTTGTGAAGGAAATTAGCATTTTTATTAGTTCACTTTGGCAATTTTGTCATGTCTGTAAATTTGCATACCTTATCACTGGTGCATCCTTTCACGCGACTATAAACTGTAAGAGAATCAAACCAATTAACAAAATACGATAGAACCATGTTAATAGGAAATCACTGAAGCCATTATTACAACTCTACATATTTGAAACAGCTTGTATTCTCGAGAATATATATATTTGTACCTTACTAAACTGTGTTTTTTTCTAAAATGTTCTTCAGGTATTTTCATCACCTTGCTAAATAAATTATACTTTCAACTGCTTCATATGTTCCACCAGGTAAATGGCACGGAACGGTAAGTGGTCCAGCGCACGTGTACACCCGGAGCAGCGTGCATGGCGATTTTTGGCTAAGAAAAGGTATATTCCAGAGAATGGCAGGGGTAGTGCTTAATTTGTGCCGGTGTTTGACGGTACTCTGCACCGCTACTTATTTGTCAATACCAGCACTAATTTCTGACAGTCCACCACATGATAGCCCTGTCAATTTATTTTTGAGCAGAGCACATCAGCAGATTGTTTAAAAAAGTACTATACATCACACTTAAAATAACAATACCTCGTCCTGACCATTCTTAAAGTTTTGGTGACAAGGAATAATCTGAATGGCGACATTTAATAAGAGTGTTTCTTCATAATGCTGGCACTGGCATTTTGCAATGCTGGAAGGTTGTGTAAACTGCAATGACATGCTGTGAAATACATTGGGCTCTGCTACTTATGTTTTTTTTTTTTTACAAAATAAGCACTGCACAGGGGATGCTATTCATGTAACTATCACGACTCATCATGTGTTTTGCTCAGCATGGCAATGCAAGATCGCCACATGTCGATCCCCTTAGGTCTTTCCAAAGAACCCAGCCACTGGTGACAATGTTGGTGGAGGATGTGGGCAAAATTATGTCCCACGCTCAAGGAAAGTAGGAGAGGAAGGAGGAGAGATATCTGACAGTGAAATCCGAAGGAACAGCATGCTGCCCATCACCATGGGACTTTCACATTCTACACTAGTTTATAAGAGACTATTTCTGAGAGAGACCAGGATTTGTCAAGACATGACGGGGCAGCCCTATCAGCAGCAGTGCCATCCTTCAGGCCTCACACTTCTCTATTGTCCAACACCCTGTGCTGGGAGCTGTGATGATGAGACTTGCCATCTCCTGTCTGCATCCAAAGAGATTAAAGGCACTCCAAAAGTGGCGGTACTCCTCCTTCATTTGAAGCTAATAGTAGACAATCTACACCAAATGGCACAATAGTTTTGTAAATAATGTTTAGGATATGATATTTATGTGAAACGATATTGATGCATACAATATTCTGACACACAACCTATCACTAAATTCATAACCTATGTGTTCCTCACTAGGAATCAATGACAGCTTTGGTAGGTATCTGGTGAGGCAAAATTCCAGAACACTATCTGGTAACTACTGGCAGAACTCATACATACAGTTCTTCACTGTCAGAGACAACATACTAATAATGCATGTCACCACCAGGCAGGAGCACGAGCAAAGGTTCGAGATGAATGACAGGCTCGTGAATATTAGATGGTAACTTCGCTCTCTATCATAAGAAATGTGAACTCCTCAAACTTGAGAATCATCTCATCAGCACTCAAGACACGAAGCTCACATCAACATGGTTGAGTAAACTCCAAAACATGGCTATTACTGCTGGGGCTCTGGGCTGGCATAGGCATGGCTTTAAGTGGGATGAAATGAGTAGGGAGGGTCTCTAAAAGGGGCACAGCCACGAAGAGTAGCTAAGGGATCACTGACAGAATATCGACAGTCATAATATCGAGCTACAAAAATATCGACGCAAGAATATCGATGTCCAGAATATTGAAGTCCTATCTACATAATGGTAAGTACAAAAATATCGATAAAAAATATCGTTAAAAATATCGTTGTTAAAAATATCGTTTTTTTTAATGTATGAAAAATAATGTAAAATAAAGTAAATAATACATATAATTAAAAAAAAACATAGTTAAAATTATTAAAAACTGTTTAAAATTATAAGTAATACATATAATGTAAAAATCAATTAAACATATATATGTATAAAATATAACATATATACTTACTTAATAATATTTATAAATAATTATTTTAAAAACTTATAAATTGTTAAAAAACATATAAAAATTATAAATACATATATATACACATACACCAATAATATAAATAAAAAATAAAAATATATATAACAAATTAAAATATTACAATATTTTTAATCTTTTAAAATACATTTTGCACTACATTAACTAAAACAGTAGAGAAAATATTGGATAGCGGAGGGGATAAAATTACTATTGCCACTCCAGAGAGTGCAACAGTAGGGAAAGTTTTGGATAGCGTAAGGGTAAAAATTACTATTCCCACTCCAGAGAGTGCAACAGTAGGGAAAGTGTTGGATAGCGTAGGGGTAAAAATTACTATTCCCACTCCAGAGAGTGCAACAGTTAGGAAAGTGGTGGATAGCGAAGGGGTAAAAATTACTATTCCCACTCCAGTGAGTGCAACAGTAGGGAAAGTGTTGGATAGCGTAGGGGTAAAAATTATTATTCCCACTCCAGAGAGTGCACGAGTAGGGAAAGAGTTGGATAGCGTAGGGGTGAAAATTACTACTCCCACTCCACAGAGTGCAACCGTAGGGAAAGTGTTGGATAGCAGGGGGTTAAAATTAACATACTTCTCAATTAAATAATTATTAAAATTAAATAACCAATTAATAATTAATTAATAATAAATTAATTATAAATACTTATAAATAAATAATAATAATTACTTTATTATAATTAAATTACTTCCCACCCTATTCCCCTATAAACCCACAACCCACTCCTAAAAAAACACAATTAATTAAATTATCAATTAATAAAAATTAATAACCAATTTTTTAATTGATTAATAATAAATTAATTATAAATACTAATAAATAAATATTAATAATTACTTAATTATAATTAAACTACTTCCCACCCTATTCCCCTATAAACCCACAACCCACTCCTAAAAAATAACACATTTAATACAATTACCTATGAATTAATTAATATTAATTAATAACCAATTAATAATTAATTAATAATTAATTAATGATAAATACTAATAAATAAATATGAATAATTACTTTATTATTACATTTCTTCCCACCCTATTCCCCTATAACAACCCGCTCCTTAAAAATAACACAATTAATATCAATTATCTATTAATTAATTAATATTAATTAATAACCAATTAATAATTAATTAATAATAAATTAATTATAAATAATAATGAATACAAATTAATAATTACTTTTTATAATTAAATTTCTTCCCACCCTATTCCCCTATAAACCCACAACCCGCTACAGAACTAAAATACGCAAAAATTAATTTACATAAAAGTATTTACTGCTAAAAATTTAACAAATACATTAAAAAAAACTACACTTATTCCAAAAAATTGCATCACATACGTTTAACACACATACTAAAATACAGAACACTAATATAAACATCGATATTATTAACAACGATATTTTTGCAAACGATATTACTGTCTTCGATATTAAAAAAAACAATATTTCTTACCTTACTGTTGATATTCTGTATCACGATATTCTTTCAGTCGATATTCTTGACCTACGATATTTAAAACTCGATATTATGGTAGGTCGAAATTAAAAACTCGATATTCTGTCTGTGCACCACTTCCCATAGTTCAAGAATGTAACACAGGCCCGTGACGCACCTGTAATGCAGGGGGGGACTTTACCCTTCAGGAGCCCCCATTTTGTCCAACATCTATGGATGAAAATCTGTGAGATATGGAAGACTGAGGGGCCACTCGCCACATTCTGTAGGGGGGGGCAACATTTGGTGTTACCCCACTGACATAGCATACCATCTGACCAGTATTTTGCTGGCTCTCTGTGAGATTTCTATCATTACATCCAGACATATATCACACAGTAACAGACATGCACCTAGAGCAATCTAAACCTATTGGCTTTGCCAATACTTGTTAGCGATATCAGATAAATGAATAACAAAGATTTCTTTGTGAATTCTGAAAATATGAGACTGGAAATTAAACATTACTGTGGTCTGTGAAAGAGGTAGTAGTATTTGGAGTGTCTGAATAGCTCCAGTTCTTCAGTTCTTCAGTTCACACCTCTTTCCTACTAAGGGGTCGATTCTGATTCGGGCCGGAAATTTCTCCGACCGAGCCGGACCCGGAGAGATTTCCGACCGAGTCGGACCCGTGCAGTCCGACCGAATGAGTACGATGCGTCCGTATGTTATCGGACTCGAGTCGGTCGGACTCCCATTGAAGTCAATGGGAGCCGGTCGTACAACGCGTATGCGGGCTCCCATTGACTCAATGGGTGCGAGTCGGACAAGGGCGCTCCCTACAGCGGGTACGCGGCGGGCGATCCGCGCCGTACACGCACAGGTAGGGGACCCATGGGTCCCCCTGTGTGCGACTCGCGCGGCTACGCGTACAGAGGGTCCGACACGGACCCCCAAAGTACGGCTCCGACAGCTCTTACGAGCCGGAGTGCGCGGCTCCGGTCGGACTGCTGCGCGGCGCGCGCATCG
Source organism: Calotriton arnoldi (assembly GCA_963921515.1). Classification (NCBI taxonomy): domain Eukaryota; kingdom Metazoa; phylum Chordata; class Amphibia; order Caudata; family Salamandridae; genus Calotriton; species Calotriton arnoldi. The sequence continues at coordinate 497,473 of CAWUFW010009132.1, forward strand.
TACTTACCCGGCCGGGAAACGTCTCCATTGCGCGGTGCGAGCCGAGTCCGAGCGAGTCGGTCGGAGCGGCTCGAGCCGGGAGCGAGTCGGTCGGAGCGGTCGGGACGCCCGGACGAGTCGGTCGGCGATTTCGCATCGTACTGGCCGGCCGGACCCGCGTACGGTTCGGTCGGGAAACAGGGCTCCGAATCGGATCCGGTAAAGCCAAATCCGATTCGGAGCCCTACCGGCCGAGATCGGAATCGGCCCCATAGTCTCTCCTTTGGACTTTTACCCACTTTTTATCACCACATTTTTCTGAAATCTTTCTGCATACCTCACAACTCATATCTTTCCTATTCTGTTGTGTAAGTTACAACTTTGGTGTAACTCTACAAGGGGTGCCTTCCCACCCACTGGTGTCACAGGTGAACTTAGTTGATTGCACCAGTGATGAATTTGACAGACAAGTTATTGTAGTCCTGCCAGACGCTATTCAATGTGTAATTGACATAGAAGTATTGCTTTTAGGTCACTAACAATTCGATAAAGGGATCAGGGGCACTGTGGAAACAGCAACAAACCTTATTGCGTTATTCACAGTATCACATACACTGCACTCAGAAGAATGAACACTTTTACATTAAAAGTATTTATTACTACAGGCACAATCTGTTTCTCAGTACATCTAAAACAACTACGCAGAAAAGTATAAAAACAGCAATAACATATGTTATAAATAACAGGAATAAAATGAACATTTCCAGCATTATTAAAATGTAATTTAAAATATTATGTAAAACCTAGCACACTAACGCCTACTTCTATTCGCTATACTATGAGAGCATGAAAGGCAGAGCAACTTGCAATCTAGAGTTTCTTAGGGAGAAGAGATGCTCTACATACCTTGTTGACAGCAAAGGTTGTCTTTAACAGTGGAGGCATGAAGACAGTGTTCCCCGCGAAGGGCAAAAACCCACTGCAGTAGCATTTAGTTGACCTTCCTCCGCGACTTGGCTTTATCACCTTTAGTCTTCAGGTGAGATATATAATCTGGAAGTGTGCTGGCAGCAGGTGTGATCGTCTCTGGCAGAATCACAGGCGATAATATGGGTGAAGGACCTCTCCTGGCAAGTGGTCAAGTGTCAGTCCTTATATTCTAAATCTTATTAGAAATTGGAATTACTGACATAAGTTTAGGAATGTCTGACATAGATTATGTGCATAAAGTATGCGTACTACACCTTTCCTTATACACATATAAGGCAAAAGGACATCAATTAACACTACATTATTTTTGTTATATGTCTGTATGTGTTCTTATTTAACCTTGACATGATGAGGAGTAGACATTTGACCCACACGAATGTTGCATCAGATGTTGTATCTATGTCATTAATCGAAGAACTTGATGCTCTCACAGTTCCTCAAAAGATAAGGTCTGGCAACATCTGTGTTAAAAGGCAGGCATGACAATGATTCTGTATAAATAAGGGAATATGGCGGCTTCCATTGTCTAAGTTATGGAAGATGGCGGCCTTCATGAACTGAGATGGAATTGGGGCCTACTTGAGATGGAGTTGGACCTTAGGGACTTTACGTCAATTCAGCATCTTCTTTTCTGTCTCTCCTGCATGTACTTCCTTGCATCTTCTTTACTTCACCATCCCACACACACACAAAATGCACCCAATCACCTGTAAACACTGAATTTTCTTTTATTTGCGCCCTGTCAATACTTCAACAGCTGTTTACCTCCTTCACACACACATGACTATTGCTCTTTGACATCTGCAGAGGCCAAAGATTGGATGAGCATGTATTCGGTACACCTTTATAACCCACTGAGAGGCACTACGAGAAACTCGCACTGCCTTTAGTCTCAACTCCAGAGCTCTCAATTGTGTCCTGTGATAAACACCTACCCACAACCAGCACTCACACAGATACCTAGAGGTGACTCAGTTGACAGTACACACTACACAAGAGTAATATGCAGCACAAAAAAGACTACTGAAACAAAATCCTTGAAAAAGCAAACATTTTAGAAAATGCAAGATTAAGTAATACGTGAAATGTTAACAGAAACGACATCACTGACATGGTTTACCTTAACAGATTTTACAGTCAATGTTCAGAAATCGAACCGTGTTTTTGCCTTCAAAGTTAAGGACATAAATATAGGGCTCGACATGGGCCTATTTCAACGTCAGTGTTTAATTACTGCTCAGTCTGACACCTGGAGGGACCCACCCCACTTAAGGCCCTCGGCATAGAACATTTTTTCTCATACCATACTTGTAGGAAAGTATAAGCAGAATCAAGAAGGTTTCTGGTAGCGTGTTTAATCAGCAGACACGTCTGGTACATCACTCGGTACAATACAGAATGCCGACAACACATTCTATCCCCACAACCCTCCAACAACCTTTTTCAAAAGATACAGATCAGATAAAGCTTGTGCATAAGACGCGAGACAGACACGAGCCATGACACGCAGTGTCATGTTCGTGTCTGTCACGAATCCTGAGAAATACAAACAGTAGACCCAACACACCTTCCCCCCTTATAAATAAAACAACAAACAAAAAAACAAAAAAAAAAATTGAAAAGATAGAACAATAAAAAGAAGTTAATTCATTACATTGGGGCTCATTACGATGGCGGGCGGAAGCACAACCGCCGTGCTGGCGGATGCAAAAACCACCAGTTACCGCCGGCACGCAGCAGTCCACACGCCCGCCCAATTACGATGCGAAAAGCAGGCCAAACACCGCCGGCAAGCCAGCAACACCGTCCGCCATCAAAGTGCGCCCGTACACGTAGCGGCGCAGCCCAACTGACACACACCGTCCGACGAAACACGTCCCGCCCGGCGTATAAATTACGATGCCGCAAACAAACGGCTCCCACGGCCAAGAGATACCCGACGACAAACCGAAGCGGTAACACGGACGCCGAGCACGGACAACGAAGAAGCGGCTCCCCCGAGCATGAATCCAGCACTGCAGGCCCTCCCCATGCTCCTGCTGATGCACCACCAAGGACGCAACGTACCGCGGAGACGCAGGTAGGCACACACACAACAAGTGCACGCAAACAGCGCACACAGTGCAAGGGCGGAAAAAGCGGACAACCCACCACCAGCGCGTGTACACAACACATCCACCATTGCATCCACATATGACACACAGGCCAAATCGTAACATCGCGTAACACATGTGTACACACCACCTGGGACTAGGAACCAACGACCCCGTCACGGCCCCAAGCGGCGATGACGCCGCCACACATGCGCACAACGCAGAGGCCAACCGCAGCGCCATGCATGCGTCGCACACAGACACAGGGACACAACCAAGCAGCACACACATCAGCCCCACCCCGAACGCACATGACACGTGACAGGCCTGCCACAGACATGTCCCCAACGCCCACTCACGGACAACACCCAACGCCACACAACCGACGCACACATGTCAGTGAAGACACGCAACAGCAGGACACACCCCAGTGTAACAAACATGGCGTAGCACACAGCGGCGGCAACACCAACTAGGAGAAGCAGGGACCCTTCGGGAAGAGGAACGCCAGTACCACACTGAAACACCCATACCACCCTGCACATATGAACAAGACATATAAAACGGAACACCAAAGAGCCCGGGACCGACAACAGGTGGCCCAAGAATAACATTCACACACAAGGCCCAACGCAGAGCGGAAAGGCAGCCTGCCGCCCACACAAGGGAGAGCAGACAGCACTGAATGACCTTCCATTCCAACTCCGAAACCACAGCCCTACGACAGAAGCCGGTGAATACAGCCATTGTCCAAGAATAGACCAACACAGGCATGCCGAGGAGACCGACCACAGGGCAGATAGCGCATATCACAGAAGCACACAACGGACGGGGAAGAAAGAAGAAAACACTCCCCCATGTCGGCCACATGCAAGTTAATTGGAAGGAGTCACACATCACTGACCTTGAACTGTCTGAGAAGCATGTGGGATGAGGGCCCGTGTCCTCCAAACAAGCCAACAGAACACAAGTCCTGTCTCCCTACGACTACACAGAGCTCACAGCAACCTCGGAGCGTGCACATTGCAGACTGCACACACAGCCGGAGCACGCCACCACAACGCACCGCTGCGAAATGGCAACCGCAACACACCTACCCAACTACGCCGAACAGCTCAAGCTGTACAAAACCAACCTGTTTCATACATTGGGATGCGATCTCCTGTCCCTGCTGAACGTAAGTTACCGACTGACTTACCGCATCACATTGTTCAGCTGCGTCATGCCCGTCTTCTACTGTCGGAGGTGTCCCTACCAGCATCCCGTGGAGATATGCCTCTCAACCCGGCATGTCTGAAGGCGGACCTGCTACCACTACTCCTCCCTCTGGACGCACACGACAGGGCCTGCTCTGCCTATGGGGGCATGGCGTATGTGGCCAACATCGCACCCGCACTGAAATGGGACCACTGTGCCTCCACACGACGGATCATCGAGAACAGCTACATCGAATGTCACCCAGCATGCCCCATCATGGTCCTCCAAGGGACAACTTACAAACAACACCTTGACAGCCACCATCCGCTACATTGGCTGGCAAACATGTACACCACCAATGACATGGAAGCCCTGCTGGACGGCATTGCATACCTGACAACCTGTAAATTCGTCGGACCACAACGCAGGTTCCCCGATTGACCTATGATGTCCAACCCCGCACCCATGCTTAGCTTCCGCACGGACTGGCCAGTCACCACCACAACAGCCATACCAAACGACCGGCAACTGTAACCACACCATCAACGACATCGCCATGACATCGGATATGACCGGGACATGCACACTGTTCCCCATCACATCCAGGAACACCGCATGCATCGTGGGAGGCAGTGGCATGGGGTCTGTGTATCGCACCCACATGGACGGAACTGCACGAACAACCAGGACACGACATGGATCCAGCGCCCATGGACACACACACCGCTCAGTGGACATGAATAGGTCGCCTGGAGTCTGTGGGTGCTGCACCCCTCCCACCCCCGCCCCGGGAATCCCATACCAGGACCTTTGCATGGACGACAAGTGCATACAACAACAACACGACCCCAGTGACTGTGACATGTCCAGTAACCACCACAGTGCAACAACAAGTGGCACGCCGCTGCATGCACGCAAGCACATGCCCTGATGTCATCTCACATGCACGCGTGCATGAGGAACAACCGCAGCAAACCTGTCACATGGAACTGAGATGGACTGTGCCCATGATGCCAAGCGGTCTGGTAGGCTACATGTATACCGTCTGTGTCAAAGTCCGCAGCTCCGCAGCTATACGTAAATGTACATTAGCACAGCCTTGGCCAAGCAGATGTAACTCTGAAGCCCTTATCCCACATGCAACAGCCAATCACATGTAACCCCACACCCTATCCCATTTGCAATCATGCTCAGTATATCCTCAACATGTATTCCGCTGCCAGTAGTGTCCACTATACTGCATCACAGAGGACAGAAGACTCAATATAATGTTTGAAACCAAAACTGTCTCCGCTGACTCATTTCACAAGTACGAATGAGAGAGGATGAGAGTATGTGAAGTACACGGCAGTCGTGACATGACCATGTAGTCCACTGGTATTGGATGTCAACGCAAATGAGTAGCACAACTGTGGAAGACACACGTGTCGTGTGAAGTCGTATGGACGCAGTGCTCAGGTGGGTGGGTGTGACGGGTAGATGCGCACATGCCAAGTTGGAGCACGCCGTGTTGGGAGGGCTCATGAACAGTACACCACCGCTTCCCTGGGCATTGTGAGAGGACACCTGTCGGGGGAGTGAACACGTGTGTGCACAGCAGCCGGGCACACGTACAAAGCGGTACCAGGCGCACCTCAGCCCACCCTCTGTGGACAAGCTGGATCCTGTTGTGCGCCTGCCATGCCCCTTGACAAGGCACACACAGCCCCAGTCGACCAGGTGTAACCCCAACATAGTCAATCCGCACAGGCGATACAGGGCACGGGATGGCAGTGGAGCATGGTGTGTGAGAGGTCTCCTCGCGCTCCTCCTGGTCATATCACGCAGGCAATAGAACCTCAACGTGTAGCATGGCAAAAGTCAAATGGAAGTGTAGGGGACGCACCACAGCACGAGCAGCACTGACGTCACGGGAGGTGGCTCGCACCATCCCATCCATTGCCCATTATACCAACCACGCCACATGCCATTGCGACTAAGTGCAAGCGCGTGCGCCACCACCCCGAGCCCTCCCCAGAGAGGCCAAAGAGTGAATGTGTGGGCCATCAGTCACAGACGGACGCGGCATGGCCGCAAGGGCAGCCACAGCCACTGGGTGTCGCAGGTGGCGGATCCGGAAGGCGAAGACTGTGATGCATAGTCCATGCAGGCCGGGTCTCCATTTGGGGCACCACGCAGGTGGACGGCGTCCCGCAACACATCATACCCTGAGACAGCCCACTCGTGCAACTGGACCCACACATACACTCCTTGCCCTCTCTGGTGCGAGCTTGGGGCTGCCTGTGCAAGCGCTAGCCTCGCAGGTGCACATGCATATTGGGGGAGCGAGGGGAGGACATGAGGGCTGGGGCGAAGATGACTGTATCACTGTCAGTGAGTACAAGGGATGACCCAGATGTGGAAAGGAAGAGACGTGTCCCGTGTGTACTGCAACTAGTCGCCAATCCAACTACCCCCATGTCCGGAATGTAAGCCCGCACCTAGGCCCGCCCATCCGCCACATCGAACATACCACCAGCACGACAACCTTCCCATTCGAAACACTTACTGGGGGTGGCGACCAGTGAACAATCATGTGTAGCCTACCCACGCGTACATGTGGGCCCTCCATGATCCATGTCACCTGCGGCAAAGTCATGACATGCGCAATGAGGGAAGTGAGGAGAGCTGTCCGCCCCACGCGCAGAAGGTGCATCAGCTCCACAGACCCAGCAGCGAGTCCAGCAGGGGTCACATGTGCAGGGGCAGCTGTGCCTGGTGTGAAGGCACATGCATATAGACAGCACATCGACCAATGTGTAGTCTGCCCACATCTACAGTCCATCATCATGCGGACATAGGAATTGAACACAGGGCAACACATCTTAGTTGGTGCACCCACCGTGACCAACAATGCGCAATCATCGACGTACCCGCCCTGTGCATGGCCCCCCACCCAACGGAGGCACATCCAGTGCCACCATCCCACACACACAAGCCTTCCACGGAACATGCTGTGTCCAATGGTCAGTACAGAGTCAGCGCCCATCTGGTGGATCCTGAACAGGAGACACATGCACACACATGCCAGCTCCCACTATGTACGTCTGCCACCTGGCACGTGCAATGTAACCTCTCACCTGTGACGTGTGACTGCAAGCACACAGCCGTCTTGGCATGGGGCTGTCAATGTGGACACCTGTCAATGTTTCGGGAGGTGTGATCCGTACAGTGCTGTACATAGGGTGCAGTGCTGACACCTACTACTGTCTCATATCCCCTCGTGCCACAGGTCCCACTTGTTTTGGCCGCTCAGCCTGTGCCCACATCGTCGTCGTCGTGTGCCATACTCATCCAGCCGCGGAAGCAGTTCCATGCTCAGCAGACATTCATGTTGCCGTGGCGTTGCCACTTGACGGATATGCAGTCAGTCCCCATCAGCACGCCCGCAAGTCATTGGGGCCTAGATCCCCATGTGCATGCACATGGCAGTGGTTTGTATCACTAGCCATTGCCATTGTTGGGAGACCCGTGTAAGTGTATTGTGGCCGTGCCGTCCCAGCTTGACAGCTGGGCTGTGGCTCATGTGCTTGCTCAGTCATGTCAGTGATGTGTATGCGAAATTGCTATGTGTCGTGTTGCTTTGACATGTGTCCTCTGCCATTGTCCCTAGGCGGAGACCGAACATTGACCGCCCATACCAATTGCTGGCGGACATGGACGATACAGAGGTTATTAGGAAGTTTCGGCTGGACAGGCCAACCCTGCATCGACTGTGTGCCATGTTAGAACCCCATCTCCGTCCCCGCAGGGTGTATCCGACTGCTGTCACCCCCACGGCTAAGGTGATGGCCGCCATGCATTTCTTCGCCACTGGGTCATTCGAGCACACAGTGGGCATTGGAGGAGGGATGTCCCAGCCCATGTTCAGCAAGGTGCTGAGGGATGTACTGGCAGCCATGATGCTGTACCGAAACAGGTACATCCGCTTCCCCAGGGCTCGTGAATTGGCGGCAGTGAAGGGTGCATTCTATGCCCTTGGCAGAATCCCACACGTCGTTGGAGCCATTGACTGCACACATGTCGGCCTTGTTCCACCACAGGCCACTGAGCACCTGTACCGCAACAGGAAGCACACGCACTCCCTGAATGTGCAAGTGGTGTGCCTTGCGGACATGGTGATCACCCACGTGTGTGCAAAGTTCCCAGGCTCGGCCCATGACGCACACATAATGCGCAACAGCATCTTGCCACGACTGATGTCCAATATGCAACAGGATCGTGGCTGTATTGTCGGTGAGTATGTGGAGTGGTGTAGCGTGCTGGTTGTGCGATGCCGTCCCCTGTCCAGTTGGAATAGCAACGGTTCTCTGTGTCCCTCACACCCAGGTGACTCTGCGTACCCGAATGGGGCATGGCTGCTCAGTCCATTGAGGAATCCTCGCACCCCAGCAGACGATCGCTACAATGAGGCACATGGGAGGACCAGACGTGTGGTCGAGCGTACCTTTGGCCTCCTCAAGTCCAGGTTCAGGTGCCTGGACCGCACCGGGGGTGCGCTGGCGTACTCCCCACAGAAGGTGTGCCGGATAGTGGTGGCGTGCTGCATGCTGCACAATCTGGCCATTCGAAGCAGATCCCCCTCATCGTGGATGACGGAGATCAACCAGGGCCCCAGCCCGCAGACCAGGACAGCTCGAGTGAGGAGGACAGCGGAGAGGAGGAAGCTGGTAATGTGCGGCAGCAGCTCATCGCCCGCTACTTCACTTGACGGTGAGTGTCCATGTACGACGGCTGATGTGGCTGTATCTGTGCAGGTGTGTGTGTGCTGTGTCAGGGTGGCCGTTTGTTCACTGCGTGCTGTGTGTCAACGCTCCATGGCCAGGGTAGTATGCCACTGTTGGTGGCTGTGGCATTGTGCCCTATTGCTCTGTGCGATGTGTGTACATTGCTTGTAGTTGTTGACATGTACTGTGTGATGGGTGTGTGACACACTCATTGAATGTGCTCCTGTTCTGTCTCCCACCCCTAGGTCCCTACAGGCCCTCCGGATTCCATTGCCATGCCACGCATCAGGTGCCTTTCCGCCCAAGGTGGCCGTTGTATTCCGTACAAATAAAACACAGGGCACAAACAGCAGTTAGTGTAAGAGGTGCATTTATTTCAAACTGTGACATGTGATTGTGTGTAAGGTGATGACAAAAGTGGTGCGTGCAGTGACAATGAGCTGTCGGTCATGGCTGCGTGATGCTCAGGGTGTACCCACTGGTTCTATGTCCATAGTCCAACACACACATGCCATCCAGATGGCTGTGTGGAGTGGGATCGTAGTCCAAGTCAATGCAGTGGCTGGTCAAGGAAGGCTGGCGGAAGGCTGGCTGGCTGCCTCACTTGCGTTTGGAGCGTGCGAAGTCCTCCCGGGAGATCTGTTTCCACTTCGGACGGCCCCTTCCACGTTTGCGAGGGGGGGTGCCTGCTTGCGACATGCTGGTGGTTGAGGTGTGCTCACTGTTTGTGGACGCAGGGGAACTGGACACTGCTGCTCGACCCTGCGCCCCGGCAGGTGGTGGCGGAGGGGAGCTGCTGTCCCTGGCTGTGACCTCACCGCCACCACCAGCTGGCCCATGAGGTCCACGAGTTGGCCCATACGGGCGTCCATGGACCTCAGCACCCCCAGCACCTCCCGCGTGTCTGAAGCAGACCTGACCCATTGTCCTTGGGCCTCTTCATAGGCCCCAAGGACTCTGGCCATTTGAGGCAGGGCATGGCTCCCAGGGGAGGCTGGCGTTCCCTGACCCTGCTCCTCCTACCAGTCCTGCTGCCACCGGCCTGCCCACTAGCCACATTGCTCACCACGGTCCTCGCTGTGGCTCCCAGGGTGGATCCAGTCGGCCGGGCCACCACCTGCGCTGGGGCTGGTGCCAGCGAAGACGTGGTGGTGGTGGCGGCGGTGGTGGTCGGTGCGGCGATGGTGGCGGTTGCGGAAGTGGTAGTGGCCGCAATGACTGTGGGTGTGGCCGCAACGACAGTGGCAGCAGGGGGCTGGGAATGTTCAGCAGCCCTGGAGGATGGGTTGGTGGGTAGGAGGGGTCCTGGGGAGCGGCTGGGCCCTGCCACACCAGATGGGTCTGCTTGGTGGTCCGTGTCCGAAGAGGAGGACAGATCCTCCAGATCCGTGTGTCCTCGTTGGGGGCTTGTAGGCTGGCTGTGCTGGCTGCTGGCTCCATCCCCAGCATCCAGCAGTTCGTCACCTGTGGAGAGAATGAGATTTGTTATTGTGTTGCACCTGGCGAAGTATGTATTTGTCGTCTGACATTAACAGTTCGTGCAATCTCGTACATGGGTTTCCCGGAGGCGTGTGTGTGGCTGTAGCATTTGTAGTTGTGTGTGCTTGGCAATGGGACTGTGTGCTGTGTACATGTGGCATGGGACGGATTGGCCATGCCGATGGGTGTGTTGCTGAGCCCCTACTTATTGTGACTCTGGTGTATGCGGGCTCCTGGCCCATCCTGGGTCTGGTTTGTACTTTGCTTTTGGTGTTCAGATGGGACGCTTAGGAACGCATATGGCAACATGGGGGCCATGCCCCAGATTCGCATTTGGGAGGGAATATGCTTTTGGGGTTCAAATGGAACGCTTAGGAACGCATATGGCAACATGGGGGCCATGCCCCAGATTCGCATTTGGGAGGGGATATGCTTTTGGGGTTCTAATGGAACGCTTAGGAACGCATATGGCAACATGGGGGCCATGCCCCAGATTCGCATTTGGGAGGGGATATGCTTTTGGGGTTCTAATGGAACGCTTAGGAACGCATATGGCAACATGGGGGCCATGCCCCAGATTCGCATTTGGGAGGGGATATGCTTTTGGGGTTCAAATGGAACGCTTAGGAACGCATATGGCAACATGGGGGCCATGCCCCAGATTCGCATTTGGGAGGGAATATGCTTTTGGGGTTCAAATGGAACGCTTAGGAACGCATATGGCAACATGGGGGCCATGCCCCAGATTCGCATTTGGGAGGGGATATGCTTTTGGGGTTCTAATGGAACGCTTAGGAACGCATATGGCAACATGGGGGCCATGCCCCAGATTCGCATTTGGGAGGGGATATGCTTTTGGGGTTCAAATGGAACGCTTAGGAACGCATATGGCAACATGGGGGCCATGCCCCAGATTCGCATTTGGGAGGGAATATGCTTTTGGGGTTCAAATGGAACGCTTAGGAACGCATATGGCAACATGGGGGCCATGCCCCAGATTCGCATTTGGGAGGGAATATGCTTTTGGGGTTCAAATGGAACGCTTAGAAACGCATATGGCAACATGGGGGCCATGCCCCAGATTCGCATTTGGGAGGGAATATGCTTTTGGGGTACATGCTGTGAGCCATGGGTGCCGAACGTGACATGTGTTGTGGCAGCATGACAGTGCATGGTTTGAGGTGTGTGCATGCTTGACATGGCCTGCATATTTGCTGTCTGTTGTGATTACTGGACATGGCATTGGACGCATCGTTATGAGTGAGTGATGGTTGTGTGCCAGCCAACGTATTGCAGTTGTCCCATCTCCTTGGTGTGCGTGCTGCCCTGTGCCATGTGCATCACTGCAGTGCTCGGGGGTGTGGCCCATGTTGTGTGTTGTTGCTCACAGTGTGTCGTGCGCTTCATTGACTTCTGGCACATGGTTGGTCATGGGCATGTATCTTAGCGTGACTGCTGTATGTGTGGCAGCTGTGCGGATGACATGCCTTTCATGAGACTGGGGCTGACGGATGGGATGGATGGGATGTTGTATGTGCATGGTGTGTCTGTGTGTTTGATGGGTTCAGTGGTGTTCGTGTGCATTTATGTTGTTCCGCTCTGTTGCGTCTAGTGTTGTTTGTCTTACATAGGCGTAGTTGTGGGGTGTGTGGTTGACAGGCAGTAGGGGCTACATGGACAGGACTTCAATGGTGTTTCGGTTGTGTGTGATGAGTTGCACAGTGGCTGCCGTGTGGTACTATATTCAGTGTGGCTTGTGCATGCAGACGTGGCTCCTTGGGTGTTGCTATGTCTGTGATGGGTCATGTGGGGTGTGAGTCTGTTGTTCATGTCCGTGTGCACATTGTTCACTTGTTCGTGACGGTGGGCGGTGCTGCGTGTTCGTCTGCTACGTGACATGTCCCATGTGTTGGTCGTGTTCCGGTCCTCATGCCTCCAGTAATCCAGCCCTGTCCAGTTTCCCACCTGCAAGTTGTTCGTGCGTGCACTGTACTGGATGCCACATGGCTCTAAGCGGGGGTGCTCCATGTTGCAGGTCTGTGGGGTTGGGGGGTGTTGTGGGTCGTGGGGTGGCTGGACACCCACTGACACCGATTGCTGTGGACCGTGATGTCTGCCTTTCGGCTGTCGTTGTGCACTGCGGTGGCTGACACGTGGCTGTGGGGTGTGGGGATGCTCCTCCTTGCTGTGCTGTGGGACTAGGGGCCTGGTGTGTGTTGTACTTGGGCTGTCCACCGTCCCACCCACTGCACTTTGTGTTCCTGCCACTTACCTGTTACTTGTCGGTTAGTGCAGCTGTGGCGGACACATGGGTGTGGTGGGTGCTCGTTGTGGCGCTTCTGGCATATTTGGGGACCTGTTGGTGGTTACGTGGCTGGCTGAGTGTACACATGTCCCCACGTATCTTACAGTTGTTCGGTTTGGGCTGTGTGTGGTGGTGTCTGTTGCATGTGTGTGTGATGTGTTGTGTATTGTGTGCTGGACATGGGGGTGTTTGTCCCTGGGAGCTGTGGCATGGTGGTAGTGCATGTGAGTACATAGCGGTGTGCTGGTATACATTAGTTTGTACTTACCAGCCTCCACTCCCCTGCTAATCCGGCGAGGATCTCCGGATGTATTATGACTCGCACCTTCTCCTCCCACGCTTTAAAGGTCTTGAAGAGCGCGGGATTCCCTCCGCCAGTGACGGCAGCCAGCTCTCTGTTTTTGCCCTCCTTCTTCTTGACCAGGCTCTTGACGTCATTCCAACGTTTGTTTATTTCTCCTCTGTTCCTGGGCAGGGTCCCGACTGCATTGACCTGGTCTACGATCCGGTTCCACATTCTGTTTCTGGTGGCTAGTGGTGTGTGCTGGACCATGTTCCCATAGATTTGTGGGTGCACCTTGATAATCTCGTCGACCATGACCGTCAGCTCAATGGGCGTGAACTTGGGCATTCTTTGTGGTGCCATGGTGTTTGTGGTGCTGGTGCGGTGTGTGTTGTGTAATGTGCAGGGGGTTTGTGGTGCAGGTGTTTGGTGGTGGTGGTGGTGGTGGTGGTGGTTGTGATGTGTGCGTTTCTGTGGTGTGCTGCTGTCCTTGCTGTGTCACTGTGTCCTCTCCTCTCCTCTCTGGTTTGCAATGTTGCAAGGGGTTGTGGTCTGTGGGAGTGCTGCTTTTGTACTTACCTATGTGGGTGTGTCCTCATGGTCTGTTGTTTTCAGGTGTGTTGTGTCTGGGGTTCTGGCCTTTGTAGTTTTTGTTTGTCCGGGGGGTGTTTTCAGGATGTGTACTGTGCTTGTGTATTTGTGCGTGCCTTGCTGTGTGGACTTGTTGGCCATGTTGTGTGCTATTGGTTTTGTGAGCGGATGGTTTCTGTGCAGGTACGTGGGCGCCATGGCTTCTGCCGTGTCGATTCTCATCGGCGTTGTTTGCGCTGGCGGGCGGTATATTTGTAGTTTTCCCGCGCTCATGGCGGTGCGATCGTAATTTCACGTGCGGTGTGTCGGCCGTGAGGGCGGGCGGTTTTGTGTTGTCATGCGTGTTTCCGTCCGTGGCGGGCGGTTTGACTCCGACTCGGTCGATGGCGGGCGGTATCTTGTGTGATTTTTCCGCCGATGGCGGTTTTCGGTTTGTGTAATCGTAATGGCGTGGTCGGTGTTCAGAAGGTGTGTGCGGGCGGATTTTTGCCGCTTCCATGCCTGGCGGATTTCTTTACGCCGGGTATCGTAATGGGCCCCATAGTCTTTGTACCTTGCAGGAAGACAATGAACTCTCATACTTCTTAGAGAAACATCATCGCAGTTATTGGACCAAGATGCCTGACATTCATCATCATGTAATTTGACATCCAAAAATACATTGCTATTAGAGTCATACTCTGAATGTTTCATACCTTTAAATAGAGAGACCCTATTCAAATTCCATACACTGCCACCATCTACCCTGACAGCATGTTTAAAAACTTCTACAACTCTTTTTGGTGGAGACCAAACAGGAGACCCTTTGGTAACCCCTTCTTTTTTTTTTATACGAACCATATCTCCAACTGAAATTTCCTGTTTGCTTATGGATCCTTGTTTCTTATCCATGGTTTGTTTCATCTTTTCCTTATAAGCATTTACTCTGCGGCGAACCAAACTATAATCTATATTAGAAAATTGACTGCTCTCACCTAGGTTCTTTTTCAACCACCATGGAGCCAATTTAGTACTAGGTTTACGCCCTCTCAAAAGCTCAAACGGGCTAACTAAGGTAACAGAATTAGGAGATGTCCTGTACGATAATAACATGGACTGCAATGCATTACGCCAATTCAAACCTCCTCTTACAGAAAGTTGAATAGCCTCTTTCACCACACGGTTAAAACGCTCAACTTGGCCATTTGCCTCTGAATGGAAAACAGCAATTTGTTTTATGCACAATGCCACACTTTTGAAAAAAAAAATCAATTTCTTTACTAACAAATTGAGGTCCATTATCAGTGACAACTTCTTCAGGAATCCCTTCTCTACAAAATACATCATCTAAAAACTCTATTATATTCTTTGACGTGACATCCTTAACCATTTTAACTTCTGGCCGCTTTGAATAGTAGTCAATTAAGACAATGCCAAAAGCTTCCTGTGTGGGTAGAACACCAAACGGCCCGATAATATCAAGACCAAGTTTACGCCATGGATTAGATGGAAATTCTACAGGGCGGGGTTCAGAGCGCAAAACTGCAGCAGATTTGTCACTATTAGCACAATTTGTGCACGCACGAACAAAATGTTCAACAGAAACATCAATCCCGGGCCACCGAAAAGGATTCCCTTATGCGTCTCCTCGTGAAAGAAATGCCTAAATGGCCCTCATGAGCAATTCCAATAATGATATTTCTCAATGAATGGGGGGGAATGAATTTGTCTCCTCTCATAACTAACCCATTCTCAACAGCTGTCTGTCTGATGTTTTTAAATGTTGTGTGTCGGTCATGTGTATTAATACTAAGAAATGTCACTGGATACAACACAACAACCATTTAGCACTTATTAGGCACAAAATTAAGGGTGCACATAAAAATTTAAGGATGCCCAAATTTGATTATGAATTTCTCTCGTTTCAGCAGTTGACCATACAAGGAAAAGAGCCTCAGTGTATGGTCTGTATGTAAATGTGCATGATTTTCAAAAAAATGATGTGATTTGTACATGCCAATAGGCTGTTTATTATAACTAGCAGGGAAAACACAGGTCCTGAAGAAAGCCAATTGACCTTTTGGGGCAGTTTGTGGCTGAAACATGTCGACCGATTAGACACTTGGGACCATTATATCCTAATAAAGTGTCACTTTTCATACTTTTAATCTAGCCCTAAATCTACGCCATTAAATAACTTTTTAGGTTTTGGAGGTTATTTGTAACTCCCCAAGAACCCCTGCCTTCACTCACAGTTATCACAGAACTCCACTTACAAACGTGTCGAGTCCACTCACACACCTTATGTGTGTGAGTGAGGATCCAATGATGAAGCAAGCCACAGGTGGTACCTGTGGGTGAGGACCCTAATAAATATATATATACGCCCAGGTATATATCCATAAAAACTCTTCTTTAATCTCACACAAGTCCGAGAAAAATGTAAGGTGAGCACCGATTTACCTGGGTGCCGTTACTTACCGGTCTCGGATAGACCATATACATGCACTTTATGATATTCAAGATATTTCCTCCTTTAGTTTGTTGAAGCATTTTGTTTGGAAAGATGAGGATATATCTTCTGTAAAGACTTATCACTCCTTCTTAAGTTTTGGTGTAGCACGGAAATGGCCAGGTATTTGCGTTTGGAGTCAGAATTTGACACTTCCCAGAGGCTTAGCTACAATCCACTTCAGACAATTGGATCCTTCAGATAGTCTAAACGGGCTGCAAGGTAGAGTTTGCTTCTCTCAATCTCAAATTGGGATTAAGACCGACTCCATGGCCTTTGAACAAGTAAAAGCAGCTGGTTATCAGTCAAGGGATAGAGGCTTAGTTAAGCAAGGAAGCAACATCAGAGGTGCCTCAAGCCAAGTGGGGGCAGGGGTTTTACTCCATAATCTTTCTGGTTCAGAAGTGGACTGGAGAGTTCCAGATGGTCCTAGATTTAAAGAATCTGAACAAATTAATCCGGACTCTACCATTCAAAATAGGAACATCGCAGAGGGTCATTCCTCTGATGTGTAATTTCTTAATTTCATGAGCGCTCTAGACCTCCAAGATGCCTACTATCATGTGCTAATTTTCCCTCCTCATCGGAGATTTCTGCGTTTTTGTTGTCAGAGGTCAGCATTTCCAGTTCAATGTGCTCCAGTTTCGGTTGAGGACAGTTTCCAGAGTATTCACGAAAGCGGTAGATCCCTTGGTGGCGTCTATCCATCTGCAAGGGATCCGTCTGTATCCCTACTTAGACGACTGGCTTCTTCATGCCCCATTGAAGGTCCAGTTACTTTAGGAGTTAGAGGTAACGTTGCAGACCATTCAGTCACACAGTTTCCTACTAAATTGTGAAAAGTGCAATTTTTCTTCAGCAATAGATTTGATATTTATTGGGGCAAGATTCAGGATGGACTTGAGCAAGGTATTTCTTCCAACTCCCAGGGTAATGATTTTGAGGTTCTTAACTCTGAAGGTCATTCATGCTCACTCTCTTCCAGTCAGACTATGGGTGAAGTTATTGTGCCATATGGCAGTCGCTTTCTTTTCAGTCCCATGGGCCAGGCTTCATCTTCGACCCTTGTGGCGCCATCTCCATGCTTATTGGGATCCCAAGTCAGCGAATTTCGAGATCAAGGTCCCTGTGACTCACGATATCAGAGAACAGTTGAGTTGATGTCATTGACCAAGGGTGTGGAGCTGCAACTAGCCCCTGCAAAGGTTCTGACGAAGGATGCCAGTTCTTTCGGGGGAGGGGGAGTCAACTTTGGACTTACATACAGACACATTGGTTGGTTCAAGAAAGCAGACGTTTTTCGAATTGGAGGAACCTGGCGGCTGTTCTGAGAGCAGTCATGCATTTCCAAGACATGCTCCAGGGTTTTCATCTGTCAAATCAGACAATATAGTGTCAGTTGCTTATCTGAACAATCAGGGAGGGATCAGATCAAAATTCCTGGATCAGATGGCAGTGGCATTGTTTCTATGGGCAGAAGGCTATCTGCGTTCACTGTCAGCAATTCACATCAGAGGTTCAGACAATGTGATTCAGATTCTCTGAGTTGGGTGTTTCCGTCCTCTCAGGAAATGTCTCTATCTGTTCAGGTTTTCAACAAATTTGTATGATTATGGATCTGTTTGCTTCTTAGGTCAACACCCATCTTCTGAAGTTTTGTTGCAGAGCACCTCATGCAGGGGCGTGGGGGGTGGATGCGTTAACAATGCAGTGGCCAGATTGTCTTCTTTATGCCATCCCCTCTATTCCCTTGATTCCCAAACCTCTGGCTTGCCTTCTGCAAGAGGACAAGATGATGGTGGTGGTTGTCCCCTTCTGGCCAAGGAGGTCAGGGCTCCCATTGCTGAAGGCGCTGGTGGTGCAGGGTCCATTGTCGATCCCAATTCACCCATCTTCCCTGAGGTTGTCCAACATAGTAATGTGCCAGAGGCTTCAGATGTTGGTCTGGAAGTTGAGAGGAGAGAGTGGCAGAATAGAGGATTGTCAGCGCATTTAGCTCAGGCTGTTTAAAATTCACGTAGGCCGTCAAACTTTGAAGTCATATGACAGGCATTGGGATAATTTCCAGAACTAGTGTCCAGTGCACAAACTGTCACCTGTTGAATGTTCCATTCCTGATGTTCTCCAATTTCTTTGGGATGGGTTTGAGAAGAGGTTGGCGATTTCCAGTCTTCGTGCTCAGTGGGCAGCAATTAAGGCTTTCCGTAATCCCTGGGGGAATTTGAAGGGCAAAGATGAGTTGGTGTCTCGCCTATTAAAGGTTTTCTTTCTTTCTCGCTCAGTGGGGAAGCCTCTTTTTTCTCTTTGGGATTTGCCTTTAGTGTGGAAGACCCTTGCTTCTTTTCCTTTTGAGCCTCTGGATCAGGCTGAAATGAAGTTTGTTACCTTGAAGGTAGTATTCTTGGTGGCCATAACGTCAGCTAGGCGGATTGGAGAACTTGTTGACCTTATGGCTAGAGAACCTTATCTTTCCTTTTATAAAGATGGTGTGGTTCTTAAGCTAGATTCCTCTTTTGTACCTAAGGTGGTTTCATCTTTTTATGAGTCAGGAGACCATTCTTGCCACTCTTTCGGATGTGTCAGATTCTCACCATGATTTTCGGTGGAGTTTGCTGGATATTTTGAGGGCCGTGCAGATTTACTTTGAGAGAACTAAGTCATTTAGAAAGTCTGAGTCCCTTTTTGTCAAGTATGGGTCATCTAATAAAGGAGACCGGGTTTTGTTGATGTCCATTAGCAGATGGATTAAATAGGCGATTGTGTTGGCATACACTTTGACAAGTACTCCTCCTCCTTTGGGGATTCAGGGATGTTCTACCCGAGGAATGGCAGCATCATGGGCTGAATTGAAAGGGATTTCCATATCCGAGATCTTTAGAGAAGCTACATGGGCAGCCCCTAATACTTCTGTGAAACATTATAGATTGCAGAATATTTTGGATGATAATAAGAATTTTGGGCTTGGGGTGTTGGATTCAGTTTTGGCCTAAGCTTTCTTTATTTCTTTATTTTGTTAAATAAATTACTGTGTCTTTGCAGCATTTTTATATTTGTTGTGGACTGTCTTTTTCTGATCTGGTGGAGATATGAAGGTCAGTTTTCACTGCTTTGGTATTCCTCATTAGTAATGAAGGGGGCGAGGACAATAAGGACGTAGAGGTAATGCTCCTATTACTTATTTGTAATCTTTATTACTTAGTCCTGATTTTCCTCATCCCATTCATTTTGTCCCTCCCTCCCTCCCAGTCTCATGACCTCCATATCTGTTGTGGAGGGCTTGGAATTACGGGAGGAGGGCTGGATAAGTGGTATCCTTAAAGGCTACTCCCGGAGAGGGAGGGACACCCTTACAAGCATTTCCTGTTCCTTTTTCTGTTTCGAGAGGTGGATTACACCTTATTAGTAATCAATGGGTTGAGGACAGTCAGGACTAAGGGTGATGAAGATTCCAGTACAACCACTTGCCTCGACACTTAAATGTGCCATCAGCACAGAATCTTAAATCAACATATAATCATTGGATTTTCATAGATTAGACCTTGACAAAAGGTAATTTGTGGTAGAGATCTAAGCCTTCTGATGTGTGAATATGTCAGTGTTAACCAGACAGGTCTCATAGTGACCAACATGGTTAAATAATACATTTAAATTAAAATAAAATTGCCTGCTATGAACTATGTATGGGTCAAAGCCTCTAGAACCCATGTTCTGGATCAGAAACAGTTGTAAGACTTTTACTATTTGCATACTTACTATATTAGAGATACACAGCTTTATCAATGCTGTAAATCGTGTTAATTTGCAAATATTGTGGGCAAAAATCCTGACACCTCAATCTTTAACATGGCAGATGTTCAATAAGCTGCTGCCTGACAGGGATTCACAACTGAATGCCAACATTGATATTACTTTGGAAGATTACAAATAGAGAAGAGTATGAGATGCGGGACTGACTTCATTCTGGGTTTTCACTCAGACATGAAGTATAATGTTAATGAATATCATGCTGTGAAGGTCACGGATAGCCCTGTAACCTCAACTGACCGACCTCGCTGAAGAGGTTGGACATCATGCTAGCTTTTGCAACCACTGGTATTTAATACTATACCATGATGCAGACCCTCTCATATAGCAGGGACTACAGAAAGTCTGCTGGGAGACATTTTCAGTGTGTTGCTTTCATTTAGGCTATCTACAAGCACCTAACCTATGACTCTGTACAGCTCAAGGTCACTTCAGTTTCAGATGGCATTGTAACCTGCACTTCTCTTGCTGTGTGTAGACTGAGTGATGGAGTAGTGGGGGGTTTTCATCCTCTCTATCATTGACATGCCACCACATTTGGGATTGAGAATGGCACGTTTGTTTGATGTCTTTATTGATTTTCCAAAATTATCAAACAAGGCTGCTTTACAAAGTAGTACATATCTTTTCAGAGAGTAACAGTAATTATAGAACACAGGATATACAATTGTATAGAAAAATCACTTCATCAGACACATGTAGAACAAAGCAGGTTATGCTAGGACACAACCAGAGAGAATGAGATCATTTTATTCAACTATTGCATGTTGTCCCAATCACAACCACTTTATATCACGAAGAGTGCTATGGCCCAACAATAAGTCAGTTTTTTTATAGACCTACCAAGATGTCCTACAATTGTCTCCTTAAGAAAACATAGGAGACCCTCACCTGTCATTTGACGGCATGCTTTATCGTGGGTGCCTCCTCTCATTCGGGTAGGTCAGTTTCACCTGGATGGGCTCAACCAAACAAAACATGGGAACTTGTGATAAACAATCCTTCTGGGCAATTGCAGGGTTCCATTTAAAAATGACTTTAGATAAAACCAACATATCTCTTTATTGAGCGGGTACCCGCATCTGGAAGTATCTTGAAACTTATTGGTTTCTACATCCAAAAGTAATGTTGCCTACATGTTTCAGGTGAAATCTGTCTGCCCCTATGGGTCACTCAGCTTTCTTCAGGGCTAGGACTCTAGGGCTCCTGCAATAGTCAAATACAATTTTCTTATTCTCTCTGGGTGTGAAAGAGTGGTTGAGTGGCAGGTTGCTGTGAGAAGTTACAGATTGGGTATCCAAAGAAGTAACTCTCAGAAAGACGTAAAAATGGCAGAAGGCCTTTCATATGATGATGAAACAATTTCAGCTATTGTATCACCACCCCCTTTGATTGGTGAAAGAAGAAACCAGACCTTTTCCAATATAAGTGATTGGGAGGCACTGTCCAATTTAAAGAGCACACAAGTGAAAACATTACTCCTTGGCGCGATAACCGAGAATAAATCAGAAGTGAGACAGTTCCTCCTGGGAATGGTCATCTAGGAGTAATACCTCTGCAGAGTCAGATTGCAGTGATGGGGATGACAACAAACAACAGGGAAGAGGATGAGGGAGAGGACCCTGTGAAACGTTTCCCAAAGGTATGAAACAATGGAGTATTCACCTCAAGTTTTTGGTGGAATCCATACAACATGGGACAAATGTTACCCCCCCCCCCCACAAGCCTTCCACTGGTTTCCCTATACCCGACCCCCCACCCCATTTTTAGGAGCAGGAATGAGGGAGAGGAAGAAGAAAGGATTGAAAGTTACAATGGGAAGATCCGATAATAGAAAACAATGCCCAACCACAACCGAGCTCTTGCAGAGAGTAAGTTCCACTATCAAGTTGAATGAGGTGACATTGACTGAGACACAGATGAAGGTACTAGATAAAGGCCTGGGGTGTGTTCCACCTGCAAAACCAAATATATTTAAACTTCGGATTGAACTGTCAGAATTCTTCAGAAAGATAAGGCTGAAGAATTATTTTTTAGGAGATAAAGGAAGGAAGGAGAGAAAAACTAAGGGAAAATACAGGTTAATGGACAAAATCTACATTTACTCCAATGGCATTGTTAATGCAGCCAGAAGTGCTTGCTTTTGAGCAAGCCGTTACTAAAGATACTGATAACCTGAAGAATCAGGATTGCAGAATTTACCACAAGTTGAGTAAACAAGGACAACACACATTGGCAGAACTAGCAAATCTTGAAACAGTCATAATCAAACCAGCAGATAAGGGAAGAGCAATTGTAATTTTACCTAGGGACATGTATATAAGAGAATGTCTCAGGCTCCTCAATGACAAAATAAATTTCAAAAGATTACTTAGGGATGCAACCATGGATGTTAGGTAGGACATTGCATATGTGGTAAATGAGGCAAAGGAAAATGGTTGGCTTACATAACATGAGGTACACTATCTATGGCTAAAGAGCAATATTTCTACTTCCTGTCTAAAGTACATATAGGGAAAATACCACCTCCATGAAGACCAATTGTGTCAGCCATTGGCTCAGCTCTGGAGCTTGTATTGAAGTTTACGGATTTTTATCATAACCCCTTGGTAAAGAAGTTGCCTACATATCTCCAAGACACCAATGGCATGTTAAATCTACTGGAGGGCATAACATTTGACCCAGAGAGTGAGATTTTGGTAACAATGGACGAGGAAGCTCTATATACCAATATCCCACAGGAGGAATCACTTATAGTGTTGGGCACACATTTTAAGGGATGAGGAGTGGGACTACATTGCACCCAAAGAATTTGTCCTAGACTGTGCACATACGGCTCTGACTAGGAATTATTTCCAGTACGAAGAAGAATACACCCTTCAAGCCCATGAAACATCAATGGACAGTGCATTTGCATATAGCATAATATGTTTGTATGTACATGACTTTGAGAATGGAACATGTCTTGAGTAATGATAACCCTTACTGAGAACACATATGGTTATGAAAGCGTTACATCGATGATGTGTTTGTCATTTGTAAAGGGGAGGAGAGTCTCCTTGTGTCCTTTAGCGTGTGGATAAATAATGCAAATCAGTACCTAAGCTTCACAGTGTCATATAGTAGAGAAGAACAAGCTTTCCTGGACCTGAAGATCAGGGCAAGAAAAACACATTGATATACAAGGTGTTCTACAAACCACCAGACCACAATAATCAATTGCGGTTTGATAGTTGCCCCCCAAGATCTCTGAGGGAGAACCTCCCAGTAGAACAATTCCTATGATTAAGAAGAAATTGCACAGAAAAAAGACATGTAGAGAAACTGACATCTAAACTAAGAGAACAAGTATACCCTATGCGATATATCAAACAAACCAAAAAACAGACTCTAACTATCCCAAGGGAAGTTCTATTAACACAAAAAGAATAGAGAGCAACAGGATAGGGTTATCTGTGTGACAACATAATATTCACTTTCTAATTTTGTTAAAAAACCCATCAAGAAACATTGTAAAATGCTGATGTCATCATCATTAAGATATGACCCTCCACTATTTGCTTTTAAGAAAGGAAAATCTATAAGAAATATGGTGATACGTACAAGACTGAAGGTAACCCAGCAGAGGGCAGCTACAGACATTAGGGTATTATACGTGTGGTAATTGGAATGTGTGCCCATTAACATTCAAGGGAAAGGAAGTTAACTTGGGGTTAACACCAGGGACCCTAAAGTCTCAAACCATCTGTAATTGTGAAAATGTTGTGTATAGCTTCATGTGCACCTGTGGCTTACACTAAGCAGGCATGATTACGAGAAAGGTGAAAACAAGGATAACTGAGCATAGGACCTTCACTAGGTGCAAGAGAAATAACACTATGCTTACCAGGCACAACCTAGATGTAGGAAATATTGAGAATGAATTAGAGTGGGTTGGACAGAATCAGTGAGAACCCTGCCATGATAGGGGAACACTTGCTTCAATATGAACAACGATTGATATACCGCTTGGGAACGGACAGACACAGCATCAATAATGACATAGTTTGGGGACAACTATAATGTAGTATGTAATTTTTGAGATATTAGGTTTACCAGAAGATTGAAGATCACCAATACAACTCACATGAGTTACATAGGTACACCGATGGAAATGACACACCTACTGAAACAATGTTATTAATTAGCAATGAATACATCGCCTCATGGCACATTTGAGTGACTCAAGCTGTGGAGAAAGACGATCCTATCTTCCTAAACAGTTCAACTGTGCTATACAGTTTAAATAGGGTTTTGTCCTTATTAAATGATAAATCCAGTAGGAATAAACTTAGAGTTTACTATCAGACAATTATGACTCCCAAATATGACAGGTCTCTGCAAGAGGAGTCTATTTAGAGTGCTAATCACCAGTGGTGGCCGGCACATATCGGGGGTGGCTGGCGGGGGAGGTTAAAAAAAAACCTTAACTCTTCGCCGCGTCTCTCTTTTGTCGTCCCTCCTACAGTCGGAACAGAAAGCACACCCAGGCTCCCCTAAGCCAATCACAATGCTGCAGTGTAGCGCTGTCATTGGTCTGAGCACCGTGGTTCGTCGCTCAGACAAGCAGTGGGAGCCTGGGCATGTTCTACACCCAGGCTGCCCGAGAGGGCCGGCCAAACATTCATTTACAGAGTGTGCTCACCACTCCCCTGCTCCTCTGTCATCAGAGCAGCCCCGACCCACCCTGCAAAGCTGCCACAGCAGGACAAAATATAATTATAATAACATCAAGTTATTATCATTTTACTTTTACTTTATTTCACTGCTGCAAAGCAGTGGGGCGACGCTCCTCCGCCTTACCGGAGGAGCCGCCACTGATAATCACCCCGTGATACCAGAGAACTGGCAATACGAACAACTTACAAAAATATCAGTATACTGGCAAACAACTTTATTCTGAAGGTATAGTGAGAATATGGATGGATTCTGCAGATATTTAGGAATCCAATAAACATTATATGAGTAGGGAGAAGAAGCAAATATGTGGGAGCATGGACAAAATTATTCAATCAACAACTCCCAAGATCCCTGGGGATATATAGTTTAGGTGTAAGATAAATTGCCAGTGGCAAACTACAATACCCATGATCCCAAAGTCTGAAAATGGGCGGCACCGATAGAGAGACTCCCATGATCCCTGGGGAGTCACGTTCAGAGTAGCGGAAGCCCTGCTATGGACAATGCGAGGTGCCACAGAACTACATCCACCATGATCCTATGGATCAAAAATGAGTGGCGCTTACCTAATGATGTGTCGTCACTCTCGGAGGGGTATTAACAGTAGGAGTTGAAGGAATGTATCATTCCGCCTGCAGAATTGGCATGATTTGACGACTCCACGTTACTCTTGGAACGCGGAGTTCCGGTCAAATTCTACCAATCGCCGTGTGGTGGAATATTTTCCCACGATGCTCAAGAAATGTGAGCATTAGCAAGATTTGGTGTCCCCTAGCACCATTTTACAATGCGGGCGGTCGCGGTCAGAGGGCTGCTTCTTGAGTAGATATGCTGCCACTCAAGTAGGTTTTCTACTCGAGCAGCAGAAAAATCAACTTGAATGGCCGTGCTCTCTTGGGCACAGCATGGTGCTGCTTGCGCTGATTTTTCAGCGCTGCTCATGCTACTGGAGATAAATTGCAGCATGAGCAGCGCAACACGCATATTTTCTGCCCATTGACAGAACTCCTCTGAAGCTTGCAGAGTTTTTGTGGAATTTTGTGGAATTCCGTGGAGTGAAACTCTTCGAATTCCATCCACCCCTGATGAAGACTAGAGGGCATCACGTGCTGTTTGTGCAGCACAGCAGAGGAGAGGTCCTACAGGTGGCATGGGGGGATTATACCCTTGATGCAGGAAGAACAAGGATGTAGGTGATACTCTGTATGGAGTTAAGAAGGTGTGGGATATTGACACAAAAGAGATGGGAGTCAGGAACACGTCGACCCTATTGTTGAGCCATTGCGCTCTTTGTGATATAAAAATGCTAGGACAAAAAGCATGCATTCGATGAGAAACAGAACTAAGTAACAGTGGAAAACAGGCTAGAATAATATTGTGGGAGATGGGAGTATGATAGGCTGGGGGAGAGAGGTCGTAGCTCACATATAGAGCAGCGGATAGGTTCTGACGAAGGGGAGTGCGTAGGTGTGTGACAAGTATGTGATGGGAGATGAGGTTGATGCAGTCGAGTAGAAATACGAGAGCTAATTATGCATTCAAGAGGGTCTGGTATCATCCTTGACACTTTCTGTGAAGACGTAAACTATGAATCTGCTATGGGGTGTTTCCATAGGCCTCTAGCCTCTTCACACTGCAGTCTGTAGATTTTGCTGTAGCCCAACGTACAACAGTGGCTTGCAAATAGGATATATAATAGAACATCTAGCCAATAGGAGGGCCATACTGAGAAATGTGATTGTGGCTTTAGCAGCTTTGGTCGCTTGTAAAGACCAAGTATACATCCTTCTAGTTTGTAGAGGTGCTGATGACCAGTGATGGCGATAGTGCACTGTTGATGTCATTCTAGGAGGGGACAACGTATGAGCGGGCCCAGAGCATATGTTTCAGGTCCATTCCAGGAGGAGCACAGTGGGAGCAACTTGAGCTGATGTTTTGATAGATTTTGCTCAATCTGTCAGGAGTCAGGTATGCTCAAACAAAGGATGTTATGTTAGAATTGAGAATGTCACATGCTAGAGGATGTCCCAAGATGTTCCACAAAATTTGGGGTCCCTGGCTCTGGTATTATCATATGGAAATGGTGGGAGAGGGAGGTGACCACTCCCCATTCTGATATTTCTGATTCAGTGCGGATGCATAACCAGGAGCATCTGAAATACACTGTTTCAACTGTGGGGGATATGCTGTTTCTGTGCTACAACATTGTACTGTTACACAACTGGACATGGAATCCTAGAGTATCATTTTTGATAAATGTGATGTTTTGTGTCATGTGTTGCTTCAAAGAAAAAATCTAATAAAAAAATATATTTTTTTAATTGAATGTCACATTCAACATAGAGTCTGTGGTGCTTACAATTGTCTTGCATCGATGTGATGATAAGCACAACCAACTTGGTGGGCACTATTTGTGCCCTGTGAAAAGAAACAACATATGGGCAGATTTATATGTTAGCGGAAAGGGTATTCCGTTGCACCGGCGACGGAGTACCCTATTCGCCAACATAATGGTCCATCCACCCGATGTGGTGTAATCAAAGCGGAGACTACTTCTTCTCTGCCATTGTTATACCCCTCTGATGTCCTGATGGAGTAAGGGCCGTCAGATGTTGACCTCTATGTCTGCCCTCTAAATTTAGGTGGGCAGACATAGAGGTCAGTCTTCACTGCCTGTCACCACCAGGAAAACCCTGCCGGTAAGGGGCAGTGAACTGCAAAATGCCCCCCTCGACACAGGGCACTGTATTTTTTTAATTTCTAAAAAAAATCCTGCTTTGGGGTTTTGTTTTTGAAAATTAAAAAAAACCTGTAAATTTGCTGTACGGCTCCATCATGTTTGTTGGAGCCGTATGGCACACTTACAATACATTGGCAGTAACCGCCTTGACGGTAGTTCCTGTCAATGTTTGAAATGTCCGCTGGCCTGACGGACATTTTAAAATTTGGTCATCGGAACCTCCACCGAGGTGGCAGAGTAATTTACTCCACCACCCTGGCGGAGATGGCTAGACCACCAAATTTGAAATTAGTCCTGTTATTCTTAATTAAGTAGAATCCTGGCTGCCATGAAATTCTTATCGAGCAATGAGATGTTGGTGTTTAGGTTTTAGGCTATACACATCTTTTATGGTAGCATGTTTGTCTTCCATCATCCTGGTGCTACACTGGTACACTGGTAGTTACATTTTCAGGTCCACATGAACATAACAATCTGTTATGGCAGGGTAGGTGTGGCAGGAATTGTGTTCTGAACTGGAATGAGCCATATACTACATATTGGAATGTGGTAAACCTATTGCCGCTGTTGTTACTTTAATGAACCTCCACCTGCACAGTCATGTACAGGGTGTATTCGAAATAGATTGACTGATTATTAAGCTTCTAGGGTGCATGGTTACTGTAACAACAGTATCCTTGCGCTAAAAAGACAACAGAAACACCAAAGAAACAATGATCTTTAGTGATTTTCCCAAAAACAGCAATATTTTCAGTTAGCCTAAATTTAAGAGGAAATTGATTCTAAACTTTTGTTGAAAGGCAGGAAAAGACTCCGCCCAAAAATATGGCAGTGGCATGATCTAGAGGAGAAGATATCACAGATTGGTTCATAAGCCTGTTCCTGGTAGAATCTAAAAAACAGAGTACTTTCTTAAAGAAGCTGATTAACAGAGAGCAGGTAGAGGCAAGTCCTGTCCTAAGTGGGTCACAAGTCAGATCTCTGTCAGTGATTCCATCAAACTTGAATCTATCAATGACAATAACTGTCAATTCCATCCAAATTGAATCTATTGTCCCGTGTGACTGGACAGACCCCCACTGCATCACCTTCCTTATCACAGAATCTGCAAGAACTAATAAAGTGCAGCTAAAAAAACAAACACTGGTAAAGAAGCCTGCAAAACATTAACCTGGATGACCTGTCAACTCTCAGTAATAACATTTTGCTTCCCCCTGGGGATCTGTCCGATGTCCATGACCTCACTGAACACTACATCCATTCTATGACAAGCATTTTAGACACGATTGCTCCTTTACAGTTAAAAAGAATGTCTTCCAAAGTCTCCAAACATTGGTACAATGGTAGTCTAAATGCTGAAAGAAGAAATCTGAGACTAGCAGAAAGATTATGGAGATCCTCGCCATCCCTTGAACATCTAAAACATCTGCGATCATCAGGGAACATCTATAACAAAATCATTAGAATCTCTAAAGCCAACCACTTCAGAAACCAACTTGAGCAAGCAAAAAATAGACCAAAAAATAGTTTGAAATTGTTAAGCTTCAATCAAACATCCAACTCAATCTCTCCCCTTTGAGATCCGGTCCACAGCTAAATTGCGATTTTGCTACCTTCTTCATTTAAAAGACCACAAAGATGGAACATGATCTGTGGACTGCAATGGATCACCTACCGATCTTACTGCCTTTCAGCCCCCACCTGCTTCAGCCTTTGGTGCCTCCGCTCGCTCCAGTTAATAACCCCAAGAACAATGCCTCTTGGAGCTTATTCGAAACCTTGGATGAAAACACCATTCTAAAAACTCTTGCATCATTGAGACCATCTAACCACTTCAGTGACCAGTTGCCATAGAATTTCTTCAATTAAATTAAACCATGCATACTCCCACTATGCGCCAAGATAGTTAAAGCCTCACTGCTTCAAGGCTCTATCCCATACTGCCTAAAGGCTGGACAGGTCACCCCTATTCTTAAAAAACCTACTGCTGATCACACTGTCCTACACAACTTCTGCCCAATCTCTAACATTCTGACTCTGGCGAAGCTCATAGAGAAATGCGGCCACGTCCAGCTATGTAACCACATCGAACAATTCCAACTACTTGACCATTTTCAATCTGGCTTCCAACACACACCGAATCCGCTCTTACTCACATTGTTGATGATGCGCTCAAAATGCTGGATCAGAATGATTCCTACCTTCTGATCCTCCTCGACCTATCGTCAGCTTTCTATACGGTTAAATATGACTGCTTACTTGACCTATTGGAACATAGGATGGGGCTCTCAGGGCCCGTCCTACACTGGTTCGCCTCTTTTCTCCACAATAGAACACAAAGGTTCAAGGTTAATCAGTCCCTATCTAATCCCTCACCGGTCACCCTAGGGGTACCACAAGGTTCCAACTCTCTTCAACTTGTTTAACGGAAATTTTGAAACTATCTAACATCCACTATTACATGTTTGCCGATGATACCCAACTGTACCTGAAAGTCTCCTCCCCAGAAGATATCAGGTCCCTCAATACCACTCTACTGAAAGCTCAAAACTGGCGGACTCTCAATCACCTTAAATTAAACGCTCTTAAAACGTAATTCCTCTTAATCGCTCCATCTAAACAGTCACCAGCCATCAAAGAATGGATGAATCAGCTAAAAGCTCTTAACTGCATACCGCACATCATGGACTCTATGAGTTCACTCGGCATAATACTAGACTAGTGTTTGCACTTTTGGTGAGAGCACTAATGTGCTTCTGCATGTTCAAACTTCCAAATGAACATCCTTGAGAAAATGAAACCTTTTCTCCCCAACAATGACTTCAAAACTGCTGTTCAAACGCTAGTGATCTCCAAGTTCGATTTTGGAAGCGCAACCTCTGTGGCCTCCCCAGATCGAAGTTGGCTCCATTAAGGGCCTCTTTTAACTCTGCTGCAAGACTCATAACAGGTTCCAAAAGAAACTACCATATCACACCGGAGTTGAAATCCCTAAACTGGCTACCATATGAAGCAAGGATACAACAAAAATTTCCTGCATGATCCATAAAGCCTTACACTTAAACACCCCGTTTAACCTTGCACAAATACTTGTGCTATCTGGTGGTTCTAGACCCTTTAGAAGTGCCAGCACTTTACTGCTGAACTTGCAGAAATTCCATAAAAAGAAAACGTACAATCGAGCTTTCTCGGGTATCGCCCGAGAATTTGGAACTCCCTTCCTCCGGAAATCAGGACGAACCCTTCAATGGCATCCTTCAAAAAGAAAGTTAAAGCGCTATTGATGATCAAAATCTTGTCCGAGAACCCGACCGCCCTACAAGCACTCTAAGACTCGTCCTCCTCACCCTTGTTTATTACATGACTTTTATGATAGTATTTTGGTATGTGGATTCAGTGAGTTACTTCTTCTTGTATTTTTTTTTGTATTTACTGTTTTGTTTGATCATCTTGCTTCCTCCACCTGAGGATTTGTAAATTCCTTCGCTTAATCTTGATCCGCGAATCTCTAGGACCGCTCTGACACTTTTCCCTCACCCTTGTATAGTATTCAACTGTTTATGATTAACCCTAGTTCTGTTGGCCTAAAGTTGTTCCCCTCTTGTAACTTTTCGATTTTCTTGATGCTAGATTTATATGCTTCTTCTTTCTCTCTCTATTGTAAAGCGCTCTGATACCCTCACGGGTATTGTTCGCTCTATATAAAACCTTTTAAATAAATAAAGATCACACTTAGGTTTCAAGCAGAGACAACCAGAACAGAAGTGGCTCCCAGCTAGAGTGGCAAATAGGCTGAGGTCCATACTGAAAGCAGACAAAATGCAAGTACATCTATTTAATTAACTGTCAATGTGTTAGAAGCCATTCAATTGGCTATTTGCAAAGCATGCATCAAAATTATAAGTGGTAGCAGCACTTGATCCACCTTGTCTCACCAATATTTGAGTATCATCGATATAAAAATATACTGTTAGCCTAAAACCTTTGATCAAAGCACCAAGGGAGATATGTACATATCAAATAAAGTGGAACTAAGAGCAGATCCTTGAGGTACCATGCAGATATGTTTTTTAAAATCAGAGAGGTACAGTGGCAAAGACGCAGCTAGTATTGTTGGGTCTACTGTTTGTATTTCTCAGGATTCGTGACAGACACGAACATGACACTGCGTGTCATGGCTCGTATCTGTCTCGCGTCTTATGCACGAGCTTTATCTGATCTGTATCTTTTGAAAAAGGTTGTTGGAGGGTTGTGGGGATAGAATGTGTTATCGGCATTCTGTATTGTACCGAGTGATGTACCAGACGTGTCTGCTGATTAAACACGCTACCAGAAACCTTCTTGATTCTGCTTATACTTTCCTACACTGGCGACGACAGGGAACGGATTCCTGCTGCTACGTTGTATTCCAGATTTGCTACTAAAATATTATTTTTCTGGGAATTTTTATTTTTTATTTCGAATCTTCTTCCTTTTCCAAGAAACTATGTGCAGCATTCATTCAAGAGCAAAGTAAGGAGGAATTTTACCTTCGCAACTACAGCAATTCTGAAAATTCAGCAACAAAGGTACTGTTAAGCCACATGCATTACGTTTGAAACCTTCAGCTTTAATAACTGTGTGTCGTTGGGTTGAGGCTAAATGTCGTGTGATTGAGTCCTCCCCAATCCTCAGTTACGAATCACGAATTGCTGTGGAATTATTTTTTTTTGGCTAATTACCGTTTTGGAAGTCTTCTGTGGTGTCCGGTGACAGTTGATGTAACTGCCTCCGGCCGCATTTTACGAGCGGCGGCGGTATTCCATGTCCCGCATACTTGCCATTTTGTGCCTTCCTGATGACGGTGCCTAATTCATGACGCATCACAAACGCCCTACGTAATACGCTTGGTCACGCAAAGGTCACGTTTTAAGCTGCCATTTTGAATTGATCTTCGACAAATTTTCGGACGTTTGTATTCTCGTTTACAATATTTTCAATACGTTTTCAAGTATGCTTAATCTTTGGTGATACGCACACCGCGTGTCCTTAAGGTATTATTATTTTTTTCATTTTTAAGTGACGCGCACATCCGCGTGTCATAATAAACATTCTTATTCACAGAGACTAACTTTGTTAGTTACCCATATTATTGTTGTTCTCACCATGTCTGGAATTGTTCCACCTCCGTCCTTTTTATCAAATAAAGGAGAACCTCCAATGGAATGGGAAGTTTGGGAACCTGTATTTTTGGCTTATGTTGATGTATTGGAAGAAGGGGATTGTGAACCTGAGAGAAAACTATCCTTACTGAAACATTGCTTAGGTGGAATTGGTTTAAAAGAATTCAAAACATTGCCTGCATTAATTACTCGGGGCAATATCGATGTTTATGAATACGCTTCTGCGCAAATGAAACTAAGGTTTGGTAAAAAGAAGAATATTGTCATGGAAAGATTTATGTTTTATTCCCGTAAACAAAAATAAAATCCCCTTTGGGCAATTCAGTACATCCACAAACTTACACTCTTACAACATATTTGTCACCATAACACAACCATCAAGAGCCAAGTGTCTATATTTATAAAAATATTTATTTCAATTCATTTAAAAATTATATCTAAGACATTTTTTGCATTATCATATACATACAGAATTTGTTAAAATCATCAAGTAAAACAAAATAAACACATATATGACAGAAACAAAGATAGAAGGGAGAAACAGCTAGAAAGATAGATTGTAATCATTGATAGAGGCTAATACATTAGACCCAGATCATTTGTTTGATATGTATTTCATATATATAGCGTCTTCGCGGCAATCAAACCAAATGTCAACACAATCTATAGTACGCCTCTCCAAATTTGCGTCGACGCGTTTCGGTGGATATTGTTGCTCTAAAACACCACCTTCCTCAAGACAGGAATAAATATCTCCCAAACGAATTCCTAGTATACAGCTGATGGAATACTTGATATTCGTGACTGAAACTGAGATGGGAGATTAATCTATCCCCATACTTGACTAAGATTTTACTTGATTGCAGCGGAAACTGGGTGCTATTACCAATACAGAGCTACATTTTCGTTTGGGAGATATTTATTCCTGTCCTGAGGAAGGTGGTGTTTTAGAGCAACAATAATCACCGAAACGCGTCGACGCAAATTTGGAGAGGCGTACTATAGATTGTGTTGACATTTGGTTTGATTGCCGCGAAGACGCTATATATATGAAATACATATCAAACAAATGATCTGGGTCTAATGTATTAGCCTCTATCAATGATTAGAAACTATCTTTCTAGCTGTTTCTCCCTTCTATCTTTGTTTCTGTCATATATGTGTTTATTTTGTTTTACTTGATGATTTTAACAAATTCTGTATGTATATGATAATGCAAAAAATTTCTTAGATATAATTTTTAAATGAATTGAAATAAATATTTTTATAAATATAGACACTTGGCTCTTGATGGTTGTGTTATGGTGACAAATATGTTGTAAGAGTGTAAGTTTGTGGATGTACTGAATTGCCCAAAGGGGATTTTATTTTTACTACGGTCTTTTGGTGCCCTACTCCTTTGGTGGTTAAGGGGCCCCTCTCCCTTATTTTGTGAGTTATTCCCGTAAACAACATGCTGATGAATCTATTGAAGATTTTGTATCAGCTCTTAGGTCACTTGCTGTCACATGTGATTTTGAGCATATCACATATGAACAGGTGCTTAGAGATCAAATCTTAATGAGAACCAATAATAAAAAGTACAAGAAAGATTATGGACCACATCAGATATGTCTTTAAATGCTGCCATTGAAATAGCCAGATCTATCGAACATTCTGAGAAATTTGTAAAAGAAATAAGAGGCAATGATAAGGGTGATGTATTCAACGTTTCAAAAGAAGTGGATAAACAAAAAAACCTTTATGCAAAAGAATGAGAATTCTACTAGAGTTGATTGGAAATCTAAAAACGTGAGGAATGAAAGGAGAAGTACTCAATTTCTTTGTTATAGATGCGGAAGTCCAGGACATTTAGCTAATTTCAAAATGTGTCCGGCTATTGACAAAACATGTTCTAAATGTAACAAAAAAGGTCATTTTAGCAAATTTTGTAAAACAGTTCAAAAGAAGGTAAATCTTGTACAAGATACGGATGATTATGAATGTCCATATGACAGCCATGAGAATGATATTAATACTGTTATTAATATTTGTAGTAGTGAAGGAATTAGCAAATTTCCATCCTGTGATATTACTATTGATAATATCAAATTGAAAGTTCTAGTTGATACATGTGCATGGTACACAATCATTGCCCTTGATGTGGTTAAAGATAATTGGCCCAGTAAGGTTCTATCCACTCCTGATGTTACACCTGGTGGGTACACTGGACACAAAATTGATTTAGTTGGGTTTTTTTGGGCTAATTTGATGTTTGCAGGACGTAACACTTTTGGGAAAGTTTATGTAGCAAAATCAGGGCAATCTCTTTTGGGATGGCCGCACCAAGAACAATTGGGAATTAGGCTTGATCCCAGAGCTGATCCTCCTGTTTATGTTGATGAATCTACCAAAACTATTAAAGGGGACAACTCTAGTCTTGTACATCAATTAAAGGAAACATTTCCAAGTGTTTTCAGCGGAAAACTTGGAGAATATCAAGGTTTCAAACATGTCATTAAATTACATGATTATGCAGTACCTATTCGTCACAGAGTGAGAAATGTTCCTCTCACTTACAGGAATAAACTCAAAGATTTACTCAAAGACCTATTCGAAAAAAACATCATTGAGCCCATTGAATCATCACCATGGGTTTCTCCGATTGTTATTTCGGTCAAGTCCTCTGGTGAGCTCAGGCTATGTGTGGACCTTCGCAGTCTTAATAATGCTATTTGGGTTGATGCTCATCCTTTGCCAAATTTGCATGAGATGGTATCCACTTTAGCTGGTGCGCAGGTATTCTCATGCATTGATTTAGCCAATGCGTACCACCAAGTAGTTTTGGATGAAGGATCAAAAAATCTTACTGCTTTTATTACCCCAGAAGGCCTTTTCAGATATCGCAGAATGCCTTTTGGCCTTGCCAGCGCAGCATCTGTTTTCCAAAGGTTAATGAAAGAGACCCTTGAAGGTTTAACTGGTGCCATTGCCTTTCAAGACGACATACTTGTGTATGGCAAGAATGTTGATGAACATGATGAAAACTTGAGGGGAGTTATTTCTGCATTATCTGTTAAGGGGCTCACACTCCGTCTTGATAAATGCAAAATTAGAGCAACGGAGGTAGAGTATCTAGGACACACCATCAGTGGTATGGGTATTAAGCCCAAACACAAACATGTTGAGAGCATTCTCAATGCTCCTGTACCTACTTGTAAGGAACAATTGGTAGCTTTTCTTGGGTTGATTGAATTTTATGCTAAATTCATACCCAATTTTGCTTCCAAAGTAGACCCTTTCAGGTGTCTTTTAAAAAAAAATGCGAAGTTTTCCTGGTCTGGTGACATGACAACAGCATTTCAAAGTCTGAAAGAATTTATAGTAAATGCCCCATGTCTGAAACCTTTTGTATCTGGGAAAATGTGTATTGTGATGGTGGACGCAAGCAGCACCGGATTGGGTGGTGTTCTCATACAAAGAGACAATGGCAAAGAATGGATCATAGCTTACGCATCTAGAGCATTGAGAGACACTGAGAAACATTACTCAGTCATTGAAAGGGAATTGTTAGCGTGCGTTTGGGGAGCAGAACATTTTAAATCATTCCTATGGGGTACAAAATTCACAATCAAAACCGATCATAAACCCCTTGTCTACATGATGGCACAGGGTGGAGGGCGTACTATGTCTGCACGTCTTGCAATGTTAGCATCCAGGTTACAATCATTTCAGTACCAAATAGAATATGTGCAAGGTAAAGTGAATATACATGCTGATTGCATGTCTAGGTTACATTCTCCCACAACTGCTCTAACAGAAGATGAGGAATGTGAAGTTGCTTTTACCTCTCATGATGTAAATTTGGTGTGTGGTGAACAAGCTAACTTACGTGAAGATGTTTGGTTACAGGAAATGGAGAAAGATGTAGAACTTACTAACGTCAAAAAATACATTTTGCAGGGTTGGCCTGAACAGAGGAAAGTATCAGGTGACATGATGAGTTACTTAAAAGTGCATGATGAGTTGGTTTTAGACCCGATAACAAAAAATGGCAAAATAGAGTAAGGAATACCTACATGTCTAGGTCAATTTACCGACATCATAGGAAAATTTCAGGGATGGACCGTCCCTATAGTCACACACTAGGGGGAATGGACACATCATTATTTAGATTGATGTTCTTACTCACAGTTTAGATGCTTCTGTTGGAATCAGAGATTCAGTAAGTATAAGGTTTTGTCTTACTTCGTCAAAGGTACCGGCCTGCTCAACCCTCGAGGAGTGCCCCTGACTCGCTGCATGTTGGAGATCGAGTGTTTTACTTCCTGGTTTTAAGGATGCCCTTGATTGGTGCTTGGGATCATGTGATACCGCATCACATTGCATGACATCCAGATGCATTGTGGGGCATTGAGTTTACAAAGCTGGTGATTTTTAGGGAATCAAGTATTTGTGTGCAAACGATATTTGATGTTAATGTCTCTTTCGGTAATATGACTGAATACATTATTAGAACATTGGAATGTTGGGAGCTCCATTGAAAACAATGGAGTAGCTCCAGGCTTATAATGGCTGGTATAAGCCCGGAGCTCCAACATTCCAATGTTTCTTTGTTCACAGCTGTGGCTGTGAACAAAGGCTTCAGGGAGCCTGAGGGGATTTCAATCCCCCGCGCTCCCTGAAGCCTTTGTTTTATTTGTTAGAACATTCTGCCTCTAGTGGCAGAATGTTCTAATAGCCTTATAGCCCTTCGTAGCTGGGCTATACCGGCTATTAAAGTCCCGCTCCCTTGATAAAGGCCCTCACCTTCGGCTCGGGCCTTTAACGCTGGAGCGGGCCTTTAATATAGCCTTATAGCCCGCCGTAGCGGGCTATACCGGCTATTAAAGGCCCGCTCCAGCGTTAAAGGCCCGAGCCGAAGGCGAAGTCCTTTAACAAGGGAGCAGGACTTTAATAGCCGGTATAGCCCAGCTACGAAGGGCTATAAGGCTATTAGAACATTCTGCCACTAGAGGCAGAATGTTCTAACATATAAAACAAAGGCTTCAGGGAGCGCGAGGGGATTGATATCCCCTCAGGCTCACTGAAGCCTTTGTTCACAGCCACAGCTGTGAACAAAGAAACATTGGAATGTTGGAGCTCCGGGCTTATACCAGCCTTTATAAGCTCGGAGCTACTCCATTGTTTTCAATGGAGCTCCCAACATTCCAATGTTCTAATAGCCGGTATAGCCCGCTACGGCCGGCTATAAGGCTATATTATGTCACAGTATGTTAGTCCAGGGTATCTCATCATTTAATCTGGTTGTGTGTGTAGAGAGTCTATACACCCACCTCTTTTCTTTTTCAAAAATAATTTTTTCAATGTTTCTGGTTTCTTCTGTCATGTGTTCCAGGACTGTCCATCTTATGTCATTCGGGGTGTGATGGTTGTTTATGAAGTGGTCTGCCATTTTGGTTGTATTACGTTTGCATCTTACGGTACTTCTGTGTTCTACAATTCGTGTGCTTATTTTTCTGGTCATCATGCCTCTGTACTTAAGGTTACATGGACATGTAATGAGATAGAAGACATGCTTGCTGTTGCAATTTGTATGCTTTCTCAGTTCCCAGGGGGTAGGTAATCCAACATCTACTGACTTTGTTGGTGATGTCAAATGACAGACACTACATTGGCCACAAGGGTAGTTACCTGTGATTGGTGGTCTCCTTTTGTGTAAGTATACTGCTTTTCGGTATTCACAAAGGTAAACTTAGACCAAAAGTGTAACTTTTCGGAATTCACAAAGGTAAGTTACTACTAGTAAAGTTAGACTTTTGGTCAAACTTTACCTTTGTGAATACCGAAAAGCAGTAAAAGTTGACTTTTGGTCTAAGTTTACCTTTGTGAATACCGAAAAGTAGTAAACTTAATCAAAAGTGTACGTTTACCTTCGTGAATCGGGCCCAATATGTGTACAAATATTATTGCCTACAGAATTGTTGAAACTGAACTCGGTAATACCGTCCACCACTAGCTTACAAATATATCAGTGCCCACACTTATATGACCCTACTGTGCCGGCCATCTTAGTACCGTACCGAATCCCTACTGTATCGTGGGGTACCTGCATTAATCCA
Source organism: Calotriton arnoldi (assembly GCA_963921515.1). Classification (NCBI taxonomy): domain Eukaryota; kingdom Metazoa; phylum Chordata; class Amphibia; order Caudata; family Salamandridae; genus Calotriton; species Calotriton arnoldi. The sequence goes on from CAWUFW010009132.1 coordinate 536,173, forward strand.
CCTCCTTTCATAACGGAACAGAATGCTTTTCCACAACCCTCAGTTTACTGCTAATTTAAAGATTTGGGAGCTTCTACTCTGATGTAATTTTTAGAGAGATTAGATATTAGAAGAATCAGATATGATAAGGTATAAGCTATAATACCCTGTGCAGGTGGCAACACCTGTGTGGGGAGGAGGGTGACAAACAAGGCGGCAGGAGTTAGTTAATGTGCTCTTGAGAACACACGCCACTAATAGGCACATCACACTTTAATGGCTCTAGAGAAAAAAACAAAATAAAAGCAGCGCCATTTTATTTTCTCTTTTAAAGAATGGCACTGGGAGAAGAAAATGATTCAGCAATCAACGGTGCAATGTTTGTCAGCCAAATCCCTACTGAGGGCATTCCAAATCACAATATATCTTGTGTGCTATGTAAGATGATAGAAGAGGATACAAAATGCTGTCACTCCTTTTATGTGCGTCCTCTTTTGGCTTCCAGGGACACAGAGACAGCATGAATTCAGTTGACCTTGGATGAAGACGAGGGTAATTTCCTAAACTTGATAGGTATAAAGAGGTTGTGATGGAAGCTTTTTGCTATCTACAAATTAAATCTTGGTAGTGCTCTTTCCGATGTGTCTTGCAAATGTCATGGGCCCCTTTCCTAAAGAGCATGCCTCTGCCCTTCACAGCCGATAAGGGAAGTGTGACTACAGTATTGTAGGTGTGATAGGAACGCATCAGCCCACAGAGGACCGATCTGCATTCACCTGTAGCAGTGGTAGTGAATACAGACACACCAATACCCACCAACATGTCACCAAAGGCTTCCATTCACCCGCAGGCCAATGTGGTCCCAAAGGGACTACATTGAGACTCTGCCCCTTAATCTTTCTAGCTCCTCGAATTGCTCTGGAATGTAATGTTAAAAAAAGCAAATTTTGCTGATGTAATATTGCATAAATAAGGGATTTATGGGCAAAAACGCAATATAAATTTGCATCAAGCCATTTATGTGTGTGTTCGTTGAACTAATCTTAACATTAAATGCTTCTTCTTTAGATAGGGCTGACAAACTTCAAGTGACTGCAGCTGTTGCTTCAGAGTCAATTCTCAACAATCTGTTAAGGTTGTTTCCTTCAACAGAGGCTCCAGTCCCAAAGAGATCTCTCCAGTTCCGGAGTTGATAGTGCAACCAGTTCGAGCACCCTGGGCTTTGTCAGATGACTTGGTAGCACAACTGACCATTCTGGTAAGTGAATCAGAGATTTACTGTTGTGAGGCGAAAAAACTTGAATTTCATCCTACGGCAGGTGTATCTGCTCACTCCTTGCTTACCCGCTTTGGTTGTGCATGTCTAAGCAAGCATATCATTTGTCAACTTCTATTTGGAGGGAGATCCAGAATTCCAAGTAATTTCTCTTGTTCACTGAATTCAACCTATTCCAATTGGAACATTCTTTAGTAGAAACCAGGAGAATGTTTGACAGATGTCACTACTCAGGCCGTGACAACTGCACTAAAAAGAGCAAAAAGTGAAACTAGGGAGAAATGGGATTAGAAAAATAAAGTCAGTTTGTAGGTCAAGAAACCTCCAATACTTTCGTTTGTATTGTGCCTAAACATAATTACAATGACTATTACTGCTTATACATATACAGACTTTAACAATAATATTATTGTTAATAGCATGTGCCTCTAACACCCTGCAAAATTACTGGCTTTCTTGATATTTACATTTGTTTCTTACAGTTTATAGTTCATGATCTCATTTTTGTTGTGATTATTTTGTATTGTCTTGTGACACAATTGCGAAGGCCTTTGGTGCAGCTCTTCATCAACCATATTTCAAACACTAAATGCAATGTTTATGAGCTCACAATGTTTATACTAATGACTAACTGCACTTAAAAACTACATCTCATTAAATAACAACATATGCTCCAACCAATAAATAAGGCTACATTCAGAGTTGCTGCATTCATATTGATAATGGTCACGCAATATTTATTTTCTTAGATTTTTTGTGACATTTATAATAGCATCAGTCACATAGGAAGTCTATTAGGAATGTTGTTAGAAATTTGGTAACTGATTGTGGGGGGTGAAACCCTATTCAAGCAGCAATCACAATCCTTGTCAGTGTGAAGTCACAAGAAAACCCTAAATTAATCTGTGCTCAACCCCCGGGTAGCTTGGCACAGAGCAGTCAGGCTTAACTAAGAGGCAATGTGTAAAGTATTTGTGCAATACTTCAAACAGTAATAAAGTAAAAACACAACACAAGAGTAATCCCACACCAAATTAGAATAATAGAGGAAATTCTAATAAATACAATAAGATCAGAACGAGAAACATCCAATCAGTAGAACCAGAGAAATGCAGTTTTAAATATTTAAGTGAAATTTGCACCAAAAAGTACAAAGTGGCAACTGTGGTTGTCTGGTCGCACCGGACCGGGACAAAGTCACAAGTTCAGGCCGACTGTGATGGAGCACAGGCCAGCTACAGGGACCCAGTTAGGCCCACCGAAGAAGAGTACCTTAAATTCTGGTTGCCGAGCGTTGCGAGGTTCCACATCGAGGTTGCGTCATGCAGCTGAGGCGATGAGAGGTCCGGGTTGGAGATGTGTTATGCAACGTCAGTTCCAAGGGGCTGCGAGGCTGCGATGTGAGGCCCTGAGTCGTCCTTGAGGAGGCCATTGATGAGGGAAGTTTGTGATGCGAAGTCCCACATCGAGGATGCGTCGCGCACCGGCTGGTTCCCAAGAGACCGAGGGGCTTGCGATGCAAAGTCCTCTGTCATCATCGAGGCTGCCGTCAACGAGGGGCTTGTGTTGCGAAGGCCTGCATCGGGGTTGCGCCAGGCAATGGAGGTTCTGATGAGGCTGCGAGGTCGATGCAGAGTCCTTGACCTGGAAGAATCCTCGCAGCAGAGGAAATGCATTGGTTCTGCTGGATCCACAGATGGGCTGGCAGAGCACCTTTCGGCCCACTTCCACGGGTCCATGACTGGGGTGGCACCACTTGGCAGGGTAGAACTCACAGTTGCAGAGTTCAGGTGCTGATTACAAGAGACTAACCCTTGGAGTCACTCTGGTGGTCCTGGGCACAGGTTGCAGGTCCAGGCCTTCTTCCCCACGAAAGAGGTCAGCAGGTCAGCACAGCAGGGCAGCAGTCCAGCAGAGTGGCAGTCCTTTGAGCAGCACAGCAGTCCATCCTGGCAGAGTCTTCCACAGGTCCAGAAGGGTAGTAAAAAGTGGGTGTCTGAGGTTCCTAGTGCCTTCTTTGAAGTGGGAGAAACTTCTAGAGGCTTCTCTTTGAAGTGTTCAGGTTTCCTGCCTCCCCTGCCCTGGCTCCAGACTAACTACAGGGGGTATGCAATCCCGTGTGAGAAGGCAGGAAACTGGCTCTTCAGGTGTAAGAGGGACTATGACTAACTCCACCATCCCATCCTGCCAGTGATGGCCCATCCAGGCTCAACGTTTGTCGGAGTGTGGCATTCAGGGTATGGCTTGGATGCTACTGCGCTCCTTCCTGATGGACAGAAGTCAAAAAGTTGCCTTAGATAAGTTTACTTCCAAATCCTTTATTCTCCCTTGTGGGGTCCCACAGGGGTCCTCACTGAGTCCCACTCTTTTCAATGAGTATGTTTCAGCTTTGGCCCCATTGATTAGATCATTCGGTTTTCATCTAACTTCTTATGCAGATGACATGCAAATAGTGGTGTGCCTGCTTCCGGACCAGGAAATAGAGAGTGGTAAGAAGTTCCATGATTGCATGAAGTTGGTCAAGATGTGGCTGACTAAAAACTGTTTGAAACTCAATTCGAGCAAAACCGAGGTTATCATTTTTGGAAACAATGCTAACTTCTGGTCACTTAGGTGGTGGCCAGAGGAATTAGGTATCCTCCTAACGCCCGTCAGGAAAGCAAAAAACCTAGGAATAATAATTGACAATAGGCTCACCTTTAGGGATCAGGTGAACGCGGTTACTGCCTCCACTTTCCAGACCCTCAGAATAATAAGGAAAATAAAGTATCTATTACCCCAGGACATCCAACGTATAGTGATATCCTCCCTTATTCTATCAAAACTGGATTACTGTGATGGAGCAAGGTAAATAAGAAAATGTTGAACCCCCCAATATTAATACTAATAATTAATTCTATTAATTGTTTGGAGACTAATCAACATTTTACGTCTTTATAGACATCTTTTATATGGGATAATCGCAAATTCATGACTAAAAGATAACCTATTCACGCTTGTCTAAGTGATGTAATAAATAACATAATAGTTTGCGTACTAATTAAAATATTGTTGCATGATTTGTGCTATGTTGTAAATCGTATTGTGGCAAAAGTATGCGGATGGTAAGTAAGCATAGCTTTATATGTCGCTTTTGCTAGGTAACACCTAATTGGGGTACGTAGAATGACGGGTGGGAAACGAATAGGCTTATTTTCTTTGTTTTGATTATGATTGTGTTTGTTTTCATAATAGGTCGTACGGGCCTGCTAGGCCGCACTATAAAAATGGCCGCCAAGGCAGATGAGCTAAAGTGCGCAAGTGCAAAATGGTTTCCAATTGGGAGAAAGCTGTTGCCAATAACACGTGATCCGAAAGTAAAGCCCAGAATGAAAAGACCAAGGTCACCATGACCTGATACCAGAATGGGTGCCAAAAAGGGGACGCAGCGAGAAAATGCATGGGAACCAGAGATGCGACTGTGAATTAACAATGAACTGGTTTAATAAAGATACAAGAAAAGTTACAAAAGAGGACTTGTCAATCGGATTGGTAATGTCCTAAAACCGTGTGAAAGGACGAAAATTATAAACATTGTCGGAACTGGTTTGAACGAGGAGGGCAATGAGGAGATGCTTGCCACCCCTCCAATGGACCAATTAGCGTGAATCTCGCCCCAAAGATTGAAACATTTCTGTTTAGTAAGCCAGTTTAGGGTATAAGAGGACCTACTCTTAAGTAGGAGGAGCGCTATTCATACATAATTTTTGAGCACAGAGCTTTGACGCTGGAGAATCGCTGCTATTTTCTTTAGGCCATTTTCTTTAAATTTAATTAATCGTTTTGCTTTTTAATCTGACTGGGAAGAAAGGAGATCGATGCGGAAAACCTGTATAGGTGGTCCGTTGAGGAGGCCTGTTTAGCGGGACAGTCAGTCAGATTTTGGGAATGCTATGCTGTGATCTGCTGTGACGAACTTTATTTTTCCATCTAAAAGGGTATGCACTAATTCTCTGAACTTTATTCTTATAATGATAATAAATGTATTAACTGATAAATAAAATGGAAATTTTCTTTATGCATTTGATTAATTAGATAAACTTTATTATAATTAAAACTACGAGTCTGTGATTCTTTAGCTCAATGATTAATGCAAATGTTTAATAGGTTAAAGTGATTGAGCTGGTCTTAATCACCATCAACTGATTCCTACTAGTTGGTCCATCGACCAATGAACGGAATGCCTTTTGATGTTTTTAGAAATTGACAGGATTACAATCTAAAAATGTATGATGCTTGAACAGTTATCTTGTCAACAGTAAAAGGTATCCCGTTCCCTTCCAGCATTTCATCATAGCTTTCTCTCCTAGGTAGTAGTGGATGAGATCCAGGGAATATTTGAGTGAGTGAATGTATATGCAGTGTTATGGGCCCCACCGTCATATTGGTATAGTTGTGGAAAAAGGAGTGTTTCCGACCTGGATGTTATGCCCATAGGAGAGGAAAATATATTAGTCGCGCTGGATCAGATTTCTTGGTAGCAGAGTTATGGTTACTATAGATTAGTTTGGTGATTATTGATTTTGTGAATATTCCATGTTTTAACACTTCATGTCGAGTTGTATTATGTTATATGTACGTCGGAAATTTTGAAGCTTCCGGGAAGTAGGAAGTGGACACGTGTGGCAAGAGAAGTCACATGGAATAGTGCATTGTCTGGTTTTTCAAATTGGTGATAACACAGGTTGTGTTATGATAGGGACATTTTCTGTATAAAACGTGCATGAGTGAAATAGCAACCGGTTTTCTTGTGAAACTCTGGCCTTAATTCTCAGGAGCAGTGTAGTCTCCACATGTGTTTTATCCCCAGAGAAACGGGTTTACCCCTTGCTTGAAAGAAGGGTAAGGTAGAGGGAAGTGCTACACTTATCGAACGAAACTATATTCTTGTACGATAGAATAAACTATCACTTTTGTTTAGCGAAAACAGACAATGGGAATGTGTTTTATGTTGTAACTAATAAGATTTAGCTAAGAAAACGAATTGCCGATAATTTTTGTAAAGGAGGGGTCAGGAGCAGAACTGACGTAGACAAAAGGCCGCGCTGGGATTGGCTAGTGCAATAGAAACACGGAAAACGCCCTGATTGGTGCGTTGGTGTGAGACGCGCTGGGATAGGTCCGAATAGCAGTGACGTGGAGGTTTCGGATTGGTGCGTTAGTGTGAGACGCGCTGGGATAGGTCCGAATAGCACATAGAGATCAGAGCAGAGTTACGAGCTTACAGAAGAGAAAGAAATCGTGAAATATGGCTTATTATGAATACGGTAGAGAGAAACAGTCATGGATGGCGAAAATTAAGAACTTCTTTAAGAAAGACAAAAAGGTAGTAACTAGAGAGGGACAAATAATACCTCCGCCGAAAACACCAGCTTCGCATATGATGCTGAAATATGGTTATCATACTTGCATTTGGTTAGAAAATTGGACAAAATATACTCAGAATGATGGAGTACTGGCTTTTCCAGAGAATGGATCGTTTAGCATGGCGATACTTCGAAATTTGAGGGAAAAGATGACAAAGCTTGAGCCAAGACCTAGACCGACACAGTTTGAAGCGTTAGGTGAATGGGAAGACGAGATGTATGAACGAGAAAGGTACAGAGGTGCAAAGAATCATGGTTTTGTTCCTGGAAGGTTGTGGGGAGTGAATCATGAGGACAGAATGAAGCGTTGGAGATATGCTAACATGACAGAAGGGTTGTTTCCAGCTTTCACAGTTGAAGAGGGTACAGGAAAGAAGTGTGTAGAGAAAAAGAAACATGCAGTTACAGAAAGGTACAGGTATGGAGGTAGCGAGACAGAGGATGAATTGCTGGAAGATATTTTAAACAGAAACCCACCTCCATATCAACAGAATTCTGCGGTGGTGACACCCAATGCACCGCCAATGGAAACTGGGAGGAATAAAAGTCCAGAACGAAGATACGAGATAAATAGGTCAAATGAACAGCTAAAAACTCCACAGAGTGAAAATTGCGATAGCAACAATGCAACTGAGTTAGCGAAAACCACAAAAGAATTGACAGAGAAAATAAGAGAGTTAACAATGAATATGGAAGCTGTGACTGTGCCAGTAACGATAGGACCAGTAATACCAGTTTTTGAGAATCAGAAAATAGATGAACATTCCTTAGTCATTCCCATGAACTCAAATTTGCAGAGAATAAGAGAAGGGATGGAACTAGAAAATGAGAGGGCAAGAAATTTGGTCAGTCCATATAGACCGAGCCCACCTACTAATCTGACTGTAAACGAGAGCGAGATGAGGAGGATTCCTATGGGAACCGAATCTGCATCAGAAACACCTGAGAGGAATAGAAATTGGATAGAAATGAGTAGTACACCTGTAGGTCCCACTCCTGACGAATTAAATGAATGGATGAGAAATCTGCAGAAGAAAGAGACAGAACCAAAACCATTAGATGTAATTAGGCTTAAAATAGATATGGAGGAATTAATTTTAGGGACTATTGGGACGGAAAAACTAAAAACGTACCAAGACGACGAGATAATGTTCTTATGCAAGAGCATTACTTGGAGAGCTAGAAATCTGCATGACAAATTGGAAGAAACAGCGAATGAACTAGGAGTGGAATTTGTGAAAGTCAGGAGCTTACAGAAACCGTATAGGGTAGATTTTTGCGAAAAGGATATAGAAAATCTGAACACATCAGGACGTTTAACACAGATAAAAGAATTAATTGTATTGCTAAGAAAATGGGGTGATGTGGACAGATGGAGAAGCAGGTGGACTAAAAGGAATGAGAAAACAACTGACAAGGCGTCTTTAGCTTTTGCAGTGACAGACAAAGAGTCGGTTGTAAGGGAATATCCCATGAGAGAAACTCCAGGAGGCAGTTATGTACATGTCCCTTGGACCAGACAGGATATATTGTCATTTACAAATGACTTTCCAAAATTGAGAGAAAAACCTGTAGAATGGTACAGACAAGTAGAAAGGTTTGTCAAAGTTTCAAAGGTGTTGTGGGTGGATTTGGATGGGTTATTTGACATTGTAGTACCAGCTGATTTATGGACAGAATGCAAAATCACCATTGATTGGCCAACTGTAGAATATCCTAGGGATGCAAAAACAGGAGCGCCAGGACCCGAGGTGATGAGGAAATATGAGCAGGTTATTACTTTCCTGAAAAACAAAATTCCGCCCAAAGAAACTGATTGGGTAAAAATTGATAGAACTACGCAAGAGAGTAAGGAATCTGTACATGCCTACTATGAGAGGCTGCTTTTGGTCTTCAAACAGTACAGCGGTTATGAGACTCTGAATGAGAAGGACATGAGTCATTTTGTATATAGATTTGTTTATGGGTTGAAACCAGAAATAAGCGAAATGATTAAGCAGCATATGATATGCTGGCAGAATAGTACAGTAGACGAGGTGCTGAGGTATGCTAAGTATTGTAGTGATGACATTGAGAGTAGACAGCGTAAATTAAAGGAAAAAGCAATGTGGGCACAAGTGAAAGTTGCAGAAAAACAAGAAGCTCAACTGAATAACCAGGTTAACGAGACCGGACAAAATAAATTTAAACCAAATATAGGTCAAGGAAAAGGCCAAATGAGTATAGAAGAAGCAAAGAAAAAGTGGCCATGCCACAACTGCGGAAAGTTAGGGCATTGGAGAAACAAGTGTAAATTTCCTCCAAAAGCTAATGCAGAAAATCAATCATTAAACCCACAGGTGCAGAGTGAGGTGAGTTACCAACAACTGCAGCAACCGCAGGTAGTTACGCAACAGAGTCAGGTGCCACAACCACCGCTACCCAAGAGTGTAAATCCACAGAGATACAGTACAGAGACAGGATTCTACGGAGGAGAGCAGGTATCACAATTGCAGCGTGCAGCTGCAATATCACAGTATTGGTTGCGACAGGATGGGAATGAGTCAGATGAAAGTTTATGACGGTGCCTAGGAGAGGAGGAAGAGTGCGTACTTGGCGCAACTCTAGAGGTAGATCAGACAGGCCCATTGTGGATGGAGAAGTGAATGGTGCAGATGTAACATTCCATGTGGACACTGGAGCTACCCGTTCTACTGTTAGATCAGTGGAAATTCCAAACCTTCCTCTCTCAGGTGAAAATATCCAAGTCGTTGGTGTTTCGAATCAGCAAATTAAGGCACCACTTACAAAATTAGTAGAAGTAAAAATTGGACCGTTCAGAGAGATGCACCGATTTGTGGTATGTGATTGCAGTCCTGTAAATTTACTTGGACGCGATCTACTTTGCAAAATGAATTGCACCATCTATTGTACGCCAGATGGGATTGCATTTCAGACACCAGATGAAGATGTACTATATAAAATGACAATGGCAGAATTAGAGCCAGGAGTGAATGACTTGTTTCCTGTGTTCGATGTAGAGAAAATCCCAATTGAGTTAAAAGAAACAGTAAAACAGGAGGTGTGGGATTTTACGGGTGAAGATATTGGGTTAATGAAAGGAGTAGACCCTGTTAAAATTTCTGTTAAAGAAGGGACAAATTACCCAAATATTCCACAATATAAATTGACACCAGAAATCATTGAAGGAATAACCCCTGTGATAAATAAAATGATTGAACAAGGAATATTGAAAGAAATAATGAGTAGTCCATGTAATTCGCCTATAATGGGACTGAAAAAGCCAAACGGAACATATAGAATAGTACAGGATTTACGAAGGGTTAATAAAATTGTCGTTCCTTGTTGTCCAATTGTACCAAACCCTGCTGTAATACTGTATCAGATTCCACATGAGGCAGAATGGTACACTGTCATTGATTTGTGCCATGCATTTTTCTCTATCCCGTTACATCCAGATAGCCAGCCATTATTTGCGTTCAGGTTCGGAGAGCGTATTTTGGCATGGTGCCGAATTCCTCAGGGGTACACAGAGAGTCCCTCGATCTTTAATCAGATCCTAAAGAAATCGTTGGAAGATTTAAAAATGCCTGAAAAATCGGTGATGGTTCAGTACATTGATGACCTATTGGTGGCATCAAAAACGAGAGAAGCATGTGTTACTGACACCATTGCTTTACTGAACCATCTAGCAGAAGGAGGACATAAAGTGTCTCCGTCGAAACTACAGTTTTGCCAGCAAGAAGTTCAATACCTAGGTCATAAAATTGAAAAGGGAGTGCGAAAGGTAACAACTGAAAGAATAAAAATAATCCGAGGAATGAGAGCTCCAATGACACAAAGAGAGGTAAGAATGTTCTTGGGAATGGTTGGATATTGTCGACAGTGGATAAGTGGATTTTCACTAATTGCAAAACCATTACAGCGATTGACAAAAAAGGATGTGAAAGATCCGTTTGAGTTGAATGATGAAGAAATGAAGGCATTCAGAGAATTGAAAGCAAGATTGTGTGAAGCACCTGCACTGGGAATGCCTGACTATGAAAAAGATTTTGAACTGTATTGTAGTGAGAGAGATGGATGTGCACTTTCAGTTTTAGTGCAAAGACATGGAAATATGAAAAGACCTATTGCATATTTTTCAGCTGTTTTAGACCCAGTAGCGAAAGCGTTGCCTGGATGTCTGAAAGCAGTAGCTGCTACTTGTGTGAGTCTGGAACAGAGTGAAGGCATTGTGATGGGATACCCACTGAGGGTATATGTTCCTCATTCTGTCGAAATTCTCCTGACAAGAACAAAAACTCAATACATGACACATAGTCGACTGACTAGGTACGAAAAAGTGATTTTAAGTGCAGACAATGTAACTATTGACAGATGCACAAGTGTGAATCCTTCAACATCATTGCCGGATGAAGAGAGTGTGAAAGACAAAGATGAGGTTGATCATGATTGCTTGAATGTACTCGAATACTGTACGAAACCAAGGCCAGACATTAGAGATGAGCCTTTAAAAGAATCAGACTATGTGATGTTTGTGGATGGCTCATGCTTGAGAACAGATGAAGGAGTTTTGAGTGCAGCGTATGCAGTATGTACAGTAAGTGCCATAATGGAAGCATCTTGTTTGAGAGGGATACGTTCCGCCCAAGTGGCTGAGCTGATTGCTCTAATACAGGCATGCAAACTGGGAAAGAATGTCCGAATCACAGTGATCACGGATAGCCAGTATGGCTTCGGAGTGGTTCATGATTTTGGGCAGATCTGGTCCCAAAGAGGTTTCTTGACGTCTGCAGGAACTCCGATTCGAAATGGCGAGTTTGTGAAAAAATTGCTTGAGGCGATACAGCTGCCTAGACAAATTGCCGTGGTGAAGTGCAATGCACATAAAAATGGGGAAGACTACATAACCGTGGGCAATAATTATGCCGACGAGGTAGCTCAATACTGTGCTAAAAATGTAGTCTCACTAAACAGGAGGCAAGAAAGAGAGCATGTTTCATGTCCTTTGCTTTTTACTAACATTGTCGAAACATGGGATGAGGTGAGACAGTTACAGGAAGCAGCAGATGATGAGGAGAAAGATAATTGGATAAAAGCAGGATGCAGGAAAAGGGAAGAAGATGATGTTTGGGTTTATAGAGATGAAAGACCAGTTATGCCTGATAGCATGATTTCTGACATGGCACGGATGTACCATGGACAAGCTCATATTGGAAGAGATGCAATGATCCGACTTTTCAGACAAACCTGGTATAACCCAAAATTCAGAGCCATAGCTGAAAGTCTTTGTCAAAGATGTCTTATCTGTCAACAGATAAATCCAGGAAGGAAAACAGTAGTGAGTTTAGGAACAATAGGACGAGAAGGAGGTCCTTTCACGAGAATGCAACTAGATTTTATAGAGATGCCCCCAAGCAATAGACTGAGGTACGTTCTTGTGGTCGTTTGTTTGTTTTCTCGTTGGGTGGAAGCCTATCCGACAAGAAGGAATGATGGGATTACAGTAGCAAAGCTTTTGCTAAGAGAATTCATTCCAAGGTATGGTTTTCCAGTAACGATTGAAACAGATAGAGGAAAACATTTTCAAAATGAATTAGTTCAACTGATATGTGAGGCTCTTGGTATTCAACAGAAATTGCATTGTGCATACAGACCAGAGGCTTCTGGAGTAGTAGAACAAGTGAATGGAACAATAAAGAATAGGTTAGGAAAAATGTGTCAAGCCACAGGACTGAAATGGCCAGATGCCCTTCCCCTGGTACTGATGACTATCAGAAGCATACCTGATAGGAAAACAGGGTTGAGTCCCCACGAAATTATCATGGGACGAGCAATGAGACAAGCTCATGTACCTGTCAACAAACTGTTGACTATAACTGATGATCTCGTGATGGATTATTGCAAAGGATTGGCTGATGTGGTGCATTCTGTGTTTCATCAGGTTGGACCGGATGCGACCACTCTTGAAAGAAAACCAGCTCATGATCTGAATCCAGGAGATTGGGTCCGCATAAAAGTCCACAGAAGAAGAAACTGTTTGGTTCCTCGCTGGGATCAACCACGACAGGTGATCCTGGTAACAACAACTGCAGTCAAATGTGCAGGAGTGAAAAACTGGGTGCATGCCAGCCATACTATCAGAGTTCCAGATCCTGAAGCTCGACCTGTAAGTCGACATCTGGAGATATCTGATACCAGTTCAGCATCCGATGCAGAAGAAGAAAGAAACAGGGTTCCAGAACTTGAAGATCGACCTGTAAGTCGACATCTGGAAGACCCAGGTACAAGTCTGACAACTGAAGAAGAATTTGAAATAGCAAAAGTTCCAGAACTTGAAGATCGACCTGTAAGTCGACATCTGGAAATATCAGACACCAGTTCAGCATCTGATACAGATCAATCAGATTATGGTGAAAAACTAAAGAATAAATGGAAGATTGACATCATAAACGAAGAAACTGACAGTGAACAGCCAAGCACAAGTTATAGTAAAAATCCTACAGAAATTGTCAAAGTAGACAAGGCAGGGATAGATTCAAATAGAGAGATAGAAAAATCGGAAGACACTCGAGGAGTAATAGGGACAGATACACAAACAAATGAACAGGGAAATATAGAACCAGATAGAGAGATCAACAAGAATCCGGAAGAACCTCGAGGAGGGATAGAAACAGGTGATCAAAAAGAAAAGACACAGGAAGAAAAGGAGCAAGTCAAAGAAAGTGAAATTATAAAATTCAAAATAAGGGAAATGAAGTAAGATCTGAAACAGAATCAGAAGAAAGTGAAGGAGAGAGAAAACAGAGACTAGGACTAAGAAAAAGAACTTGGAGAGCTGAACGTGAAGAAAAAGAAAGTGAACCGAAAAGGCCGAGAAAAGGAGATAATTGGCCCCACGAAGTTAAAAGGTTGAGATACAAAATCATAAAAATAAACAAAGATAATGCAGAACAAGTAAATGAAATAACAAGTCAAAAGGAACAAGAAAAACAAGATGGAAAACAATTACAGAAAACAAAAAGAGTAAAGAAAGTTAATTTGAAATATAAGTCACCTGAATACATTGCACTGACTGATATCAAAGAAGAAGAAATCACTCATGATAAACCCGAAGGAAGCTACAAACAAATGGGTGAAAGTGGAGTGCAACAAGTTTGAAGAGATTAAAAAGAAAAGCCGGACTGGACAATAAAAACCTGAATAAGACAAGAAAGAGTTCTGAGAAGAACTAAAGAGAGTACCAAACGAGACAAAGTGAGAAAGTAGAGTGGCTGAAACGTCATTCATAGGTGTGGTGACACAATTTTCTATGCAAATTATACATAGGTAGTAAAACAAGATGGTAGACATAGAGAATAGATGTGCGTTTCTACGTAGATGGTGTAGAATGTGTTTCTTTTGTACAGGTTTATTAATGTTTGTATGGTTTATCTTAGCAATCACCATTCCAATTAGATTAGCTGTAGAAGAAACGTCCATAGTAGAGAACAAAACAAAGAAGGATAGCATACAGAACACAGCAACACTAGTAGATAGTGCAGAATTACATAAGGATAGATCTATAACAGATTTTTCAAAGAACGTTTTTACAAAATTATTATATGAATATGTAGAAACCATGGATGTAAGAGATTGTTATGTTTGTATGCAATTACTCATGCGTCTGTTTCCGAAGGTGTGACCTATCATCACCTTCCTTTGACGTATGGAATAACATGTAGTGTCCTAGCTAGTTTATTTTATAAAACAGGTAGATTAGAATATTATTATACTGACATAAATAAGATTTTTGCAGAAATTCCTATAATTCCTGAATTGAACAAGGTGAAAGTGGCAAAAATGTTTGGTGAATTTTTCTTAGAGAACAAAGAATTGACATTAGATGATGTAGTTAAACATAACCTTACTTGTGAGTTAAAGAAAGAGGAAAAGGTGTTCTTAGAAATGGTAGAAAGCAGAAGAGTAAAATTTCAAAGGAAAGTAGTAAAGTAAGAGATGAAAACACCACTATGGACATTTGAAAGAGAAAGTGATGACAAGAAAAAAGAAAAAGACAAATGCAGCTATGACTTTAGATTGGCCCCAACAGGGAAAGTTGTGCATTAGTAGAAATAAAACTAGGTATGACAACTATTTCGTGGGTTCCAGCGGTTATCAAGACAATTATATAAAATTTTAGGAGGATGGGGATTCAAAGGAGGAAAAGATCCAATATTTCCAGGGATCTATTATATTTGTGGGAACAGGGCTTATTACAGGTTGCCGGACCATTGGTATGGGTCTTGCTACTTAGGCCTGGTCTTTCCAAAAATCTTTCATGTAGATAGAGAAGAAAAAGGAACACACGAAATGGGTGCAACATTCACACGTAGAAAAAGGGAAAGTTTTTCAGAAATAGTAGGTGACATTTTTGGAGCAATGATACCAGCAGTGGGAATATCTTTGAATGCATTTAAAATTCGGAAATTGTCCACAGTAGTAGATCGTTTATCAACGAATACTGCTGGAGGGTTCTTGATGGTAAATACCGAGATGGTTGCCATGAGAGCTATGGTAATGCAAAATCGACTTGCCCTTGACATTCTTTTGGCAAAAGAGGGAGGAGTCTGTGGAATGCTGAAAGTCCAACATTGTTGTACTTACATTGCAGATAAAAGTGAAAATATACAAAAGTATATAAAGAATATTACAAATTTGCACAAAGAACTTGTTCCACTGGAGGTTGAAAGTGCCTGGGAGAAACTTGGTAAGAGTTTTTCCTCAATACCAAAATGGTTCACTGAAATAGGTAGTTCTATTGTAGGGAAAGTTTTGATATCAGCAACATTAGTAATTTTAGGAGTATTATTATTGAAATTTGTTATCATATGTATTAAAAGGAGAAAAAGACAAAACAAAATGAAAAGAGAAAATAAGATAAATAAATAAAGAGAACGAGAATTAGGTGAGATAGAACTAGAAGAACTAAAAGACAGTATGTATGAAAGAACAAAGAGAGAAGATGAAAGGGATACAGATGTGTAAAAACTAACAAGAAGCAAATGGACAAGAAACAATGCTATCAGTAAAATTGTGTAACATGGGTTTTGTGGTGATATTAAAAATCACCAAAGGGGGAGTTGATGGAGCAAGGTAAATAAGAACATTTTGAACCCCCAATATTAATACTAATAATTAATTCTATTAATTGTTTGGAGGCTAATCAACATTTTACGTTTTAATAGACATCTTTTATATGGGATAATCGCAAATTCATGACTAAAAGATAACCTATTAACGCTTGTCTAAGTGATGTAATAAATAACATAATAGTTTGCGTACTAATTAAAATAATGTTGCATGATTTGTGCTATGTTGTAAATTGTATTGTGGCAAAAGTATGCGGATGGTAAGTAAGCATAGCTTTATATGTCGCTTTTGCTAGGTAACACCTAATTGGGGTACGTAGAATTACGGGTGGGAAACGAAAAGGCTTATTTTCTTTGTTTTTATTATGATTGTGTTTGTTTTCATAATAGTTCGTACAGGCCTGCTAGGCCGCACTATAAAAATGGCCGCCAAGGCAGATGAGCTAAAGTGCGCAAGTGCAAAATGGTTTCCAATTGGGAGAAAGCTGTTGCCAATGACACGTGATCCGAAAGTAAAGCCCAGAATGAAAAGACCAAGGTCACCATGACCTGATACCAGAATGGGTGCCAAAAAGGGGACGCAGCGAGAAAATGCATGGGAACCAGAGATGCGACTGTGAATAAACAATGAACTGGTTTAATAAAGATACAAGAAAAGTTACAAAAGAGGACTTGTCAATCGGATTGGTAATGTCCTAAAACCGTGTGAAAGGACGAAAATTATAAACATTGTCGGAACTGGTTTGAATGAGGAGGGGCAATGAGGAGATGCTTGCCACCCCTCCAATGGACCAATTAGCGTGAATCTCGCCCCAAAGATTGAAACATTTCTGTTTAGTAAGCCAGTTTAGGGTATAAGAGGACCTACTCTTAAGTAGGAGGAGCGCTATTCATACATAATTTTTGAGCACAGAACTTTGACGCTGGAGAATCGCTGCTATTTTCTTTAGGCCATTTTCTTTAAATTTAATTAATCGTTTTGCTTTTTAATCTGACTGGGAAGAAAGGAGATCGATGCGGAAAACCTGTATAGGTGGTCCGTTGAGGAGGCCTGTTTAGCGGGACAGTCAGTCAGATTTTGGGAATGCTATGCTGTGATCTGCTGTGACGAACTTTATTTTTCCATCTAAAAGGGTATGCACTAATTCTCTGAACTTTATTCTTATAATGATAATAAATGTATTAACTGATAAATAAAATGGAAATTTTCTTTATGCATTTGATTAATTAGATAAACTTTATTATAATTAAAACTACGAGTCTGTGATTCTTTAGCTCAATGATTAATGCAAATGTTTTATAGGTTAAAGTGATTGAGCTGGTCTTAATCACCATCAACTGATTCCTACTAGTTGGTCCATCGACCAATTAACAGAATGCCTTTTGATGTTTTTAGAAATTGACAGGATTACAATCTAAAAATGTATGATGCTTGAACAGTTATCTTGTCAACAGTAAAAAGGTATCCCGTTCCCTTCCAGCATTTCATCATAGCTTTTTCTCATAGGTAGTAGTGGATGAGATCCAGGGAATATTTGAGTGAGTGAATGTATATGCGGTGTTATGGGCCCCACCGTCATATTGGTATAGTTGTGGAAAAAGGAGTGTTTCCGACCTGGATGTTATGCCCATAGGAGAGGAAAATATATTAGTTGCGCTGGATCAACTGCAACGGTTTATACCTGAACATCCAAAAGCAACACATGAATAAACTGCAATTGTTGCAAAATGCAGCAGCCAGGTTGCTTTCAGGTACCCCTTAATTTACATCGGTAAAAAAAGAAATCAGAAAGCTCCACTGGCTGGAAATAAGGCAACGGGTCAGATTTAAATCGCTTTGCACTGCCTTCAAGGCTCTGCATGGAGGTGGACCAGATCATCTTAGGCAGTGTTTTAGCTGGGACACTCCAAATAGAACTCCGAACAGAACTCTTCGGTGACTTCTTTTAAAAGAGCCAACTGAGGAAGCAGAAGCTTGGTTACCTGCACCTCTAGGGCATGGAATGAACTTCCATTCCATATCCGAGCGTCCCCTGACCTGTTGTCATTTAGGAAGGCACAGAAAACATGGCTATTCAGTAAGAGCCAGGACACCTTCGGGTAACCGTTGCGCTCTATAAATGCATATAACATAACATAACATAACATAACATAACACCTAAGCTCTCTATTGTGTGTGGCTGTCTAGGAGGAATGCACAATGACCAACTGCACCCAGTCATGTGACCCAAAAACAGGCTGCAAGCACTAAATGACTAAGGCAGGAAAATGCCAAATTTCTAAAAGTGGCATTTTCAAAATTGTAATTGAAAATCCGACTTTACCATAAAAGAGGATATTTCATTACCATTCCAAAGAATTAGAAACACACTGAAACCTTGACTCTTTACCTTGTAAACTCATAGTATACTCTTATTCTTTTTCTCATCTAAACTATCAAGTCTTTAGAGCCTTGATTTGTGCGCTTTTATGAATTAAAAATTAATTCATTCAAATTCACCATGTTTTAGGGAGTGAGCACACACACTTTAGTAGTGGTTAGCAGTGGTGAAGTGCACAGAGTCCTAAAGGCAACACAAACGAGATTAGAAAAATATGGAGGAGTAAGGCAAAATGTTTGGGGGGAGGACCACCCTAAGGCCGACAGTTCCAACAAGTATGAGTCAGGGTTTGCATGGTTTTTGGATAAGGTATGGATGTAGGAGCTAATCATAACTGGTGCATTTCAGTGGTTTTCCGGTTTCGTTTTGTAACCATAACTTCACTTTAACTATTTCTGTAAGTGGATGTAACCCTGAGGCTTGGTTAACGATCCCCGGCATGGCCCAAGCACCCTTACCACTCTGCAAAATTACTGGCTTTTTTGCTTTTTATATTCTTTCTTGTAGTTTATAGTCCAAAATCATATTTTTGCTGCAAACATTTTGTATTGTCTTGTGACATAAATCTGAAGCGCTTTGGCTCAGATCACCACCGACCTCAGATACCAAATGCAATACTTATGAGAGCGCAATAAACCAATGAGTAAGAACACCTAAAGGCACAATGTAATTAATTAACAAAAAATACTCAAACCAATAAGTCATACCACAGTCATAGTCGTTGCATTCATAATGTTATTGGTAATGTGATAACTAATCTCATCTGTAAGATTATTTGTGGCATTTGTAATTGCATCTGTCAAATCAAGGGTGAGGTCATGAGTAGGGGTGGGTGGAACTCGTGAAGTTTCACTCCTCGGAGTTACATAAAAACTCAGCGAGTTTCCTTGGAGTTCCACCCACGGGCAGAAATATGCATGTGGCACTGCTTGCGTGGAAGTTTAGCACTAGTAGCTCAAGCAGTGCTGAAAAATGCGTGCGAACTGCACATGCGGTGCACAAGAGCGCAAGGCTCCCTCTGCCCCCTTTATCCCGCTACTTTACTTCGCTTGATAAATTGTTCCTTTACCAATCTTCCTTCTCCTGTCTTCCCCCTCCTCCCATTTCTCTTACTCAGGAGAGTCAAAGGTCACTGTCATGTCGTCATGCTTGCCCTGGTCTCGCCCCAAGGTCAGGCATGGCAGGGGAAGGAAGGGGAGGAGTCACAGGAGGAAGCGGGCAGTTCGCGCCCGATGTAAGAAAATAAAGACGTGTTTCCCCGTCCGCCCGTGTCTGTTCCTTCTTTGGGCGTGGGGGACACGAAAGTCAATGTGTAGACAGAAAGGTGTACACACAGAAAGAGTAGAGGAGAGGCAAGGCAGCGGTAGTGAATTAGACAGAAAATTATCAGATTTCAACTGATATAATGGTGAATGTCCTTGGAGCAATTCTTTGATGTTCCCTGTTACAGTGAGAATGCCAGCTGTGAATGGGGATTTATTTATGCATATGAATATATGGCAATTAAATTTGCCCCATTGAGCGATGGCACAGCTCTGTATGCCCAAACTTGGAAGATGCTTCTTCTCCGGCTAGCAAAGTGAAAACCCTGGGAGTTGTGGTGGATCAAGATCTCTCCTTGAGAACACAGATTAATACTGTTTCTTCAATATGTTTCCATATACTTCGTCTTTTGAGAAAATAAATGTTTTATTGCCTCATGTGCATACCCAAGTTGTTTCACATCAGTCCTCTCTTTGATCAAGCACTGCAACCTTCTTTACTAGTGCCTGCCTGTATCCTCCCTAGCCAATCTACAGAGGATCCAGAATTTCATCGTATGACTAGTAAGTAAACTGCATACATTTGATCTTGTAGCCCAGACAAGAGTTCACCTTTGTTTAATGCAGAGGGTATTCTATGGTACTGAAAATGCACTCCTTACAGAACTTTTCACTCACTATACTGCGCAAGAAGTGTTCGTTCCACTTTTCAGTCATTATTCTCAATCTCCTCTTTTAAGCAATCTCGCCTAGGTAGATGTTCTTTCTGCTATTTAGAGCCTCAGTTCTAGAACAGGCTCCCTCTACTCATCAATAGAGACAGTCTTGTTTAGCATTCAGAAAGGCTGTAAAAACCTAGCTCCTCTGGTAACTGCATTTATTTTATATTGGTTTTAGTGCTCCTTAGCAACAGGATCTCCATGTTGGTGATTAAGCACTCTACAAATAATTAATGGAAATTGAATTTCAAGCACTATGTCTTATTTTAATAATATGCACGATTCCACTAAACAACTAACAAGTCGCCCTTACAGTCTGTTCCCTGCTACTGGAGGAACAGACTGGTTAGACTCTGAATGGCACATAAAAATATTGCTGCTGCAAGACAAAAAATTCTAGATCCAAGTGCAGAAAATGGTTTTATCAGTGGTTGTACAACGTTCCTTTTGTAGAATTTTGCTGATGGACACCAAGCATCTAGAGCTTGAAGCTATTCTGGACGCCCCTATTTCTGGACATTTAAACCTATAGTGCAAAATTATTTAGCTTCTCAAGGACTTGAACTGGCTGAAAATACGTAATAATTTAAAGTAGTACCAAACAGAGGGCCCCTAAATTCGCCTTACCAGGGGCTTAAAGATCCCTAAAATGGCACTGCTCATATCTGCAACGGAAACACCATATCCGTCCTCTCCCCCAATGGGCTGTTTAACCCTTGATTGACTCCAAGAAGAAAACAGATAATCACAAACTGAATTTGAGCTTACTTTTCCCAACCATACCAAGTGTATGGATGTCATAGGACACTATCAACCAGTCCTGGCTTTTCACCCAACAGCATGTCGCCATTGGGGGCTAGGTGTTTTGCTTTTAACGCTGCCATTAAGGGCTCAAAAATCCCAAAATGAAAAGGGATTTGGCTAAAAAAATAAAAAGACCGAATTTAATAAAATTGTTATACATGACATGGAATCACAGGGCAGCTAAGTTTAAAAATGTTACTGAGAGATCAAGGAGATTTCAAAAATAGTGCTGGTTGCAAAGCCAAAAGTAAGCTCTACTCATAGACTTAGCAAGCGTTCACTCTTACATTCATATCACACATTATTGATATCTGCTTTATGATTGGGGCATTAGGATTAGGCTGTTATCTACCATCTAGGAACCAATATGTGCAATGATTGCTGTGAGGAGTGAAAGGACTGTATTAGCTCCCACGCAACTTGTGACTCCCCATGATGGAATTTATATGAATCCTTTCCGACTTTGTAATTAATTGAATTTTAATTTGTTAAATATTCCTTGTTCCATCTTCGTAATTATGCTCGTAACTCTGTTGTTTTTATGATGTGCTTTTATCAACATTTTATTTTCATTTTTCTAAGTTTTTATGATATAACCTGAGCTGTTTTGCTTTTTATGTAAATGATCATAACATGATCGAATAAATTACTACTACTATCACTGCAAGTATAGACAATGCCAATCAATTTCGTTTTTTATAGTGTGAGTGCTTATACCAGAGTAGGCTACCACGCAGCACAGGTACAGTATGGGCAGCAGAAGTGAAACCTTTCCCTGTCACAAGGTATGGCTATATGACAAGCGGCCGCAGGAGGAGTAGCACACGATTCTGTCACACACAGAACAGGTACAACACAGGTAGCAATAGTGCAACATTCTTTTAATCAGAGAATAGGTACAAGTGGAGTACGAACAGTGTCAACCTCTGTCCCTCACAAAGCAGGTATACATGGAGCAGTGACGTAGCAAGGGGTGTGGGGGTAGGGGGTGGTCCACCCCAGGCGGCATGGGTTTTGGGGGCGGCGGCCTTCTCCTGTGCTTACTTGCCGTCTCGGGCGGCAATCCCCCCCCCCACCCTTACAAAGCGGCTGTCGTGTGGTGGCAATCGTCAGTCTAATCTCGACAGAACCCCCCCCCCTCCCCCCCTCCCCCCCCCGTCGCTCTTCAATGCTGCCACGGGTGCCCAAGGGCTAGCTACGCCACTGAGATGGAGCAGCAAACAGTGGACACACAATTTTCATAGAGCAGCTGCATCAGTACAGGCTTCCGTCTCACAGAACAGGTAAAGCTTGGGCAGTGCAAGCTTCCCACTCATGGGATGGGCACATATCAAGAAATGTTGTACATGCTTGCCTATTCATAGAAAAGGTACAGCATCACAGTAGTAAAGCACATTCACCTCTGTCACAGAAGGTAGTCACAGAGCAAGTTTCCCTCCAATGAAGAACAAAGTCAGCACAGCAGCAGTAGTGAAAGCCTCCACTACACCCAAACTATGTCCAGTGAAGACATTAGAGGTATGCAGATCTCTGGAGCCACTGTCTAATCCACTGAGGTGAGTCTATAGATAGACAAGTGAGTGAATACGAGAGTGCTGCCAGTGCTCTCAGTGACGTAAAACCTGCTGTCACTTCCTTTCACACTCATTGCATTCGGCTCACAATACTGTCAGGGAAGTTTCTGTCATATTCTGAAAGTATTGCAGTGGTCCTGGTGTCACTATTGCAACTTTTATTGTCATATTCTGCATTTGTGCTGCTGTCTTTTCTTTAGAACCTACGGCTGTATTCACAGGGACATTTGCCAATTAACGTAGACCTGGGGCCTTGTTATACCTAGACCGAGACATTCCCTACTCTGGGGCCGATTCCGATCTCGGCCGGTAGGGCTCCGAATCGGATTCGGCTTTACCGGGTCCGATTCGGAGCCCTGTTTCCCGACCGATTCGTACGTGCATCCGGGCGAGAGAGTACAATGCGAAATCTCCGACCGACTCGCTCGCGAGACCCAACCGCACCAACCGACTCGCTCGCAAAGCCGACCGCTCCGGACCGACTTGCACGGACACGACTCGCACCGCGCAATGGAGACGTTCCCCGGCCGGGTAGAGCACGATGCGCGCCTCGAGCAGTCCGACCGAGTCGCGCAGTCCGGCTCCAAAGAGCAGTCGGAGCCAGACTTCGGGGGTCCGTGTCGGACCCCTGTACGCCGTAGCCGCGCGAGTCGCACACAGGGGGGACCCATGGGTCCCCCTACCTGTGCATGCACGGCGCGAGTCGCTGCGACGCGTGCACCCGCTGTAGGGGCGCCCTTGTTCGCCTTGCACCCATTGAGTCAATGGGAGCCCGCGTACGCGCTTGTACGACCGGCTCCCATTGACTTTCAATGGAGTCCGACCGAATCGAGTCCGATTGCATGCGTGCGCATCGTACTCGCTCGGGTCGGACTGCTAGAGTCCGATTCGGTCGGAAATCTCTCCGGGTCCGGCTCGGTCGGAGAGATTTCCTGCCCGAATCGGAATCGGCCCCAAAGTCTCTTTTTTTTCCATCCATCTCTCTGTCTCATGTTCAACTCTTTAGGTTTCACTTCTCTCTACTCAATCTAATAGCACCTTTCTCTTGTTTCGCCTTCTTTTTAGCCTCACCTCTATCACAGTCTTCATTCACGCCTGCTTCTCTCTTGGCTTCATCTCTCCTGCCATACTCTTTTAAAAATACTCACCGCCGCACTTCTCATTTTTCCCTCTTTCCCTCTCTCTCTCTCTTAACTTGCTCCTATCATCAGTTCCTATCTCCCTCTTCACCACCTTGGGCCAGTTCAAGGAATTCTGCCACCTGTGCCTCAAGCAATGGCACCATATTTGCTGCTTGTATTCATGCCATTGTATCACCTGTTGGTGGCAGTCTAAGCATGCACTGAGCATTCTCTTCCCCAAATATTGCCGATACCCTCTCCTCTCTCTCACACCATCCTCTTTTTCTCACCTCTCACTTGAGCTCGTTTCTTTTATTCACCTTCCTTGCTTTCCTTAAACATATGTGCCTCACACATTAACATGTCCTGCCTCCCTTGATCTAGAACAAGCCTCCTTGCTCCTCACCTGTCTACCACACACGTTTCATTTCCACTGTACTTCTCCTTCCATCCTCTGTCACCCTCAAGCTTTCCCCTAGCTTACCACATACACACACACACACACATAAACACTATTTTCTTCCTCAAGCTTTCCCCTAGCTTACCACATACACACACACATAAACACTATTTTCTTCCTCACCACCATAGAACTATCCTGCCTCATTGCTCATTCACAACTTATAAACTCACCTTCTACTAATATTGTTCACTCTAAGAGCTTTGCCACAGTCCCATACACTCCTTTTACCATCCCATTATCACTCAGGCACACTCTCACACCCTCCTCTCAGTGACAAACACACACCCGCACACACAGTTTCCCGCTCTTGCCAAACCTCCATTCCATTGCAAACCATTCTTACTTGCCTTCCTCACAAACCCTTTTGCTCCCTCCCCTCATGCACACCATACCTCCCTCACTTCACGTCTCCCTCTTTCTCAACTTCTGTTTTCCACATTTCCCCGAGGATGCTGTTTTTTTACGCTCCACAATTGGGCTGTATTGAGTTATAGGCCCTGATGAATGTCTCTGAAGAGAACATCCTTGGCAGGATTCTAGACTTACAACAAAGCAGGGAAGGTTTCAAGATTAAATATTGACATTCATGAGCGCTATATAAATGACGTTGCAATATTAAGATGTGAAAAAATAAAGATTTGAGGTAATTCCCAAAGTGATGGACTTTGTGACTATTCTTTGATCTATATTGAAGAGTTGGTGTTACTTGTTATTTGGAGATGCCCAGTCACCTCCGAATGAACAACGTTCAAAGGGTGGGTACATGCCTGCCAACGTCTCTGAAAATATTTTTAATGCGCTCTCACCGGTCGTGTTCCGTTCAAGCCTCAATGTTACTCCTGTTCAAAATGTTGAGGGTCGCCGCTGGGCTCTCTGATTGTGCCTCTCACATAGCAGGGAGAGCACGAACGCGATTGGACAAGACAGTGAGCTGTCTTCCGGTTCCCCCGGCCCAAGAGCAGAGAGAAAGCTTGGCTGCCCCATGACCTGTGATTAATTTTCGGAGCTCTAGGGAGGTGCAGGGAGTGTATGTTTCCCCACAGGTAAAGCGAGAAGCAATGAAACTGGCATTAAGCTGACAGACAAGCAGAAGAGAGATGACTAATGGTTCAGGCTGCAAGTCCGGAGACACAATTACAGATAAGAATGCGAAATGCTTTTAATTTAGCTAGAGTGCTAGAAAGCAAGCAAGACACAAAACTTCCATTCCAAAGCCAATCGACCAGAAAAAAATGCAAATATGCTAGCACTTTAACACTAAGGAATCAACTAAAAGGAATGTTTTGTTTGCAACATAAAATGTGGTACATAAATAATTTGGTTAGTGAACGATATTTTGACTTTTAAAAATGAATTCTTCCTTATGAAATGGAGTTGACATTTTACAAAGAATTTTATTTGCAAGCAGGTCTTCAGTAGATAGGATTTCAGAGACACGGAGAGTGTCTGGCTTCCATAAAGCCGTTATGTTGAGAGTCAGCATCAATCACCCACTAACCAGAAGCCGTGCCAACCCTCAGGTCAACAGAGGTCGTGCCTGGCATAAAATCGACTCCTCTGAACTCCTATCACTGCTGTCTGGCACAAAGCCCAGCAATGGGGTGGATCTTAATTTACCTCTTCAGAATGATTCTTTCTGGAATGGAGCGGCAATTGATGTGCTTGCTCCCGAAAAAAACCTTTACTAATCGGAGAAAACCCCCCTCAGAACCATGGTTCTCGAAAGGCTTAGAGCTCAGAAACAGCTATGTAGAAGGAAAGAGCGGAGGTGGAGATATAACTATGACCCACAGGATAGAGAGATTTATATGCATTCCATTGCAGACTACAAAAAGTTAATCTTGGAAGAAAACACTACATATTTCTCCAATAAGATTTTACAATCTAAGAACTCTGTTAAAGAGTTATTTAATATAGTTATAAGCCTAGCAAGGATGTCTGAGTCTACTAATATCAACTGCAGCCAACTCTTCTGCAATACACTTCCGAATTTTTTCAGACAAAGGTGAAGGATGTATTTAATACCTTTGTAACTAACAAACATAATATTCATGTCAATCAGGTAGAAAGCAAAGTTTCTCCTCCTCCTGCAGTCTTGGACAAGCTTTCCCCACTCAGTACTGAGCAGGTTTTAAGCCTAATTAAGTCTACCAAATCAGGCTCCCCCTTAGACCCCAGTTCACCAAAAATTGTACACCTTGTTCCAAATATTGTAAGCATCCACCTG
The DNA here is from genome assembly GCA_963921515.1 of Calotriton arnoldi. Classification (NCBI taxonomy): domain Eukaryota; kingdom Metazoa; phylum Chordata; class Amphibia; order Caudata; family Salamandridae; genus Calotriton; species Calotriton arnoldi. The sequence goes on from CAWUFW010009132.1 coordinate 562,515, forward strand.
ACTGATCGTTAATGGGATAAATAAATCTGCACATTTTCCTCTGGATTGGAAGAATGCTTCCACCCTTCCTTAATTAAAAAAACTATTCTCAATCCACAAGAGCCCAGTAGCTACAAGCCCATTTCTTGGCTAACTTTTCCATCTAAAATCCTAAGAAAGGCTCTGAATACGGAACTTATGTCTTTTATTGATGCTAATAATCTCCTGGACTAAACACAATTTGGCTTCAGAGGTGCACATAGCAAGAGACTGCCCTGATTGTTGCATCTGATGAGTTATGGTCCATTCTAGATTGAGGTGGTAAGGTCGCATTCACATTATTAGATCTTTCTGCAGCCTTCAATACGGTCAATCATGACATCCTGATTGACATTCTCTTCGAGCTTGGAATAAGAGGCCTTGCTCTTTGCTTGCTGAAATCCTTCCTTTCGGAGAGGGTACAACAGTTTGCTATGGGGGAATTTACTTCCAACCAGTTTCGCCAGCCATGTGGGGTGCTGCAGGGCTCCTAGTTGAGTCCCACTATTTTCTATTTTTGTCACCCCACTGGTAAGGCTTTTTACATCGTTCAGCTTTTCTGCTGTTTCATACACCGACAATACTCAAATAGTGGTATCAATATCCAGTAATCCAGATGAAACAGCATCAAGATTTAGTACCTGCATGAGACAGATTGGATCACTGACATAACATCGACACTCAAAATATCGACCTTCAAAATTATCGACACACAAATATCGATAACATCAATATCGATACTCTATACTTATTTTAAAAAATACACAAATATCGGCACAAAATTATCAACAAACATTAACATCAATATCACTAATATCGATCAAAAAAATATCGCCAGAACTAATATCGAAAACATTAAACAAACATACAAAATGACACAAATATCGATAACAAAAATATAGATCACACTATTATCGCCCCAAAAAAATATATATCGACACAGTAAAAATATTTTTAATAACACAATATATAACAAAAATAATATAAACAATATCACAAACACACACAACATAATAAATAAATGTAACATTAAATACATTATAATTCAATAAAATAACTTTAACATATTTAAACTCACCAAATTTATTATACTTACAAGCACTATATATATATAAAAAAGTTCAACTGAACATTAATTAGCGTTTCCCATATAAGGAAAAAACTGCCAAATTTATTGATAACATTAGTAACAACCAATAAAAAATACCTAACTAAAATAACCCAATAAGATTGAAAGCACAATTAAACAAACACTATATAAATGAAAGAAAATGTAACATTATTTTATGCTCCAACAACAAAACCAAGAACAAGTGGGAATATCTGCCGGATTGCTTCTGCAACACTGGACTTCATCATTGAAAGCTCTGAATACAACTTCAAAAAGTAAGTAAAATATCTATTTAATATTACAACTGCATAAAATAATCGCAAAGCACTTTTTATAATAACTAAATAATTAATGTATATTTATTTTTAATTATATCTCCTCTACAGAAACTTCAACACATACTCAACTACCTTCAAACATCATCCAAAAACCACCTTGCCAAAAAAGTAAGTATAAATCTCAATTAAACTATTAAAACAAGTAAAATTCCCAACCCAAATTGCCCACTAACCACACAAACCCCAAAATGAAATACATGCTGTTAAACACATTTATTCAAATTTACAATTTTCTTCTGCAGGAAATCAAAAGAAACACTAAAGGCAAGCACCAACAGAAACACCTCAGCATCAAAAAAAGCTCATCATATTCAAACATGTAAGTATAATGTTGTATATAAAAACCTGTATTAAAATTAAAACAATTACAATACATTTAATATTTTTATATACATTTCTCATAGCATTTGAAACATCAGAATGACTGAAGGTGCCAAATTCATAACTTCCCAGAAAAGAAATTTTTATTATGTTATATGGGATACATCTACACCCAAGAGAAACATACAGGTGACAAAATTAATTGGAAATGCAGCAAATATTATTCAAATGCATGTTATGGGAGGGCTACAACGAAATAAACTACTGTGTTACATGTTAAGGAACATAACCACCCCCTAACCATAGTAGTGAGAGACACTTTAGACACTCTGAAAGAAGCTAGCACTAGCTCTCAAAAACCTACTACTGAAATATTAAAAGATGTACTCCCCAGAGTTCCAGAAAATGTAACTGGCAAATTACCCTCTGTCTCAACGTTGAAAAGGCTAAAAGCTAGAACAAAAAAAACAACTGCTACCACCCCACATACTCCCAAAACTTTCAGTGAAATACAAATACCACCTGAACTCACTGTAAGTCATAATGAAGAGCAATTTCTACTTTATGACAATAAATCAAACAACAAAAGAATTATTATATTTGCAACTCCCACAAACTTACTTAAACTTCAGAATTGTGAGACATGGAAGATGGACGGAACATTTAAAATGTGTCCCAAACCATTTTACCAATTATATACAATCCATGGACTGTATCACAATACCAACATCCCCTTTATTTATGCCCTTTTACCAAACAAACAAACCACTACCTATGTAGAACTCTTAGCAAAAGTAAAGCAAGAAACTAATAATTACTATCCTCAAAACGTTATCATAGGCTATGAACAGTCAATGATACAAGCCATCATGAAAAACTACCCTCACACAGCAATACAAGGCTGCTATTACCACTTTAATCAATGCATTTGGAGACACCTTCAAAAATCTAAACTCAGGGGTCGATTCCGATTCGGGCCGGAAAAAGCACCGACCGACTCGGAGCCGGAAATTATACCGACCGACACGTACCTGTGGCGCCCGACACGCCAAGTACGATGCAAAGCGTGCAAAATCCAACCGACACGTACAGAACCCAAGCCGAACGACCGAGCCGCACGGACAACAGCAATCCAGCCGGAAAAACACGCGAATCGAACCGACCGACACGCACCCGGAACAAATCCGACCGAAACGTACACGCGAACTCCAAACCGCAAAGTACGATGCAAGGCGCGAAAACCACAAACCGAAGTCGGACGGAGGACAAGCCGCACGACCGACACGCATACAAAACCGAGCCGAAGCAACACAAAACACCGCGACCGACGCGTACGCAGCATAGAAAACTGCACAAACACAGCGTGAACGAAACGGAGAACACCGTACGAGACAAATGCAGGGTCCGACTCGGTCACAAGAACGTTTCCAACATGCACAGACAGTACAAAGGAAAAATCACACAAAAAAGGCCAAACAAGCAATTACAAAGCCAATAAATACTGGGGGGTGGGGACAGAGAACAAAGACACACCCACAACTCCACCCATATAAAGGACACAAATCACAACCATGATCCTTTGCAAATGCCATTCCACTGCCAGCACCCAACAGACAGCAATCACACACCCACAGCTCATCCCTCACACAAGCCACACACCATCAGCACACCAACAAATACCTACCTCACATACACCCAGCAAAACACACACTCACACACCCTCACCTGCACACCAACACACACATCACTCACCATCACCACCCATCACCATGCCCCCAAGAAGAATCACAAGTTCCTAGATTGTGAATTGGAAGTCCTGGTAGACGAGATCCTCAGGGTAGAGCCACAGCTGTTTGGCACACTGGTCCAACAGACACCCATCTCCCAGAAAACCAAGATGTGGGAGAGGATCATCAACAGGGTGAACGCACAATCACCATGTCTGCGCACAAAGACCGACATCCAGAACAGGTGGTATGACGTGCGCAGGAGGGTCCGGGAGCTGCTCAAGAAAGACTACCTCCTGAGCCAATACACCGGCAGTGGCCCTCCTGCCAAGCCAGTATACCTCAGGCCCTGGGAGGAGAAGGTGCGGGCCATCCTTCCGCCAGTGAGCGTATATGGACTAGAGAACATCCCAGAGCCTGGTGAGTACACAACAAATGTACACAATATTCTGCCACAATACACACACACATCACTGTCAAGGGGAGAGTCAAACCATGCACTCATAGCAATTACACAGCAACCAGAACAGAATCATCCCAAAATGTGTATGTCAGTCAGAGAAACACAACACATGCCATCAAAAAAGTTACATCCAACCGTGCCATCACATGTACAAACACAACTACAACTACAGCTAGGCAGTGGCACAAATAGAACTAACAAACACATCCAGACATGTAGCCACCACAACAACACCAACACACAGTGAAGACCACTGAAAGGAAGGAATTATGTGTATGCTGGCCAAGTCAGTGTAGCCAATAGCATCATGGGAGTCGTAGTCACACATATTGCCCCCCCCCACAACTGTCCCATCAACACCACCATGAACCATGCGCACATCACAGGGAGTGGAGAAGGACTCACAAGATGGCTGACACTGGCAACTGCTGTGGGGAGCACAAGGCCCTGCTGGCAACTGTGCATCAACAAACAGCAGGACACCACTGACTGACATCCTGAGAGACAACTTCCACTCCCTGCAATGCAAGCACGTTCCATGGTGGGATATCTAGCTGGCTGGGTGGGAAGGAGGACTTGCAGCACTGACCATAGTCACAAGCACCTCCGCTCACACCCCCCTCAACACAAACTCCACAGAACCCACCTGGTAGAATGCAATGCCTTCCATCCTAACTCAAGATCCCACAAAGAACCACCACCCTGGGTTATGTTGTGTGAAGCACAGGGACACTCTTGGGACTTTTAGCCAAACAACTGCCAGGACAACACTCTCAGCACAGCCAGCCCACCCCACAGGGAAGCAGAGTCAAAAGGAAGGAAGCATGGGCATGCTGGGAAGGGGGTGGAGGCAATAGCATGATGGGAGTGGTAGTCACAGATATTGCTCAGCCTCACAACTGGCCCATCAACACCACTCCTGAACCATGCCTCACATCACAGGGAGTGGAGAAGGACACACAAGATGGCTGACACTGGCTACTGCTGCGGGGAGCACAAGGCCCTGCTGGGAACTGTGCACCAACAAACAGCAGGACACCACTGACTGACATCCTGAGAGACAACTTCCACTCCCTGCAATGCAAGCACGTTCCATCGTGGGATATCTGGCTGGCTGGGTGGGAAGGAGGACTTGCAGCACTGACCATAGTCACAAGCACCTCCCCTCACACCCCCTCAACACAAACTCCACAGAACCCACCTGGTAGAATGCAATGCCTCCCATCCTAACTCAAGATCCCACAAAGAACCACCACCCTGGGTTATGTTGTGTGAAGCACAGGGACACTCTTGGGACTTTTAGCCAAACAACTGCCAGGACAACACTCCCAGCCATCCTGTCAGCACAGCCAGCCCACCCCACAGGGAAGCAGAGTCAAAAGGAAGGAAGCATGGGCATGCTGGGAAGGGGGTTGGAGGCAATAGCATGATGGGAGTCGTAGTCACAGCTCTACATCCCCCACCACATGGCCCAGCAAGCTCACACTCACGCATGCACATCCCACAGAGAGTGGAAAGGCCCATCAAAGATGTCTGACACTGTTGCTGTGTCATGGGGAGCACAAGGGCATGCTGGGAACTGCACACCAACCAACAGCAGGACACCACTGTCAGCCATCTTGCCATTGCTCTCACACCCACACATACTGAACTCCCCACAAAAGCAAGTAAGTATGGGAATGCTGGGAAGTGGGGTGGAGGCAATAGCATGATGGGAGTGGCAGTCACAGATATTGGTCACCCTCACAACTGACCCATCAACACCACCCTGAACCATGCTCACATCACAGGGAGTGGAGAAGGACTCACAAGATGGCTGACACTGGCTACTGCTGTGGGGAGCACAAGGCCCTGTTGGGAACTGTGCACCAACAAACAGCAGGACACCACTGACTGACATCCTGAGAGACAACTTCCACTCCCTGCAATGCAAGCACAGTCCATGGTGGGATAACTGACTGGCTGGGTGGGAAGGAGGGCCAGCAGTCAACCAAATACAACCAATGCAGACCATGTTCACACCCCAACAAATACATAGAAATGCCCAAATAATGCAGGACAATGTGCCACACCAAAATCAACCCCTGACTGTGACGACTTAGGACAATGCAATGTACAGGCCCGCACCCAGAGGCACAGTCACAACTGTCAGGTGTGTCAACCATTGATGCCTGCAGAAACATAACATACATTGTGTGTGTCTCCCAAAAACAGGTGATGATGGGGACACAGCAGCAGACGCTGAGGAGTCCCAGTCCCAGGCTCAAGAGGATGCGGAGCTCACTGGTGTCGTACAGCCTCTGCCCTCCTCGGACGAAGAAGACCAACCTGGCACATCCGGTGCAAGTCTACATGCAGCACCAGCAGGACCACCAGCTGCAGCACCAGCAGGACCACCAGCTGCACCCCCGGCACCCACCCCTCCAACGACTGTCACCACAAATACCATCCCTGCCGACATGGACAGAACAAGGAGCAACACCAGCACAGGGACCCTGGACCAACCTTGGGCCATGGACACCACCACCACCACCAACCCCCAAGGTGGACCAGGGTCATCTGTGCGTGCCACTGCACGCACTGCACATGTCAGCAGGGGTGGTGGGAGGGGTGGGAGACAGAGGTCGCTGCTTGCAGAGGTTGCTGGTGTGCATGATGACCCACAACTGGTACGCATAGCTGATGCGTACCAGTCCAGCAACCGGAGACCTCAGCCAGGTAGTGGGGCTCCTCAGAGACATGAAACAGCAGCAGGCTGCCCATCATGCCCGCTTGGACTCTCACATGTCCCACGTGGAGTCACACATGTCCCACGTGGACTCACACATGTCCCGCGTGGAGTCCAAGTGGGATGCACTGCATGAGATGACGGCGGTGCACAGGGACATTTTACAATGCCTCCGCCAGATGAACAGCAACCAGTCCACACCTCCCTGTGTGCCAACAACATCTGGTGCTTCCCAAACTGCAACTGCCACAGGGAGGGAGGATGACTCTGGCGGAGAGTCCCCTGCACCGCAGCAGCCTGTACTTGAGGGCCCCCCAAGAAGAGGGGTCGTCCGAGGAGGGGCAAGTGAGAGGCCGATGGCCAAGCGCAACTCTCAGGAAGCCTGAACCTGTTCTGGATGTTCACCTTTGTGCACAGACTGTTCACCCTGTTGACGGCAACACTACTCCCACACATTGCATGGGGAGTACAAGTTGGACCAATGTCTCAGACAACTGTGGCCCCAATACTGGGGATTTTGTCTACCAGGACTTTCAATTCACCTAGGAACTTCTGATTGCAAGATTTATGTACAGCACTACCCATCCTATGCACTATTCACACAAATGTATCACAATAAACACACTAATACACCATACTTGCCTCTGTTGTGATTCCAACGTGGGTGCTGTTATGGGGATGATGAACTGCAAAATTACACTGTGTATGCGAACTGCAACAGCAAGTACAACACAGGCATGTGAGTAAAGGCAACGTGACACATATGAGTGAGACACACCACCAGGGCTACACAACACGTACACACTGGCATGCCATCTGACTCATTGCCTACACTGATGTTGCCAGGGAAGACGGTGCAATGCACAGACACCACACCCATTCCCAGTTGTAGTCAAGTAGCCCACAGGTGCAGTAAGCAAATGGCAGTCAAATGTGTGACCACAGACAACGCACATCACAAAGTGAAGCACAGGTTTATTACACAGTTGCAACATGTCGTAACCACTACAGATGCAAGGTAATCCCACCTGGCAGCGGGCATACAGTCAACAACTGTAGACGGAAGGAAGTCCATGGGTGTGGCGCACATCACCTGTAGGGACACAACAGCTACCACCCTGGAAGTGCAATCACGTCGTCGGTGGACACAGTTGACCAAACGAATCTGAAAGTACCCTGTGAAGGACAGAAATGACACACAGTCAAAAGCAAAGGAGAACAGGACAGAACAGCAAAACTCATGCACAATACATGTTACAAGATACCCACCCAGAACCAAGTTAGCATGTCAACACTGTTGGGGAGTACAGACCACCTGTAAGCACACATCGCAACACACATCCAGTCAAGTAGCCCATGGACACACTCCAACAGCACCAGAGCACCACCTACACATATCATGCCAACTCACATCATTGACATGACACCTCAGGATACTCACATTCAGCTAAAGAAGTTGGTGATGAGCTGTGTGCGGACATCACCCTCATCATCATCATCGTCACTGGCATCGTGGTCCAGGCCAGGATCCTCCACAGGTGGCGGATGTTGGTCATTGTCATCCTGGATGAGAGGCAACTCCTTCCGCACTGCCAGGTTGTGGAGCATGCAGCAGACGATGATAATCTTGCACACTTTCGCAGGGGCATATGGGAGGGACCCTCCGGTCTTGTCCAGGCAGCGGAAGCGGCTCTTCAGGAGACCAAATGTCCGCTCAATCACTCTCCTGGTCCGACCATGTGCCTCATTGTAGCGCATCTGGGCTGGTGTCACAGGGTTCCTGAGGGGTGTCAGCAACCACGGCATGTTGGGGTATCCCGAGTCACCTACGGACAGACAAGTGCACATTAGCTGACTTGGAAAAGTGGGCGGAATACTACAGATCAGATCACACACAATGGCACAAAGTCAGTACACACCGACAAGCCAGGCACGCTGGTTCTGCATCTGTGCCATCATCCTGGGGATGCGACTACTCCTCATCACAAAGGCATCGTGTGCTGAACCAGGGAAACGGGCACACACGTGTGTGATGGTCATATCTGCAAGACACACCACCAGTGCATTGACCGAGTGGTAGTGCTTGCGGTTCCTGTAGGCCTGCTCCTGGGCCTGTGGTGGTACCAAAGCCACATGTGTCCCATCAATGGAGCCAATGACATGCGGCATCCTCCCCAGGGCATAAAAGTCACTCTTCACGTCAGTGAGTCGTCGCAGTCTAGGGAAATAGATGTACCGGTTCAGGAATAGCAACATTGCCGCCAAAACATCGCGGAGCACACGGCTCAACATGGTCTGTGACATCCCACCAGCAGTCGCCACAGTATGTTGGAAGGTACCGGTGGCAAAGAAGTGTAGGGCTGCCATCACCTTCACCTTGGGGGTCAGCGCTGTAGGATACGGCCGGCCAGGCTGCAAATGTGGGGCCAACTGCACTGCCAAATCCTCAATCAGCTGCCTGGTGAAGCGGTACCGTCGGATGCTGTCCCGTTCCACCATCGTTGCCAGGTCTGGGAATGGTCGATGGACAGCAGGAGCCCTGCAGTGCAGAGGAGAAGTAAGCAAGATTGTCAGTCAGCCCACATATGCGGCATTGAACACACTCAATATCCCAACATACATCATTATGAGGCACAACTACATGAAGTGTGCAGTTCCGTAAGGACATGTATGGTACATACATGGCCAACATCTGTCATCACGGTCCAACAAGTGGCATCAATTAGTCCCAGGTTGGCCCATTGGATATCATGAGGCCGTGTCACAGTTCCCATCTCCTGCTGCCGTGTCACAATCACCCCCACAGTGACATGTGAGAACAGATGTGCCCCAGGCATCACAGCTCAACGACAGGTACATTCCCAGGGACCCTGTATTGCCACATGGACACTGGCATTACATGGAGTATCATGTATACACCACAGCAAAACAACTATGACCCCCACAGGTAGTGGTCCCACTTGCCACTGCAGGACAGACATGGACGTCTGTGACACACACACGCACAACATCAAAGTCCATGCACACACAACGTGGATGTGGAGACTGTCTCCCATTGTGCACATGAAATCAGAGACATTGTAAACACTACATGCACACAGACTGTGGAGGACCATCACTATTGTGCCACTGGGACACCCTGGCTCAAACATACCGTCCCACATGGGACTCACGGGGTATGTGACATGACATACACATACACCACCGTGAAATGTGACCATGGCACATGCACAGATATGAACAGTTGCACATCACAGTGGTCATGTACACGTAACACCCAGGATCCTGTCCCCATGAACACGTGCACAGCCTGGGGGTGGCTGCCCCCAGGTGACACCCACAGGACAACATGTACACCAACATACACACAATAGGAAATGCAGCCTCACATGCCTTATGATACAGCTTGGACAGGCTGTCGTGTTGTAGGTGTGCCCCTCACTCCCTGGGAGCTATCTGTGGCTGGCATATGTCCATCTGAGACAGGCATGGTGACATATGCCAGTCACTTGTACAGGGATGCGTTGAACTGCAATGGACCGATCGGTGCCCCGGCCGGCCCATTGCATTCAATGTGTGCAGGTACGCGTTGTACCCCTGTACAGCGTGTACTGCAATGGACCGATCGGTGCCCCCGGCCGGCCCATTGCATTCAATGTGTGCGGGTACGCGTTGTACCCCTGTACGCGTTGTACTGCAATGGACCGATCGGTGCCCCGGCCGGCCCATTGCATTCAATGTGTGCGGGTACGCGTTATACCCTGTACGCGTTGTACTGCAATGGACCGATCGGTGCCCCGGCCGGCCCATTGCATTCAATGTGTGCGGGTACGCGTTGTACCCCTGTACGCGTTGTACTGCAATGGACCGATCGGTGCCCCTGGCCGGCCCATTGCATTCAATGTGTGCGGGTACGCGTTGTACCCTGTACGCGTTGTACTGCAATGGACCGATCGGTGCCCCGGCCGCCCATTGCATTCAATGTGTGCGGGTATGCGTTGTGCCCCTGTACGCGTTGTACTGCAATGGACCGATCGGTGCCCTGGCCGGCCCATTGCATTCAATGTGTGCGGGTACGCGTTGTGCCCCTGTACGCGTTGTACTGCAATGGACCGATCGGTGCCCCGGCCGGCCCATTGCATTCAATGTGTGCGGGTACGCGTTGTGCCCTGTACGCGTTGTACTGCAATGGACCGATCGGTGCCCCGGCCGGCCCATTGCATTCAATGTGTGCGGGTACGCGTTGTACCCCTGTACGCGTTGTACTGCAATGGACCGATCGGTGCCCCCGGCCGGCCCATTGCATTCAATGTGTGCGGTACGCGTTGTACCCCTGTACGCGTTGTACCGAAATGGACCGATCGGTGCGCACCCATTGACAATGGCCTTGCCTGGCAACGGACGCGTTTTCGAATTTCGAACGAGTCGGTTGCTGGAAATTCAGTTGGTCACCCACAACAATGTTGCAAAATCATGTATGTCATGAAGTTGAAGATTTGAAGGATGCCGTGGGCGTGTATTGGTGCTGCTATTCCATGGATTGGCCAGATTCAGAAGATGCAAACGACTTGGACCTATCACTTTGGACACAAGGGACAGTATCTGCCTCTCCAGCACATATATATTGCTGGCTGTTCCCCTGAGAGCTCACTTGCCTGCACTACATGCTCCAGGACGACATCTGCCACTGCACTGCTGCTGTCTCTGCCCCTCTGGACCCTGCAATGGCACGTACTGTGGAGAGAGCCCCAGCCTTCAGCCTTGAGGAGAACCAGGCCCTGCTGGACAGCCTACTTCCACAGTACAGCAAGCTGTATGGGACACCAGGGGAGCAGGTGAGTGTTCTGTGCACTGCCTTTCTGAATGTGCATTTTGTCTGACTAGCAAGGCTGAAAGTCTGCACGCCACTGGCTAGCAGGCTCACTGAGTAGTTGTCACCCCCATAGTGTGTAGTGACATGCACTGGACAGGTATGGTGCAGTGACAGTGCATTTGAACAAGGTTTTACTTCCCATGCAATGATACCATGTAGTGACGTCTGGCAAACTGTCCATGGGCAGCGTTGCACTGCCTGTGTACATCATGTGCCCCTGTGAATGAGACATGTATATACAACTGTGTCATGCACGGATATGTTGCATGTGTAGTAATGGCCTTTTCACTTTGTCATCCTGACAGGTTAATGCCCATCGGAAGCAGGAGATCTGGAAGGACATCGTCCGGGCTGTCCGGTCCGTGGGGGTCTACAAGCGCCGGATCCGCAACTGCCAGAAGAGGTGGCAGGACCTTCGGGGCTGGACCCGGAGGATTGCACGGGTCCAGCTGAAGCTGTCGCCTCCTCGCAGGAGGGGCGGAACACGGACCCTGACCCCCACATGCTCCAGATCCTGGCGGTGGTGTTTCCAGACCTGGATGGGCAGCTGAAGGCCAGACAGCAGCAAGGAGGGGGTGAGTCAAAGACTGCACTGTGAACTCTGTATTACATGCTTTGTGCCCTCCTCTGGCCTGGTTCAACTGCCACAGTGCAGCAGTCATGTTGTCCAGGAGCCATGTCCCTCTATTGTGCACTGCCCACTCCTCATCTGATACCCAGGTGTGGCCCTTACATTCAGGGAATTGTGTCACTTGGGACTGTGTCCTTGCAGTTTGCTTCACTAAAGGTGGGGGACAGCATCTGTTTCCCTAACTCTGTTGTGGGCATCATGGGTGGGTCCATTGTTCACACAACGCCTGTGTTCGGACATGTAATCTGCGTGTTGCTTTGATATGCGGTCCACTTGCTGAGCTGAGCCACCACATGTGCCTGGGGTATGTGGCACACGCCCATGCAGCGGGTGGGAACAATGTTTGGGCCCCAGGAGTGTGCAGATTACGTGTGTCACACATACATAGCCAGCTATCCACTGTCCAGGGCTCATCCCTCATTCATGTGGGGCAGGACAGTCATGCCTACTCCAGGCCATGCAATGCACTCTGTACTCCCACTCCCGTGTATCAGCTGACACATTGTGCGCAGTGATTTGACCCCTCAGGTGTCTGCCACTGTGTCAGTGTGCTGTGGATTAGTTGCCAGGACTGCTGGGGTGTTTCTTGGTAGGGGCTCAGCATGCCACTGGAGATGTGACCATAGGAGACGATACTTGTGTGTCACATAGGTGTTTGATCAGCTGCCCGTGCAGACTGGGGTATGCGAATGTGAAGTTCAGGCAGCTGTTCCCCATTCACAGCAGATTGTGAGGGGCTCAGGTTCAGAGGGTAGTGTCACAGGTCTCCCATATGTCCAATCGGTATGACCTGGACAGATGAGGGTTAAGATGATGTGTTGTGTGGGGGATGTACATGTGCACTTGTGCAGCTCCAGGACTTGCATTCCCCATGACCTACTATTGTGACACAGTGCAGAGTGTTGTTGTCTGGCTGCCAAGTCATACATCACTGAGACAGTGATGTATGACTTAGCAGTCATGCCTCCGCCATGGCATGTGTCTACTTATTGGTGATCCTGCAGGGGAGTGACATGTGCTACATGCACACCATTGTGGCGATGGCTATCAGGACATGGGTGCATCATGGTGTCTGTCGCTGGTATGCATCACATGCATTTCCTATTTGACTCTGGGCATCCCTTTCATCCGGAAACCTGTACTGACTCAGTGGCAAGAGTTGTGATGTGTGCATGTCCACATGCTACACCGTGTCCTCTGCACTGTACAACTACTGTGTAGTTGGTGCATGTTTCCACACTGGGGTGTTGCTATCCAACAGACACCAGACAGATGGGTGCAAGGCCATGTGGGATGTGAGTGCCATGGTTGGCATCAGACTGACAATTGGCTTCTCCTGTTCAGTTAGGGCACTTTTAGCAATGTACAACTAATGATGCCAGGGCTTGCTCTGTAATGTGCTGTGCTCACAGTGGTGTGTGCGTTTGGTGCAGGTGACTGATGTCTGTCTGTTTCCCCATTGTTTGCAGATACATCCACGGCCACGGAAGGGGACAGCTCCACGGACCAGGAGGAGCCGGAGAGCCAGACTGGGTCAGCAGCCGAGGAGTGGTCGGAGGGACCCAGTGGCACGGAGGGCGAGGGGAGCCACACCGAGGAGTCCTCAGCACCATCCACCTCAGCTGAGGACCAGAGCAACTCGGAGGATGACTCCCTTATGGAGGCGGGTGTCAGCAGCCACCACACTCCAGCTAGTGTTGCTGTCCCCGCCACCACCAGCACCACCACCGCCCTCCCATCGGCTCCCATTCCCCAGGTCCGTGGAGGCTCCCATGTTCGGGAGCGTGTCTCCTTTGGGCCAGGCACCGCACCCCTGCCCCTGTGTCCCCTGCTGCCCTGAGTGAGGAGTCTGTGTACCTCCTTCGCCAGCTCCATGTAGGGCAGACAGCCATGCTGAGTGTCCTCCATGCGCACACCGCTCTGTTGACTCAGCTGGTGTCGTTCATGGAGGGCATCTCATCGGGCATGTCTGACCTACAGAGGGGCAATAGGTCCATGGACTCCTCCCTGACGGCAGCAGTGTCCCTCCTCAGACAGTCCCTCACCCCTCCTGCCTCTGCTCCATCCACACTCCCCAGCACCTTACCCGTCCCAAGCACACACACACCGGCACAGGCACACACCAGCACACACACATCCAGCACACAGACACACACGCCACAAACAAAACGCACACGCACGCACAGTCAGGGGACTGAAACCAGACTCACAGGGGATGGGGCCCTGGAACACACACACGCATCCACGAGCACTGTGCAGTCCTCAGTTGCCTCTCCCTCCAAAACACCCTCCCTTGCCTCACCTGCAACCCCAAAGACCCAGCGCCTCTTCCTCAGTGACCTCGGCCTCTTCCCCTCCGATCCAGCTGCTCCAGCATCCAGGGGGAAGAGGAAGCCCACCCACACGGAGCAGAGTGCCCCTCGCCCCCGGACACCCTCCCCCAGGCGCAGACAGACTGAGGCCCCCACCCGCAAGTCCCCCGGAGTCGTAAGAGCAAGACCCCGCCGCCGCCCTGCAGCTCAGGCACCAGGTCTCCTTCCTCCATCCCTCAGGCCCCCACTCCACAGGTGCCCCCACCACACCCTGCCCCAGGTTCCTCCACCCACAGATATACCATCCCCAAGAGGATCCGGCCTTCTCCCCTGCCACTTGCTCTCCCGGCACCACACCCCCGCTGCGCTTGTCTGTGCCACTGATGTGGTGAGGGTGTCCTCCCCCTCTGTCCAGCCCACCTTGCCTGTTCCCCATTCTCCTCCCCTGGTGGTAGGCACTGCAGTGGAGTCCACTTCCACCCTGTCTGACTTGGGCACTGCAGTGGCGGACCTGTCCACTCCATCTGCAGGGTCCACTGCAGTCGTGCCGGCACCCACAACATCTGAGTCATGCCCCCAGTTGTGCCGGCACACACCATGTCAGACACCTCCACTGCAGTTGTCAGTGGCTCTCCAGCACCCACCACCCCTTCCCTGCTTCCTCCTGGTGAGCCCTGATCCTGTCCCTGCGGTGCCTGGCCTGCCCCCCGGTTGCCCCTCCTAGTGGATTGTCCCTGGTTTTGTGCAGGCATGCGTAGGGTGACATCTGCCACTGTCACCAAGTTTGGACTTTGACAATGGACTGGCCATTGGCCTTTGTGTTTTTTCTGGACTTTGTTTTCATTCCACACATATGCTGAATAAAGCAACTTTCTGTTCTCTAGTGCTTATGCTTCTGATGTACATGTTGTTGATGATGCTAACCATGCCCTTGCTGCAGTGATGGTGATATTTGGTCTCATGATAATGAAGTGTTACTGTGCAGGAACCCATGTGGTCCAGGGGGAATGTGTCCTATCCTGTGGTGTATCCATGTCATCCATAGCAGCATCTGAGGGTGTCATGTGTTCAGTATTTGGCAATGGGATTTCCTACTTAGATTAGCTATTTCACATCTGTGGCTTCCACCCCTGCACATCTGTTGTGCCTGCCATTGTTCAATTCGTCTACTTCCCTGACCGTGTGGCCATCTCCACTGGACATGCAGGTTTGGGCATCAATGGGGAAGGACTCATCCGTGTAGTCAGTGCAACATTGCTATACAAGTGTGTTGGATCTGTGCTGATGATTCCGTTGGCACTTCCATGACCAGGCTGATGTGACGGGAGCCCTCATTTGGTGCTAATTGTTGATTGTGTGACCAAGTGCTCAGCTGACATGATGGGGCCCTACTGAGGCAACATATGGCACAGCTTTCCTCACACAGGAGTGGAGTCCCCTCATGGCAGTGTGTACTCCTGTGACATTGCCTGCGCCCAAGGTGTGTGTTGTATGTGCATGTCTGTGTGTTCACTTCCGTTTAGCTGTGCATGCTGTGTTCCCTAGTGTTGTACCTGTTTGTGATGCTTGCTGAGTTGACCTATGTTCCCCCAAAGTCTTCTCCCTGGGTTCTCTGTGATGTGGGTGCATGGCACATTACTGGTCATCAGGGTGTCACCCATAGGTGTGTTTGCTGTCAGGGCTGAGTTTGTGGGCAGACGCAGATGGGTCACAGTCAGGTTTCCCCTTGGCACTTGTTGTTTGCCCCTGTCATGTGATTTCCAGTTTGTGTTATCTTTCAGTGATTGTGACACGTTGTGTGTGTGACTGCTGGCACTCCTCAGGGTCCGGGCTGCAATGTTGGTTGTTGTCTATGTGTGTTCTTTGTGGGTGACCTTGGCTTCTTCATTGGTGTGTGACTGTGGCTGGGATCCCATTGGTTGGTGTGGTATTGCCGTCATGTCCATGTACAGCGTAGTGTGCAGTGTGTCAGACATTCAGGAGTCTTGTTGAGTGGCCATGTGTGATGTGTTTCTGCACCTTGGTTCCCACCCACCACCCTGGAATAGTCATGGGTGCATGTGCAATGTCACCAGTGCATGTGTGCTTCACTGCTGCACATTGTTGGAGGTCGAGGGGTGTGGTGTTGAGTGTGTGCTGATGAGAGTTGTTGCCCGGCTAGGCCCCTGCCTCCATGTTGGCCTTGGCTTACTGGCCATGCTGATTGATTTGTGCTTGTGTAGGTGTGATGGTAGTTTGTTGCTCAGGACACATGACTGTGGTTCACAGTGTGAACCACATTTAGCTTTGTCATCACAGTGGGATTGTAATGCAGCCCAGGGTCACCACATTGTGGGGGCCCTGGGGGTGGTGCTGTGGTGTGTCTGTGTCTTGCTGTGTCAGTTGCTGTTCCTACGTGCCTGTGTGACATGTGTGATTTGTGCTCCCTCTCATCTGACAATGCCTGCTTGCCCACATAGGGGATTTGGATCCATGAGTTACCTTTGTGTGGCACTGTATGCACATCTGTATGATTGGTATTCAGGTCTCCTCATGTGTTGTGTGGTTGCCTGGGGACACTGGCACCCCCCTCACCTGTTGTGTATGATGTGCAGTGTGGGTCTGCCTGTTTGTGTTTGTGCATCTGCACCACTGCATTGGCATATCTTGGGTGTGCCATTGGCTGTATGTAGTTTGGTGGTTTTCCCCTGCTGTCCCTGGGACTCCTAGGTCATCGGTCAGCACAATGATCATGGTTTGTGTGTCCCATTGCTGCCATGGTATGGTATCTGTTCACCTCACATCTGCAGTCTCCACAGGGTATCTGCATTTGTGTGCCCATTGGTGCAAATATGTGGGTCTGCATTCTGATGGTCACTTCTGTCATTGTGTCATTGATGAATGTTGACAGTGTCAGCCCCCATGGGTGTTGTTTGTCTGCACATGGCCAAAGGTATGTCTTATTTGCACTGCAGTTTTTGGCTCACCCAATTTATGTTGCAATGGGACACATACACTACTTTGCCACTGATGCGTTTTTTGTTCTGGGACCAGGAATCATCCATGCAGTTTGGCAGTTGCAGCTCTTTCTTTGTCAACACTTACCTTTTGGTCACTGTGATGATGGGGGTTTAGACCCCATTGCCACAATGTTCAAATGGTGCTTCAGCTATGGACCCCACACTTACCTTTTGGTCACAGTGATGATGGGGGTTTAGACTCCATTGCCACAATGTTCAAAAGGTGCTTCAGCTATGGACCCCACACTTACATTTTGGTCACTGTGATGATGGGGGTTTGGACCCCATTGCCACACTGTTCAAAATGTGCTTCAGCTATGGACCCCACACTTACCTTTTGGTCACAGTGATGATGGGGGTTTAGACCCCATTGCCACAATGTTCAAAAGGTGCTTCAGCTATGGACCCCACACTTACCTTTTGGTCACTGTGATGATGGGGGTTTAGACCCCATTGCCACAATGTTCAAAAGGTGCTTCAGCTATGGACCCCACACTTACATTTTGGTCACTGTGATGATGGGGGTTTAGACCCCATTGCCACAATGTTCAAAAGGTGCTTCAGCTATGGACCCCACACTTACCTTTTGGTCACAGTGATGATGGGGGTTTAGACTCCATTGCCACAATGTTCAAAAGGTGCTTCAGCTATGGACCCCACACTTACATTTTGGTCACTGTGATGATGGGGGTTTGGACCCCATTGCCACAATGGTCATGGCCTGCTTGCATTGTGGGGGCCACACACATATATGTGTGGCACATGTGCTAGGGGGTCACATTGTATGTTCAAAGTCATGTTCGGTGTTGTAGGCATTTGACACAGTCTACACACGCTTGTCATGGTGTTGGGGGATGTCTTTTTCTTGCATTCCCTAGGTTGTGGTGTGCTGGTTGTGTCATGCATTGTCCATCCTATGAGTGGGGGTGGTAGTGGTGGTAGGCATCCAGCCCCCCTGGGTGAGGGTGGTAGTAGTGGTAGGCATCCAGCCCCCCTGGGTGAGGGTGGTAGTGGTGGTAGGCATCCAGCCCCCCTGGTTGAGGGTGGTAGTAGTGGTAGGCATCCAGCCCCCTGGGTAAGGGTGGTAGTAGTGGTAGGCATCCAGCCCCCCTGGCTAAGGGTGGTAGTAGTGGTAGGCATCCAGCCCCCCTGGGTAAGGGTGGTAGTAGTGGTAGGCATCCAGCCCCCCTGGGTGAGGGTGGTAGTAGTGGTAGGCATCCAGCCCCCCTGGCTAAGGGTGGTAGTAGTGGTAGGCATCCAGCCCCCCTGGGTGAGGGTGGTAGTAGTGGTAGGCATCCAGCCCCCCTGGTTGAGGGTGGTAGTAGTGGTAGGCATCCAGCCCCCTGGCTAAGGGTGGTGGTAGGCATCCAGCCCCCTGGGTGAGGTGGTAGTAGTGGTAGGCATCCAGCCCCCTGGGCGAGGGTGGTAGTAGTGGTAGGCATCCAGCCCCCCTGGCTAAGGGTGGTAGTAGTGGTAGGCATCCAGTCCCCCTGGGTGAGGGTGGTAGTAGTGGTAGGCATCCAGCCCCCCATGGCTAAGGGTGGTAGTAGTGGTAGGCATCCAGCCCCCCTGGTTGAGGGTGGTGGTAGGCATCCAGCCCCCCTGGGTAAGGGTGGTAGTAGTGGTAGGCATCCAGCCCCCCTGGCTGAGGGTGGTAGTAGTGGTAGGCATCCAGCCCCCTGGCTAAGGGTGGTAGTAGTGGTAGGCATCCAGCCCCCCTGGCTAAGGGTGGTAGTAGTGGTAGGCATCCAGCCCCCCTGGGTGAGGGTGGTAGTAGTGGTAGGCATCCAGCCCCCCTGGCTGAGGGTGGTAGTAGTGGTAGGCATCCAGCCCCCCTGGGTGAGGGTGGTAGTAGTGGTAGGCATCCAGCCCCCCTGGCTGAGGGTGGTAGTAGTGGTAGGCATCCAGCCCCCTGGCTAAGGGTGGTAGTAGTGGTAGGCATCCAGCCCCCTGGCTAAGGGTGGTGGTAGGCATCCAGCCCCCTGGGTAAGGGTGGTAGTAGTGGTAGGCATCCAGCCCCCTGGCTAAGGGTGGTAGTAGTGGTAGGCATCCAGCCCCCTGGCTAAGGGTGGTAGTAGTGGTAGGCATCCAGCCCCCCTGGGTGAGGGTGGTAGTAGTGGTAGGCATCCAGCCCCCTGGCTAAGGGTGGTAGTAGTGGTAGGCATCCAGCCCCCTGGCTAAGGGTGGTGGTGGTAGGCATCCAGCCCCCTGGGTAAGGGTGGTAGTAGTGGTAGGCATCCAGCCCCCTTGGTTGAGGGTGGTAGTAGTGGTAGGCATCCAGCCCCCTGGCTAAGGGTGGTAGTAGTGGTAGGCATCCTGCCCCCTGGGTAAGGGTGGTGGTAGGCATCCAGCCCCCTGGGTAAGGGTGGTAGTAGTGGTAGGCATCCAGCCCCCTGGATCAGGGTGGTAGTAGTGGTAGGCATCCAGCCCCCCTGGCTAAGGGTGGTAGTAGTGGTAGGCATCCAGCCCCCCTGGCTAAGGGTGGTGAGGCATCCAGCCCCCTGGGTGAGGGTGGTAGTAGTGGTAGGCATCCAGCCCCCCTGGGTGAGGGTGGTAGTAGTGGTAGGCATCCAGCCCCCCTGGGTGAGGGTGGTAGTAGTGGTAGGCATCCAGCCCCCTGGCTAAGGGTGGTAGTAGTGGTAGGCATCCAGCCCCCTGGGTGATGGTGGTAGTAGTGGTAGGCATCCAGCCCCCCTGGCTGAGGGTGGTAGTAGTGGTAGGCATCCAGCCCCCCTGGCTAAGAGTGGTAGTAGTGGTAGGCATCCAGCCCCCCTGGCTAAGGGTGGTGGTAGGCATCCAGCCCCCCTGGGTAAGGGTGGTAGTAGTGGTAGGCATCCAGCCCCCTGGCTAAGGGTGGTAGTAGTGGTAGGCATCCAGCCCCCCTGGCTAAGGCTGGTAGTAGTGGTAGGCATCCAGCCCCCCTGGGTGAGGGTGGTAGTAGTGGTAGGCATCCAGCCCCCTGGCTAAGGGTGGTAGTAGTGGTAGGCATCCAGCCCCCTGGCTAAGGGTGGTAGTAGTGGTAGGCATCCAGCCCCCCCTGGCTAAGGGTGGTGGTAGGCATCCAGCCCCCCCTGGATAAGGGTGGTAGTAGTGGTAGGCATCCAGCCCCCCCTGGCTAAGGGTGGTAGTAGTGGTAGGCATCCAGCCGCCCCTGGCTAAGGGTGGTAGTAGTGGTAGGCATCCAGCGCCCCCTGGCTAAGGGTGATAGTAGTGGTAGGCATCCAGCCCCCCGGGTGAGGGTGGTAGTAGTGGTAGGCATCCAGCCCCCTGGCTAAGGGTGGTAGTAGTGGTAGGCATCCAGCCCCCCTGGCTAAGGGTGGTAGTAGTGGTAGGCATCCAGCCCCCCTGGGTGAGGGTGGTAGTAGTGGTAGGCATCCAGCCCCCTGGGTAGGGGTGGTGGTGCGCATTCAGGCCCCTGTGTGCATATGTGGCATTGGTGATGGGCATCCCGCCCCTATGGTGCTGCTGTTGCTGGTGTAAGTATATTCTGCATCCCTCTGTGTGTGTGTGATGTGTCGTGTACGTGTTGTATGTGTTTTGTGGTTGGTGTCTGACTTACCTTCTGCGCCGTACGCGTCCGTGCCTGTTCCGGTAGTAAATGTAAAATATTGGTATGATCGGGACGAAGGGATTCATGGTTGGTTCGTGTCGTTCGTCCTTCTCGTTGCTCGCGTCGTCCTCGCCGCTTCGCGTCGTCCTCGTCGCTGGCGTGTTCGTCTCGTAGCCGTGTATTGTGTTGTGGCGCGAATCGGAGCTTATGTGCGCCTCTCCCGGATGCTTTGACGTGCCGTGCGTAGCGACGGGTTCGGCGCGTACGGGAAGCGCATCGTACTTGTTCGGCCAGACGGAGCTGCATTTTCCCTTCCGTGCGACTCGATTCTGCGTTTCCGGATTTGCCTCGGTCGGAGTACAGGACCTGGATTGGGTGAGTACGGCTCGGCCGGATTCTGTGCTGTTGTGCGCATCGTACTTACTCGTTCGGTGTGCTGTACGGATCGGTCGGGAAACAGGCATTCGCATGGCTTTTTTCCCGACCGAATGGTATTGGGTGCGCCTCCGACCGAGATCGGAATCGGCCCCTCAGTGTAGAATTTGCAACTAATAGCAATTTTGCATATGAAATTAAAAAACTAATTGCACTAGCATACGTCCCAATAACTGATGTAGCAGAACACTACAATCTCTTAATAGAAAGCTCCTACTATCAAACAAATGAACATAAACTAAGTCCCCTACTCGACTATTTCAAGGACACCTGGGTGGGAAGGCTACACAGATCTGGACACAGGAGACAGCCCAAATACCACATTCCATGGTGGAATGTATATAACAGTACCCTAAACAAAGAAGCAAAAACTAATAACGCTGTGGAAGGATGGCATAATGCTTTCCAAGCCACAACAGGCAGAGCCCCACCAAACCTACATAAATTACTACAATCATTCCAAAAAGAACAAAGCTACCAACAACTAAGACTTGAACAGTCTTTAACACAGCTAGGTCCAAAACTAACTAAACAGACTAAAACAATGTTCATGCACCTGCAATACAAAGTAAGACTCTACCCAAACACTAAAGGGCTAGAATATCTAGAAACAATAGCTAAATCCCTACTTTAGAACGGGACTACAAAAAAATAGGAAAATTGTTATTGTGGACTAAATTCTTAAATAAACATTTCTTTGCAAACATGTAAAATATTAATATTATGTCAATTAATTTTAACTTATTTAAAGAAATTATTTGACATAAGAAATATATTTTATATATTTACAAACGTCAGTAAAAATGACAAAAATTACATTTCCTCCTATTGTAAATAATATAAAATGACTTACTTTTCTGATGCTGAAGAATTGAATCCAAACAGCCATAAATAAATCCAAACGTGTAAAAATCCCAAAACTTAACTTAAAAGTCCCCAAAAAATTGAAAAATACAACGGCAAAAAATATAATCCGGCGACAACATATCCGTAGACTCCAATCCATTAAAAACCTGAAAAATGTCATTAAAAAACGAAACGCTCCAGGAAAACCCGAAAAATAAAGGAACTGTAAAATAATTATTAGTTTACTAGAAACTAATACACAGTTCCTTTTAAAAAAAAGCATGCTTCTCCCAACGGCAACTTCCAAACGACAAACACCTGTAAAAAGAACAACACAATCCCTCCCGCACAAATACATAATAAAATCATTAAAAAACACACATTAACACACTAATAACACCATACTCTAAACATATTTATACATATAATACATACCCTAACACCTACCTATCAACGAACTAACCGCATTTGGCAAACGCAAAACTACTAACTAAACCGCACCAAAAACACAAAATACAAACTATACATACACTATACACTACCTAACTACCTTCACCCTACACCAGTTCTTCAATCCGTGGGGCGTGCCCCCCCAGGGGGGCGCAACACCATCTCAGGGGGGGCGCGAACTCCACTGTAAGATCTAACCTTTCACTGATTCCTAATCGATGGGGCACGACGTGCCCATACGTTTGTAATTTCGAAAGAAAGCTAATTCCAAGAGCTGAAATGCTTCAGCTGCTGTGGGAGGCAGGGAATCTCCTGTGCTGTGAAACCGAAAGCGAAACATTTCAGCTCTGGGAATTAACTGTGCCGAGATGGTTAGTTTTTCACAGAAAGGAAGCAAAGTTTCTCTTTAAATTACATTAAGTATGGGCATGCCATACACTCAGGGTTTTCTTAAAAAATTACAAAAGTGCACATTTAATGTAGCTATTTTCATGCTTGTTTAATGCATTGTGCTCAAAGAGCACACTTTTAAGACAGATCTTTCTTTATAATAGGCTGAAAACAAATGGCTTAGGGGACAAATGAAGGGCAGTTGGCTCATGCTACTGTGGGGTTTGGCAGCTGAGGTTCCCTCACATGAGAGAGTGTAATCAATTCAGCAACTACCATTTTATTTGTACTAAGTGAATGGAATTCAAGTGGAAATAGAGCTGGGAGCCTCAGATGGCAAATAAAAGAAAGTGAGAACTATGAAGAAGGCCATTCTTGTCAGTGACAAGGTTGACATCCTTTGGGCATGCGGCCCTGAACCTAAATATTCAATATATCTTTTTTTAACATTTACATGCACTGATTGTGCTATGCTCATTTTGTGCCAGTAGCAAATGGGCAGCTATGTGAATTGCAAGCGTGGCTAGCTCGCACAATTTGCAGCTGTCGCATTCTGCTCCCAAATAAACGCTTCATCGTGATCCCGCAACGTGCTTCAAAAGTAGGGTTTCTCCAGTCTTGCGGAAAGGCAGAAGAGAGCGTTTGATGATGGGAAATTTCAGCAGCCTTTCCATGCCGGTGTCGAACGGAAGGATTTCTAGCAATGTACGCAACTCACGCCTTATATTTATTTCTTACTTTAGCACCTCTGTAAAGCACCACTTGTTGCCTGACTGAATAATGTCTGCACTTTATGCGGCATGCAATTATATAGTAATGCAATCAGAAGCATAAGGGCAATGAACACAAATGACAACATGATTAACGTTGCAGCGCATAGGCGGCTGTGGCGACTGGGCCAAGGGTGGTTCTGGGGCAAAGGGAGATCTTACAAACAGTGCTTCCAACTAGTCCATTACTGACCTGACTCCAATGTGGGCAGCGCTTCCTTTATATCGGAGGTGGCAGGTGGTGGCCCCCGGTACTCATTTTTTGGAACCAAGAATTAGTTTTCAGCATCCAACTTTGACCAAGAGCAAGAGAGAGCAAAGCAGAATAGAGTGAAAGAAATAGGACAAGACAGCTGTCAAAACAGAGACAAAGGGATAAAGCAGAGATGAAAAACAACCTGCAAGAATGAGACAGAGGCAGAAATAAGAGGGTGGAGGAAGAAGGAGGCGTGTGTTGGTTCGTTCAAGACTCGGCAGTCCTGGTATACAGCCGCCCTGGCAAGAGCCAGTGCTGGCAGAAGTGACGTAATAAAAGCTTTGGCACGTGTACTTTTTTATTATTATTAATTAAGCACTGCCTTTGGGTATCCACCATAAACCTTTTCAGCCTCTAACAGTCTTTTCTACTCTCTGCCTAGACCCACTCCCTGGAGGAGCACACGTCAGTCGCGGCTGGTGCAGGCACGCGCAGTGGGGCAGTGGAGTGGGGCGGGGGGACCGAATAGGTTTTATTTATTTATTTAATTTGACCTATTCCATCGTCTGTCGACTTCCCCGCCGCCACCCCATCGCACTTACCTGCGTTGGCCGCCGCTGTATTTACATGCATTGCAATGCTGCCAGTTCACTGTGCAGCTAAACCGAGATTCATTTGATCACCACAAAGTCTGTCAGACAACATTGCTCTGAAGTAAAATAGGCAACATCATTCAGTTTTTGTTTAAGTATATTACTAAATATTACAAAATAAATAATATTTATTATTATACATTAAAATAAAATATGTTAACTTACCAATGTGATTTAAAAAAATTATAATGCTTGCTAAAAATGTGAAGAAAAATGTAAATGTTAAAAATATTTTTCTTTTTCAAAATGTTTTCTTACCTTAATAATTTTATTTGTATATACAACTTAAATAATACTATACAAAATATAATATTATTTATTAAAAAATATGCAAAAAATATAAAAAAGTTATACAATGAGAAAATTGTAAAAAAATGTATGTTATTAAAAATGTACACTGTATGTAATTATGTAATGCATATTTACAATGTAAATAAATATTCTATAACTGTTACCAAAAAACTATGGGACCTATTAGGATGGCGGTCGGATGTCCACCGCCGGGCCGGCGATGGCGCCTGCCGGACCGGCGGTGGACATCCACCCACGATCGCAACCAAGAAAACCGCCGGTCAAATTAGGATGGCGGTGGTGACCGCAGCGGTGGGAAATTCCGACCGCCGCTTTTCCGCCGGTTGCCATCCGCACTCCTGCCTGGCGGACGGAGCAGGACCGGGATAATGGTGGTGGTGCAGAGCAGGCTCCGCCGGCAGGATTATGATGCCGGCGGTAGCCAGCCTTTCCTCAGCAGTCAAACCGCCATGGAAAGGCATGCGGAGATTGTCTTCCGGGGGCCCGTTGCGGGCCCCCAATGTGTTGGGGGGGTGTGGGTGCACTGGGGGTACCCATGGTCTCCCTCACATTTCCCTGTACCAGGTGGCAGGCACTGTACAGTGCCTGCCATGCAGTGCAGGGAAATGCAGGACATGCTTCTTTCGGCATCGCGGCGGTGATGCGGGCAGCAGCAACCGCCGCAATATTAAGGCCCGCAATCAGACCGCCGCGGTCCGATTTCGACCGCGGGTCATCGTAATTCGACCGGCGGTGATGTCGCGGTCCATGCGGGCAGTCTTTTCCCGCTACCATGGCGGTTGGGGAGGTTTTCCGACCGCCATCGTAATAGGCCCCTATGTTATTAAAAACAGTATAAAAATCAGTGGACAACTACATCTTTTATTTGTAAAAAATGTACATATTTACCAAGTTCTACATTATAAAAAAGTTAAAATTGTTTCATGCTGACTATACTTAAAAATGATATGTTTATGTTTAAATATGTACTAAATATACATTGTAAACATAAAAATGTATTATTTCTCTTTATGACAATATATTAAAAAAGTTTAATAGAACAAAATACATATTATTTATTTGCTTGACTCTTTGAATGAAAATAAAAACTTTAATAAAATATAAATATTGTGTTGTATTTAATTCCTATAATAATTGTTGTTTTCTGTATTCACAATAAAATAATTATCTTAAATTATATATCACATATATTTTTTTTTAATACACATATATAACATACTATTACCACTTAAACATTTGTATCATTAACCTTACTACAAAATAAAGAACTAATATTTTACTATTCCCACTCTACACTATATCAACTCAGGGAAACTGCAGGACACTATACATATATAATTTACTATTCCCACTCTAAACTGTAATAACTCATGGAAGGCGCTAAACATAGATAATATAATATTCCCACTCCAAACTAGAAAAAGTCAGGGAAGGTGCTGGACACTAAACATATATAATTTACTATTCCCACTCCAAACTGTATTAACTTTAGCCATAGAATGTTCAATACATGGTCACAAGCGAGGCAATCTCTAACAACAGCACAGTTGAGCTCAGCTTCCTTATTTGACTAAACGGAACACTAAAGGGCCACGGGAGCGGAACCAATAAGGTCCTGAACATACTCAAGGCCTAATTCTTGGTGTAAGGGGAAGTGAGGTGTCGAGGGAGAAACCCAGAGCAGGCGCGACAAAATCTATTTTCCTCGACTTGGATGGCAGCAACATCCCTGTAACCCCAGACCCCCATGCCATACGTCAAGGTTGGAAGGCATTTCCTTTAATAGATTTCTATTAATGGGGCCAAAGGCTTTCTACCAATGCAAGCAGCAAGGGAGAAAATAGTGCCAACCGCATGAGAGAATCGGGTTAATCTACTTCTAAAGCACGCAGACCATGTGCAAGCATCATAAAATTCCAAGCCAAGATAAGGAAAAAAAGGATACCCTATCTAATTTTTTCCCTATAATTGATTGGGTACTAGTTTTGGTGTTCCTAGGACCGCACACCATAACAAGGTTTTGGAGTAATTTGTTTCCAAGTCAAGGCCCTTCATGCATTCCACAAAGGTATTGAGCAATATCTTCATACCGTTCGCCGTTCCAGCAAGAAGCACCGCATCATCAGCTCATCAGGTTAAGATCAGGTTAATGTGCTTGTCTCTTCTGTTTTCTTCATTTTGAGAATAATTAGAAATATTTGCCCTTTTATTCCATCCGATCTTCAGAAAACTGTTGTGACCACATTGGCCTTATCCAAACTGGACTATGGCAATACCCTTTTTCTGAATATTCAAAAAAGATTTCTCCATAAACTTCAGATGTGACAAAATGCATCAGCACAACTTCTTCTGGGAATTCCCAAACATCAATCAGTGTCTCGGGCCCTTGTTAAGCTGCACATGGTTTTTGGTGGAAAAGAGAATTGAATTTAAAGCATTATGTATAGCCTTCAAGGTATTACATAATGTTGGCCGAGATTATTTTTGGAACAGATTTACCTGGTACACTACGCCAAGGAAACTTAGATCATTTGCAGCCAAGTTTTCGGTGGTGTCTAGGATCAAACGAGCCTCATTGGGAGGCAAAAGTTTTATTCTGGGAACAGCAAAACTGTGGAACTCCCTCCCCATGACTCTGTCTTTTAGAAAATCACTAAAAACCTGCCGTTTCTGGAAATAGGTTAGCAGCCTCTTGTCCTGAAGATAGACACAGCGCCAAGACGCCTTAGGGCATTCAAGCACTCTACAAAACCAAAAATCAAATCAAAATCATATGAAATATATATGTTGGCAGGGTGCTGTCATTTTTCAGGAGTTTTGATTGCATATGTTGGATGAAGTAAAATGTGTGTTTGTATGCGTGTATGCATATTTTGTG
The DNA here is from genome assembly GCA_963921515.1 of Calotriton arnoldi. Lineage (NCBI taxonomy): Eukaryota > Metazoa > Chordata > Amphibia > Caudata > Salamandridae > Calotriton > Calotriton arnoldi. The sequence goes on from CAWUFW010009132.1 coordinate 590,516, forward strand.
AGCAGGTTCAGGCCATCAACACAGGAGTTGTTTCATCCTGCGATTTTCGGGTGTTTGCATCTGCAGTTTGTGGAAACACCTTCAGTTTGTGGCAAGAAAAATGCGTCACAAATAATGATCCCAGATTCAACAACTATGCTCATGTGCATGCATGAATGGAGAATAACATGTGATATGCGTGTTATTTCTAATTCCTCTCTAATTTGGGTGTACATTGCACATCTGCTAATTTGCAAACTCTTGGCTATTGCAAATTTGCTGTTGTGCAATTTGCACCCACTAAATGGATCCAAGTCAACAGGTATACACACACAACCCCCCATCTGGGAGCGCTGCACACAAACTTGAGCAGGGGCTGCATATATTCGTTCTCCAAACTCAAATGCTTGTTTCATCAAGCGAATCGAGTGTACCCACTTATATTACAAATAGTTATGTGCTCTTCATTCATGTTACAAACGGGGTACAGCAGCAGTGCAATCTGACATCCCAGCAGAGTGTCTTTACTCTGAAGACCCTTCGCATCATTGGAGGTTTAGATGTTTGACTGTTTTGGCTACATAACAATGTGCGTACAGATAAACTGCTTTATCTGCTCACTAAAATTTGGGCTAGCATAAGTAGCCAGTGCAGATATAGAAGCCCTGGCCTAATACAATCTAAAATTAAATCTCTTGGTCTCAAGAGCAGGGCCAAACAGTGGCGACTCTAGCTGCAGAATAGAGAATTATCTGCCGAGGAGTGAGGGATTTTGTGGCTGTTTCCATTGTCCAGCCAGGACTTCGAGAAATAAAATGTTTATATTTTGTCTTGAAACCAAATGGTGAAATGCTACCTGTGCCACATTTTAGAGCAGGTGTCTCCATCCTCTTCTGCAGGAAGAGCTATTTATGTTCATTGAAAATCATCCCAAACTGCTAATTTGTAGTCTAGTGACCACGTCAAACCTGATTACGTTAGTGACCACCCTATGCAAGTTTACCAGAAGTAAACACGTCCATGCATTAGGTAGGGTTGCCAGCAGTAATGTAAAAAAGGCTTTGCCAATTTGGAATGCCTTATCATGGGTAATACATAACAGCCATAGCTGCAGAGCCTCTGGCTTCAAGATAATAATCTTAGTAATAAGCCTCCACAACACTACAAGATTTATCAATCAATAACAGATGTATTTATTTTTGGGAAATTGAATAATTTTTCACCTAACATCAGCCCACGAGGTCTGAAAATACACACAGTTTCATCTCAAATACACTTTTTTCAATTTTAGACATATAGGGGCCGATTCCGATCTCGGCCGGTAGGGCTCCGAATCGGATTCGGCTTTACCGGATCCGATTCGGAGCCCTATTTCCCGACCGAATCGTACGTGCGTCCGGGCGAGCGAGTACGATGCGTGCGCTCGCGAAATCTCCGACCGACTCGTTCGCAGGACCCGACCGCTCCGACCGACTCGCACGGGGACGACTCGCACCGCGCAATGGAGACGTTCCCCGGCCGGGTAAGTACGATGCGCACCTCGACCGCTCCGACCGACTCGCGCAGTCCGGCTCCAAGGAGCTGTCGGAGCCGCACTTTAGGGGTCCGTGTCGGACACCCCTGGAAGCGTAGGCAAGCGAGTTGCACACAGGGGGGAGCCATGGGTCCCCCCTACACGTGCATGTACGGTGCGACCCGCATCGACGCGAACACGCTGTAGGGGGCGCCCTTGTTCGCGTCGTGCCCATTGAGTCAATGGGAGCCCGTGTACGCGTCGTACGACTGGCTCCCATTGACTTCAATGGGAGTCCGACCGAATCGAGTCCGATAGCATACGTGCGCATCGTACTCGTTCGGTCGGACTGCTAGGGTCCGATTCGGTCGGAAATCTCTCTGAGTCCGGCTCGGTCGGAGAGATTTCCGGCCCGAATCGGAATCGGCCCCATAATGTTTGATCCAAGCAAAAGCTTCTGATTTATTATGCTGGACTGCACACTGGAGAGCTACTCACAGGTAGTTGGAGAGTTACCAGTAGCTCACGAGCAACTAGTTGGAGAAGCCTGTTTTAGAGTAAGTGCTAAAGTTAATTAAGAATCACAGGTGACACCAAAGTAGTCTGTCTGGGTGAATGGTATTATAGATGGAGGCCAGTTCTTTCAAACATTCAACAATGGGACATGTGTAGATCTTATTAGCAAGGAAGAAAAAGTAATTCTTGGCAGGGCTATATGGTGTGTCCCAAATGTGTCACATCACAGGGCTGTGAACACTGGACCAACTGAGTGTGATCTGCATCAACATCAGCAAGAACAATCCTTATTGTTTTCAGGTAAAAGTCATAACAATACAAATAATAATCGTATTAAAACTGATGGTCGGGATAAATACTCAAAAAGTATGAAAAATGTTTTTGTACTGTCGTCCTTTTTCATTATTTAAATATGTTCCACGAGCAGTATATTAAGGCTGGCTCTCGAGGCAACTCTTATTTGAAATGACAGTAACTCAGCTCAGATTAATTTGCAAACCAATTAAAAACATAAACTTGGGGAGTGAGCCATTTTTTTGCCTCATAAGGTGCCATGAGATGTGATGTAAGCTGCTACCAGAAAAAAAATATTTTTAATCAGATCGCTGATAGAGCCATTGCCTCTTTGCAGTTTTTTATGCTGTGGCTTCTAAACAATGGGTGTAATATGCACTTCCTAATTGTTCTTGTTTTCCCCACAGTGGAGTAGAAAGTGGGTCAATGTTTCTAGGCCACTAAAGTCACAATTGCTTGCCTCTTGCTGATCTTTATTTATTGACCATTTCTTTGTGCAGGTCAGGACACATGTAATACCCAAAACTGAATTTTAGATATAATGTTCTTTGCATCCATGGATATAGAGGCACAGATTTACAAACACTTTGCATCAGGTTTGCATTACTTTTCTAATGCAAACCTGACACAAACTATTGTGGTGGGATTTACAATCAAACGCAAATCGCGTTACTTTACATCAAGGGGCGTTCCATGGGTAGTGCATGGGCATTCCCATGCAACCGCCCATGGGTTTTGAGGCACATCCCAATCTACAAAGAATTTGAGACAGGGAATTGAGCCAAAATCATGTGTCTCCTCTAGACAGATGTAACAAGGAGATATGTTTTCATTTCTCCACGCTTTCCTACTTTGCATGTGTGCTGCAGTGTACAGCACACAAACAAAGTGGAAACACCTTAAAGCATAGGTTTTGGGCTGGGCGCGTTCCAGCCCAAAATCTATGCTTCCCATACAGACACTCTTGCGCTATGGTGCAAGGTTGCCTGCGTTGGAGCATGGCAGCCAAAAGTGTGCTAGTGTAGGGAAAGAACAGAACAATGCCACATCTTTGCAGATTTGGTGCTGTTATGCTGTCTCCCTTTGACTTAATGCAACACAGCAACTTTACCTGCTGTGCTGTGTTGCATGACTTCTACATAAATGTGGGCAAGAATGTTGAGGCAAGGTTCCAAAGATATGATGGTACTGGTCTCCAAATAGTTCTGTAGCATGCTGCCTGCTCTGACGATTTCTGTTCACACCATTTGTGTATAGTTCTCCAGTAGTTTGCTTTTACGATTGGCACAGTAGCCTTATTTATAGTGCTCGGATCTTCCCATAGATTTCCACATCTGACTACCTTTAAAGTAGATTTAATATTTCTCAGCCATTCGATTTTTTGTGAAACTATCTCATGCCATGAAGTCCACTAAGAAAGTTTATTATAGATTTGTAGCAGAGTTTAACCATAGTGCAATCAGAAGAGCATCGTCTTCAGTTGTATTATGTGAACTATACTTTTCAGACCCACTTCAAACCGCAGGACTTCCTTGGATGTCTCTGGGGACAGATGAAGTAGTGATCATAAAAAAGTATTTTCTAACTTTTGGGGTACTTCAATTCTGTTGTAACCCCATTGACCTGTACAAAATGATACTCCTGAGAGGACTTTCATTCTATATACATCTGGGATGGAAGTTATTGAAGATCCCCCTATATTCTTCTTGAAGCAAAGTATGGCACCCACGTTTTGGTTCATTATGATTGCTTTACTCTCTACTTGCTCCTTTCATGTTAGCTTATGGTCCATACATATGCCCAAGTAATCGATGCTGGTGCCTTGCTCCAGTATTATTTCACATATATGGAAAGTGTTCTTCAAGTTACTTTTTTGATTTATAATCACAAAATTTGTTTTAGATGTGCTAACAGATACTTTTTGCCAGAGCAGTAGGTCTCAAGACTTTTCAGTAGATGATGCATTACCAGTTATGTCTTACGCAAGAGGACTGCACTATCACCAAACTGAGAATTGGTATAGTGCCTTTTCTTAAAGTTCCAACATCCAACTTTAAATTGAATAAATAAGGACCCATATAATTATATAAAGATCAAATAATAAGGGAGAAAGCACACAACCTTAGAGATTCTTCTTTCACTTTCACACAACCTTGCTGCACAGTTAATTTCATTGGGAAATTGGTAGTGCATTCCCCCTGCTGAATCAAACCTCACTTATGCTGTAGTCTAATGATTTTTTCAACACACTAAGGGCCCGATTCTGATGTCGTTCCGAAGGTCTCCAAATCGGATTTGGCTTTACCGGATCCGATTCGTACCCCTTGTTTACGACCGAATCGTACACAAGGCCGAACGACCAAGTACGATGCGAAGATCGCCTAAGCGCCAACCGAATCGTTTCCGGACCCGAACCGCTCCGTACGTCTCGTTTGTAGACGAATTGTGCCGCGCAATGGAGCCGATTTCCGACCGAGCGAGTACGATGCACAATTCGGGCAGCCGCTTCGCCTCAGTCTGAGCAAGACGAAACGGCTGTCAGAAGCGTACTTCGGGGGCCGTACCAGACCCCCCTTTACCTGAGGCCCTCAGAATCTATCACGGGGGTGCCCATGGGTCCCCCCGATCCAAGCATGCACAGTGTGGCGGGCACACAGGGTGTACGCTTTTCCCCACCCACCCCTTTTTTGCTATCGGAGCCTGTGTACACGTCTGTACACGGGCTCCCATAGAGTTCAATGGGAGACTGAGCGAACCGAGTCCGTCAGCATACGGCAGCATCGTACTCGCTCGTTCGGATTCCAGGAGCACGTCTCGCTCGGAAAGCCCTCCGGATCCGAGTCGTACGGAGGGCTTTCCTAGCGAGATCGGAATCGGGCCCTAAGTAGATAGGCATTCTTTGATTTTGCAGCATTGAACAGAGGAGAGAACGATCTACTTTGTCAAATGCAGTTTTGAGATGTATAAAGGTCAAGTAGATGGGGGCTATCTTTATTTTTCAATGCTTAGCAAATTGTCAAAAGAGCCTCAAGGTGAGGAGCCTGGTCCAAAGCCTATGAGAGAGATGGGGCGCCAGTGGCCTGTAATGAGGACTTGAATAGTGGCCCACAGAGGTAGAGGAACAGCTTCAGTAGCACCTATGTCGGAGACCCAGAGCCTGAAAGAGAGTGAAGACACCACAGTGGGAGAGAAAGGGGGTCACTGCACTGTGGGTGCAACTGATAAACTCCCTGTGCACAGCATCTGAAGAGTGCAGGTTTAGGCTTCAGAGATTGGGATGAGCAGCCACAGCACAGGCAGCCAAAAGAACCAGAACAAGGGTCACAAAGTAAACAAGCATTTGCAAAGTTATTAGGTTTGCATTGGCTGCCAGCCCTTTGGCTTTGTCAATGTTTGTTTTGTTTTATGATATTTTCCATTAAACTTTCATGTTGGTGGGCCTGTTGGGCCTTCGACAACATAACAAGAAATATTGACCGCAAGCAAATATATGTTTTTTTAATCTCAAAACCATACAATGGTATAGTAGTCCCTGACACTAAAGGGGAACACTTTGTGTGTGGCTCCGTCCCTTGTGAAAGAGCAGAATTTCATCACTCGCAGTTAGGTTAGCCAATGGTTGGAGTGGTCTACCCGTTGCCCCATACTGTAGTGGGCAGATTTAAAATGAATTGTGAATGAAACAACAGCAGAGCAATGGAAGTAGAGGACTGACTGAAAGCCACTATATGTATAATGTTAGTAAAATTAAAAGGTCTTGGGTAACACCAGAGTGAAAATTTAAACAAATGAAAGGTGTTTGGACAAAATATTGAGTTAAAAATATCGGGAGACACAAATACCAGAAATGAAATATTGTGATACACATATATCATGATGCACAAATATCGTTGACAAGAATAATGTTTTTTTAGGTAAGTAATAGCTTTTTAAATAATATAGATTTTTTAATATCACTTTCACTAGTGGTGAAAAATATCATTGTTCCATTATTTTGATGTGTTTTAGTTGATATATTAATTCTAAGGGCCTGATTTCGATGCGGTTAGGAAAGCATTCCCACCTAGGGCCCGATTACGATGCGGTTAAGAAGGCCTCCTAACGGCATTTGCCTCTTCCGAATCGGATCGGGAACGTGTCTTCCCGACCGAGGGCCAGATTACGATGCGGTTAGGAACATAGGCTCCCATAGAAGTCAATGGGAGTCCAACCAAAGTGTATCTGGAAGCATCCGGATGCATCATACTCAGTCGGTCGGACTCTCCCGATCCGAGTCGGTCGGAAACCGTTTCCAAACCGATTCGATCGGGAAGATTTCCTAACCGCATCAGAATCGGGCCCTATGTGTTACTGTTTACATAAATGTTATTAATTATTTTTAAAATATAGGTTTTAATTTTAAGTGATTTAGAATTTTTTATTTAATTTTTAATGGTAATTTATAGTGTTGTAGTGGGTTGCTTCGTCAGTAGGGGGATAGGAAGGGAAGTTATTTAGGTAACAATTAATTAAGAATTATTTAATACATTTAATGTATTTATATGATTGACATGTATTATGTAATTTATGTAATACTGATTTATTTTTGTTATAGGTTATTTGTGGGCTGCTAGGTTTTTCGGGTTATAGGGTGGGAAGATAATTAAGTAATAATTAATTAACAATTAATTATCAATTGCTAATTATTTATTTGATTTTTAACTATGTAATTTATGAAGTACTTATTGATTTTACTTATAATTTAGTTGCGGGCTGCTACGTTTGTAGGGATGTAGGGTGGGAAGTTAATAAACTAATAATGAATTAACTATTAATTATTATTTGTAAATTAATTATTTAATTGAATTTTACATATGTAAATTGTGGAACACTTATTTATTTCCATTTTATTTTAGTTGGAAGTTAAGTAATAATTGATTAACAATTAATTGGTAATTGTTTAATTTATTTTAAATATGTAAGTTATGGAATAGTTGTACATTAGGTGTGGGATGCTAGGTTTGTAGGGGTACCGGGTGGGAAGTTAATTAATTATTTATTGAATGACAAGTATTTGTGATTGATAATCAATTCTTTTATTGAATAGTAATTATGTAAATAGATTAATTGTTTTTAGGTTTTTTTAAACACACACACATATATATATATATTTGTCAATTAATATTTTTCATATATGATTTTAATATCTTTGCTAAATTCATGGGGTTACTTATATATGTAATGTGTTTGAAGTGAAGTACTTTCCCTACTCTTGCTTAGACTACAATAGAATCATAAAATTAACCTCTTTGCAGTTCACAACACTTTCCCTACTTTGCGCTGCTTGGAGTAGGAATAGTAAATTTCATCCCTCTGAAATACAACGCTTTCCCTACTGTTGCACAGACTGGAGTTGGAACGGTAGATTTTACCCCTCCAAAGACCACCACTTACCCTACTGTTGTGCTGACTGGAGTGGGAATAGTACATTTTACACCTCTGGAATCCAATACTCACCCTACTGTTGCCCTTTTTTGGAGTGAGATTAGTAAATTTAACCCCTCTGAAGTTTAACACTTTCCCTACTGTTGCTCAGATTGGAGTGGGAATAGTAAATGTCACCCCTCCAAAGTCCAACATTTTTCTTATTGTTGTTTAGACTGGAGGGGGAATAGTAAATTGTACCCCTCCAAAGTCCAACACTTTCTCTACTGTTGCACTGTTTGGAGTGGGAATAGTAAATGTCACCCCTCCAAAGTCCAACATTTTCCATATTGTTGTTTAGACTGGAGTGGGACTAGTACATTTTACCCCTCCGTAGTCTAACACTTTCCTTACTGTTGCTTAGACTTGAGTGGGAATAGTAAATGTTAATTTAATTCCTCTGAAGTCTAACATTTTCCCTACTGTTGACTGACTGGAGTAGGATTAGTAAATCCAACTCCTCCGTAGTCCAACACTTTCCCTATTATTGCAATGACTGGAGTAGGAATAATAAATCTGAGCCCTCCGAAGTACAACATTTTCCTTACTGTTGCAGAACTAGAGCAGGAATAGTATATTTAATATTCCTAGGCTCCAATAGTTTTCATAGTATTGGTTAAATAGATTTTATAGCATTAATTGTTTTACTTTTTTATATATATATACTATTTGTTTTTATTTTTACATTTATTTTAATTTTTATAGTATTTATAGTAAGTGTGTTTTTTGGATTTTTCAATTTTCATTGTTTTATTTATTGTCTACATTAATGAATATAGTTTTTATTATTTAATTCTTTATAGTTTTATGGTTTTATAGTGTATGTATATATATATATATATATATATATATATATATATATATATATATATCAAAAAGAACTCCTCCAAACTGCAGAAGCAAAGGCCACACGAAGGGACAGGATGGAAGCTCTTTAATGGACTGCACGGGCATAATGCATTTCGGCCTTGGCGGCCTTCGTCAGATGCCGGTCCTCCCGGAATTCTCTGCCACTCCTGTTTAAATGTGTCCCGCACTTTTTCTAATTATGGAAATGTTGCTCCGCCCCCAACCATGTGATCGTGCATCGACTGGCTATACATCGGAACTACCAGTCCCAGAATTCTTCATTACTGGTAAGTGCTACGTGGGGATTTGATTTTAAAATCCATGTGGATTGTGCACCGTGAAGGATAAAACATGGTGTGGCCAAATAACTAAGTCCGGGTTGGTACACTGTCTCAGAGCTCCCTCGAGTCCCCTCAACGCTCCAGCCTCCAAATTCAAGCGTCCGCCAGGCAGGGGTACGGAAACCAATGCACCCGACCCATCGTGAAATCACCATCTGCATCGCAGCTGTCCTTGCTTGGCTTGATTTGTGGGGCGTGCCTGGGCCATGCCAATACCTTGGCAAAAGAAGCTGCTCACACAGCGAACCAGTGATGCCCAGGCCTGCTTGCGAAGCGGGACCTTTGTTGACGTGTCTCTGGTTGACTCGTAAAATATCAAAAAGAACTCCTCCAAACTGCAGAAGCAAAGGCCACACGAAGGGACAGGATGGAAGCTCTTTAATGGACTGCACGGGCATAATGCATTTCGGCCTTGGCGGCCTTCGTCAGATGCCGGTCCTCCCGGAATTCTCTGCCACTCCTGTTTAAATGTGTCCCGCACTTTTCCTAATTATGGAAATGTTGCTCCGCCCCCAACCATATATATATATATACATATACTTGTAACATAATTGATAACAATATTTAATTTACATTATTTTGTATTCATATTTTACATGCAGTACTATATATATATATATATATATATATATACACACACACACATATATATACATATATATTCATATTAATTTATTATATTACAACTTTAAAAATATTATAATGTAAAATAGATATATTCATGAATTATATTATATATATGTAATACATTTTAAATATACAAATATTAATTTGATGTAAATAAATATTTTCATTAATTATCTTACATTACATATATATACATATATATATCTACAAACACATATATATGTGTTTGTGTGTCCATATACGTATATGCTTTTATATAGTATTGAATATTAGTGGAATATATTTAATTTACTTTATTATCTACTGGCGGTCGCCAGTAGATAGTTATAGTTAGGACCTATTTTCCATAGGAAATCCCCGACATTCTATTTGAAATAACTCTTGCGTCGGTTGACGAATTTTCGCGAAATTTTCAAACTTTATGGCCCGCTCCGGTCCGCTCCTACCCTGAAAGTCTCAGGGTGATTCGTCAAGCGGGGGCCGAGAAAAAGGGGGTCCCAAAACGTGTTTTCCCCATTCATTTTCCCATAGGAAACTTTAGACACGGCTACAGCTCGAACTGCTGAACGGAATTACACCAAATTTGGCAAAGAGGTAGTTCTTGGTTCAGAAAGAACCCTTTTGTTAAATGGTGTAAATCCGTTCAGTAGTTCCTGTGAAAATCAAAATGAAAATCACATATATATCTATGGCTGCGTCGGATTCGCGCACCCTCCCGATCACGAGCTGCATGCTAATTGGCTTTCAAGTGGCTGTCAACACTCCAAATCAGGAAGTGTTGGCAGCCATTTTGTCCCTCGGTAGAACCGAGGGACAGAAACAAGTGCGCAAAGCGCAAAAGGGGGCAGGGTAGAAACACCCTGACCCCTAGGTCTGCTCAGGGGTCCCACAAGGACCCCTGGGCAGAAAAAGCATTTTTTTTTTAATCGGCAGGATGCGCTCAGGGTGCGCGGATCCTGCTGATTAGAAAAAAAACCCAGAAGAAACAAGTGCACAAAACGCACAAAGGGGGCATGGTAGAAACACCCTGACCCCCTAGGTCTGCTCAGGGGGTCCCACAAGGACCCCCTGGGCAGAAAAAAGATTTTTTTTTTTTTTTAAATCGGTGGGATGCGCTCAGGGTGCGCGGATCCAGCCGAGAAAAAAAAAAAACGAAGCGCGGTCTCGGGCGCTTTGTTGTTAATTGGCCCCCGGGTGGGCCAAGTCCCGGGGGCATGCAGGGGTTTCTTTTTAATATGTGGGGGGGCCTCTAAGGCCCCCCAAAGCCCCGGGGACCGTCACCCCCCGGGGCTTAAAAAAAATAATGGTGCGGGAGGGCTCTTTGCCCTCCCGCTGCCTCGGGGACCGCCACCTCCCCGGGGCTTCTTTTTTAAAATGTTTTAACCTGTGTGGGGGGGAAATTTAAAATGGGGGTCCGTTTTGGACCCCCGAAGCCCCGGGGACCACCACCTCCCCGGGGCTTTCTAGATGTGGGGAGGGGGGCCACGCGGCCCCCCTCTTGGAGCCTGTGGTGGCCCTGGGGACCGCCACCCCCCAGGGCCAGCTCCTGCAGTGTCCCGGGGTGCCTACCCCGGGACACTGCTGTTTGCAATGACAGGACGGGAGCCTCGCGGGTCCTGTCCTGTCATTGCAAACTTGCTTTGGATATTGGAGCAGAGCAGGAAACCTGCTCTCGCTTCCAATATCCAAAGCAAATTGCTTTCCACATGGGGAGCAGCATCTTAGCTGCTCCCCATGTGGAAAGCAATGCCGGCTCCCGTAGGACACGGGGAGCCGGCGGGACTGTGGGGGTTTGGGGACCCCCACAGTCCCCAACGAGAGGACAGGCCCCGGGGTATGGGGTCCCCGGGGCCATAAGTGGCCAGGGAGGGGGCCACGCAGCCCCCCCTAAAAAAAAATATATATATATATATTTAAAGGCCGGCCCCGGGGATGGGGTCCCCGGGGCCTTAAATGGCCTGAGGAGGGGGCCACGCAGCCCCCTCCAAATTTTTAATAAAAAAAAAGAGGGCTTGCCCGGGGGATGAGGTCCCCGGGGCCAATACAGGCCCAGGGAAGGGGGGCCACGCGGCCCCCTTCCCGTTTTTTTAAATTTTATTAAAAAAAAAAAAACTCCTCAGGCCTCGGGGGATGGGGTCCCCGGGGCAAAAAGTGGCTGAGGGAAGGGGGGCCACACAGCCCCCTCCCAATCAAAAAAAAGACCGGCATCGTGCCGGAGGCCCCGCCCCCTCCCTGCAGCAGTCTGCAAACGCGCCCCCTGGTGCGTTTTGAGAAGGGGAAGTAATTCCCCTTGAATACTGGTGGTCCCTGGGGGCAAACTAGCCCACCAGGAACCTCCAGTATGCACCAGGAGGCTGCGTTGCAGAGAGGTGTACAGAGGCCACGCCCCTTTTTACACCTCTCTGCAACGCAGCTCTGTGGCGCTTTTTGGAAGTACATGGTGGGCTAGTTGGACTCCAGGGACCCTCAGGATTCAAGGGGACTTAATCCCCCAACTTAAAACGCGCCACGGGGCGCGTTTGCACAGTGGTGAAGGGAGGGGCGGGGCTTCAGGTGACATGTGTGCAAACAGGCCCCGTGGCGTGTTTTAAGATGGGAATTAAATCCCCTTCAATCCTGAGGGTCCCTGGGGGCCAACTAGCCCAACAGGTACGTCCAGAAAGCGCCACAGAGCTGCGTTGCAGAGAGGTGTAAAAGGGGTGTGGCCTCTGTACACGTCTCTGCAACGCAGCCCCTGGCGCATACTGGAGGTTCCTGGTGGGCTAGTTGGCCCCCAGGGACCCTCATGATTCAAGGGGACTTAATCCCCCAACTTAAAACGCGCCACGGGCGCGTTTGCACAGATGTCACCTCAGGCCCCGCCCCCTCCCTTCACCATTGTGCAAATATTCCTCTAAAATCAGCCGAAATACGAATTCCGATTTACTCACCTGTTATCAGGAGAGACCTCAGTGCTGCATCTTTGAGCCCAGTACTGATCCTGAAAAGTAATTTTAACCGTACTTACCAGTAACTTGAATTTTCTTCCATAGGCTAACATTGACTGGTTTCACTTGGAAATTCTTCTAAGTGTGGAGTTTTGGAACTTTATAATATTCCTCTAAAATCAGCCGAACTACGAATTCCGATTTACTCACCTGTTATCAGGAGAGAACCCAGTGCTGCATCTTTTAGCCCAGCACTGACCTTGAAAAGTAATTCTAACCGTACTTACCAGTAACTTGAATTTCCTTCCATAGGCTAACATTGACTGGTTTCACTTGGAAATTCTTCTAAGTGTGGAGTTTTGGAACTTTATAATATTTCTCTAAAATCAGCCGAACTATGAATTCCGATTTACTCACCTGTTATCAGGAGAGAACCCAGTGCTGCATCTTTTAGCCCAGCACTGACCCTGAAAAGTAATTCTAACCGTACTTACCAGTAACTTGTATTTCCTTCCATAGGAATCCATTGTCTGGTTTTCAGCAGAAAAGTTTCAAAGTGTCGATTTTCACAAACTACAAATATTCCTTAAAAATCGCCTGTATGACTTAAACGCATTCTTTCAACTGTTTACAGGAGATGCACCAGTGCTGGATCCAGGATCCACCACTGAGTAAGAAAAGTAACGATAACACTACTTACCTGCTAAGTGAATTTCCTCCCATAGGATAACATTGGTGATTCTATGTGAAAAAGTTTCCAAGTGTCAACTTTTAAAATACAATAATATTCCTTAAAAATCACTACTGTAACCAAAACGCTTTTACTCAACTGTTTACAGGAGATGTCCCAGGACTGAATCTAGGATCCAGTCCTGTGGTTAGAAAAGTAATCCATAAAGTAACTAATTGCATTTAACTAGAAATTCACATTGAGCTCAATGTTGCATTGTGTTTGAAATTGTGTTGCCCATTGCAACAACTGTAACTACTGTACTTAAAAGTCTATTGCCTATTTGCAAAGTATTTAAACTAAAGTAATTCATTCTGAGAAAGTATATTTTGTAATGTAATGTATAATGTAATTACAATGTAATTTAAAAAATAAAATATGTAAAAATAAATAGTTTAAAAAAATGTAGTAAATCAGTATCAAAAAAATAAATATAACAATTAATACATTTAAAAATTGTCATTTACAAAACCTTTGAAATTCACTGAAAAAACCATACGTTTTAGGGGCGTTATAGTTAGAAATTAGCATTTAAAAAACCTTTGAAATTCACTGAAAAAACCATAGGTTTCAGGCACGTTATAGTTAGAAATTAGCATTTAAAAAACCTTTGAAATTCACTGAAAAAACCATAGGTTTCAGACACGTTATAGTTAGAAATAAGCATTTAAAAAACCTTTGAAATTCCCTGAAAAAACCATAGGTTTTAGGGACAGTTATAGTTAGTTGGACATTTCACTCGTACAAAACCATAGAAATCCCCCCGTTATAGTTAGTTCAGCTGACTATAACTCGCGCCCGCAATGCACTGCTGATGACGTCACATATTACATCACTCATGACATGGTCAGTGACATCACTGATGACATCACTGATGACATCTCAAATGACATCACTGATGACATCACTGATGACATCATCCATGTGATAATTTCATGCATCTTCTCACACCCTAATATAACTTTTGATACACCCACTGTAAATTACAGACTGCCATTGTCAAAACCATAGACACTCCAACAAAAATTACTATATACACACACACTGATTCTTAGGTCTACACACACACATCTACTCACTCACCCGTACAGTCACTCATACTTATAGTCACTCAGTACAGGACTATTATATGCACTCATACACCTATATAAACACTCACAAACCGCCACTCATCCATAGAGGTACTCACACACCTAGTCAGTCATGCAAAAAATTAAGCACACACCCATTTACTCACCTATACAGTTATACACACACCAGCTCACTTACTCATACAAATACTAGCACATTCTTACGCTCTTATACAATCTCTGATACAAGCACACACTCATCCATACAGTCACTCTCAAAATCACACACTCTCGCTTATAGCTATTTATATACTCCAACACACATATATACTGCCTTTCACATATGTAGTTACTCACACATGTACCACTGGGACATACATTCACTCACTAACACACTCTTACACACACTTACCCACCCATACAGCCTATCACAGATGCACTCTTGAAACCATCCACCCAGTGAATCACCCACTCACACATCTATGCACAGAGTCACACACACCCCACCCACACAAACACTCAGGCACCCATACAGATACTCAGACAACCAATCAATAACTCATATAGACACTCATGTAGCGATTCACAAACCCATGCAGCCACTTACACAGCAACAGACAGACGGTTACAGACATTCACCCAGTTTAGTCACTAACCCTTGCATTCAGTAAGATACGTTTAATCACTCACTTATAGAGTCAGTCACGCACCTACTAAATCCTTCATCCACACACTTATACACCCACTCATTCTTCAATACACCTTTCCCTATATATTAAAAATATTTAAACTTTACAGAAACACAGTCACTGGATGATGTCATCAGTGATGTCATTTGAGATGTCATCAGTGATGTCATCAGTGATGTCACTGACCATGTCATGAGTGATGTAATATGTGACGTCATCAGCAGTGCATTGCGGGCGCGTGCTATAGTTAGCTGAACTAACTATAACGGGGGAATTTCTATGGTTTTGTACGAGTGAAATGTCCAACTAACTATAACTGTCCCTAAAACCTATGGTTTTTTCAGTGAATTTCAAAGGTTTTTTAAATGCTAATTTCTAACTATAACGTGTCTGAAACCTATGGTTTTTTCAGTGAATTTCAAAGGTTTTTTAAATGCTAATTTCTAACTATAACGTGCCTGAAACCTATGGTTTTTTCAGTGAATATATATATATATATATATATATATATATATATATATATATAAATCTATATATATTTAAAATTTAGTACTTTAAACTCTATGTAAAAAAAATCTAAATTTTAGTCTATTTTTGTATGATATTAGTGCCAACAATATTTATTTGGGATATTTTGGACTTACCATTATAAATAAAGGAGCACGATATTGTGGTAAACGATATTTTTGACACAATATTTGTGTCAACTATATTTTTTACGACGGTAATGTGTCAGTGATCTCAATTGAAATGCTGGTATATTGTACACTGGGAGTACCTTTTGCAATCAGGGAATTGTTTCTGGCCATTCCCAATGGACTGCACTAATAACTGGTGAACACCATAGAGGGCCAAGTTGCACTACAAGATTCATGAACAGTGCTACCATGTGAGCATTACACGAAATGCACAGTCACAGGACAAGGCTGCCATCCATGTCTTATGGACCTTTGCTCAGGGCTCCCAAAAGACGACAATATCATGCCCTGCTGTGTTCAGCTGCGAGAATTAGTTTGAGCGGAATAGAAGAAATTGTCTAGGGACGAGTGTGATATAAGGTAGACTGTCCATGAAAAAGGAGAAGAAAAGTGTGCTGGCAACTAAGGGGCGAAAGAGTGGAGTGGGAAGTTATTTGTGTGGTATAATGCTAACTGGTTATTAATAACTGCAAACAATCCATACTTTAAAAAATGGCGCGCAAAATTCAGATAACAAAAACACCCATATCAGTGACCATTGGGGCATGACTGTTTTCATAGCTATCTATCTTGAAAACTTGAAATTGTGTATTTGGGTACGGTGAATTGCCTCTCTGCAGCTCATAGCAGAAACTTGAAATATTTATAGGACAAAAAGCCCCCAACTATCTAATTACGATTCTGCAAGTCACTGGGGGATCCTTAAAAATACCGAAGCACGCGAATGCAGGAAATTGCATGCAGGAGGTATTAGAAATTCTTCACTAGAATATGTATGATCTTGTCTCTTTCTCCACTAATTTGCTGTCTTTCCCGAGAAAAAAATCATTTTTTTCACCAGCCCCCAGCACTGACATCCTGAATCTGTCACCCCGAGGTACATAATGAGAGCTTGACACCTGCATTGGTATGACGCTGCCCGAAATATAATTGCCTAACCTTCCTGTCTGCAAAGCCGCAGATGATTCACAGTAGGGTTATTGTGCTACAGCGTTTAAACGGTTAATTTCATTTTCCAAGTGCTTGGGAAAACAGAGCTTTAAACACGCAGCTAGCGTGGCATCCCTGGCCAGAGGTAAGCACACTGTAATTAGGAAATGTTACATTCATGCTACTGAATGCTAATACTGTGCGGTGTTTTGTCAATTGTCAACAAGCTGTTAGCACTTGTAACGTACTTTAATGTCTTAGATGAATATATTTAACGTCAGGGTATATTTACAGCATAAAACCTGACAATTCCTACAGTAAGAGAATCGTTTATCATGGAAATACACCTTCATTTTTTTAAACATTTTTTTGTTTCATATAATGGTGTTTCAACAAGTGAACATTCTAAATTCCAGTAAGAAAGTGCACCGTTTGGTGTGTTAGCCAGGTCATCTTCAACCGTGAGACACAAAAACACATACAATTACACCGTACTGAATGTACTTGAGATAATTTCTAGTAACAAGAATAAGATTCAATGTGTCTTCTTGCAAAGTCAATTTTGTTTTCCTGAAAGCAAAGTTACAGCATTGAAATGAAGAAAAGAAATATCAAACAATATAAAAATCCGCATATCAACTGCACATGTTCATTGTCCACGCCCGAGCAAGAGAAGAGCAACAGAAAACACTGTTGTCCTGTGCAATCTCCACCAGTGGCGGCTCCTCCGCTATGGCGGAGCGCCCCCCCCACTGCTTGTAAGCAGTGCGAAGAAGAATCCTAAAATGATAATAACTGCAAGTTATTATCATTTTATGCTTCGTACTGCTTTGCGGGCGGGTCGGGGCTGCTCTGCTCTCGGAGCAGGGCAGGGGAGGAGTGGTTTGCCCACTCCTAAGTGCGCAATGATTGTTTGGTTGGCCCTCTCAACCGCCCAAACCAGTCATGCGCACTTTCCCCGTTCTCCATGCAGGCTGCATTACAGCCTGCGTGGAGAACAAGCCCAGGCCTCCATTCCTTGGTTGAGCGTCAAACCAGGATGCTCAAAACCAATCACAACGCTGCATTGCAGCGTTGTGATTGGTCAGGGGAGCCTGTGTGCCTACCAATCACAACGCCGTTGGTCAGTGGGGCCTGTGTGTGCTTCTGTCCGAGAGGGAGAAGAGCAGGAGTGGAGACGCAGGACCCGGCGCAAAGGTACTTTTTAAAAAATTGTTTTTTTTGTTTAAATCTGCGCAACCCCCCCTCCCGCGACCAGCGATACGGCCGTCCCGCCACACGTGAGCCATGCCAGCTGACTCTACTCCAAGCTTATGGGTAAAGAGAAGTCAGCAGTGCAAATGAGCCACGTCTATATTCAGCATGTAAGTGGTAAAGTTGTGGTATGCAACTGGTGGTGCATTTTAGTGCATACCGCCGCAAATAAATTACTGAAACATGGGGGCATATTTACAAGCCCCTATCGCCACAGGAACATCACTTTTAATGACGTTCCTGGGCGATAGGGGCTTTGCCTTATTTACAAGGCATTAAGCCACTTAACGTGGCTTAACGCTGCCTTGTAAATAAGGCACCCTTTCGCGCTATACTTAGCGTGAAAGGGGTGGGCAATGGGTGTTGCGATGGGCATTTCGCCGCAACACCCATTGATTTTGACACTGCCTCCTATTTACAAGGGTGGAGTAAATAGGAGGCAGCGCTAAAATTAAGACTAGGGAAAACCTGGTCTTAACATGGCAAAACGAGGAGAAATGTTTAATTTATCCTTGTTTTTGCTGTTTCTATGTGTGCTGCATTGTGCAGAACACATAGAAACAACAAAACGCCATGAATGATTGTTTATGTGCAGGAAGGTGTCCCTTCGTGCACATAAACATTAAAAAAATGACGATTTGCAACTTCTACGTGTGCTTCATAATGCAACACACATATGGCGCATCCCTGGGTTTTCGTAATGCCGGGCTCCGCCATTCCCTTGTAAATATGCCCCATGGTGTGGTAGCTCACTGTCATTTACAGACAGCACATTTAATTAAATTGACCACTAAGTTTGCACAGACATACAGTTTTACTGATAAAACTATTCAGAGCGCAAAGGATAATGTGTGGAAGTCGGGTTTCAGCGAATATTTATCATTTATACATCACCAGATAAAGTATCCTGCTTTGTTTTGTTTTGCTTTGTATCAGAACACTCCTGGACCAGTGGAAGGTTCAGAAGAAGGACTGCCCTGCAGAATGAAGAAGGAAGATGGACCTGCTTGCCTTGAAATCAGGATCCCCAGAAGTGATTCCAAGGGCCAGTGGGCTAACCTCGTGTTGAACTACAGGGACACAACAAGCTTCCAGAGGCCATCCCTACAACTGCTCAGCTGCCCAGCACAACCTGGTCCTGCCTGAGCCCTGCTGCTTGCCTCTGCTGGAGCAAGTCCTGATTACCAAGAGGGCCGCACCCTCCCCCCAGGTCCTGGACCCTTGGCTGGCATCAGAGTGTACTCCTCCTGCTCCAAAACCAAGCTAATGGTGAAAATCCAAATGTTTTGGCTCTTCGTGACCACAAGTGGGTGCCTCATGTTAGCACCGGTCGCGGTGTCTCCCGCCAACACTGAGTTCCAATAAAGACGTGCTCTGTGACTGCCTCGCAGCTCTTGCCAACGCAAAGCTTTAGCTGATGCTCCTCACGTGAACTTTGACTTTAAGAAGGTAAACTCAACCGGGATGAACCTGGTCTCTGTATCTGACCCACCCTCCATCAGGGTCGTCCGGAACTTGTGATTTTGACCTGATCCAGAGCGATCAGATTCCTCCTATGTGTTTTTTGGCACTATTTTCACCTAAACCTTTAATTTAAATTAATAACTCCAGTTCCTGAAATAGGCTTGGCTGCGGGGAGGGGGAACATGGCGGCCGTTAGCTAACTGGCCGCGAGCTCACCGGGAGGATGGCGTTTTTTTTCTTCTATGGTGTTAGCGGGTCCCTGCGCACCCCTTCCCCATAATGCCGACATTTCTTGCACCTGCCTACGGCCAGCCCCTCCGCTCGATGGTGTTGCTGTGGCAGGCATCTGAGGCGTTCGTCGCGGGCCCCAGCTCCGAGGTCGCTTCAAAGGATCCGCGCTGGGAGAGCACAGCAAGGGAGCTGCAGCACAGTAGAGCGGCCAGCGTGTTGTTCCGGGGCAGCAGCGGTGGAGTCAGCACAAGCTGGAAGGAAGACAAGGAGGACTGCCTGCAGAATGCATAGATTTTCCTCAAGGTGACTGGTAGGAGCTGGAAGGAGATTCTCCCTCAGGCGGTAGGGCGATCATTTGATCCACATAAGGAAGTGCTGGTCGAGCAGAAGAGTGGGGGTTTTACCTGGGACACAAGAAAAGAGGTTCGGTGGGCACAGCGCCCTCTGCCCATGAAGAAGGGCAGCCAACACTCAGAAAAGGTGGAGAACAAGCTCGTAGGCAAATTTTCAAGGTATAATTTACGCACCAGAGGTATAACAGCAGCATCGGGGGCGGGCCCTGGGCTGGAATTTCCTCCTGTTCTAGTGATCCCTAGTGGTAAGGATACTTCAAAGGGGCAAAGCTTCACATCCAGGAGGGCTGCAGACACCGAGGTCTCTATAACAAAAGCTGGGAAAATTGGGAAATCAGTAAAGCAGCCGGTGAAGAGCCCGCAGGGTAGGTGAAAACGAGCTCCCTCTTCCCAGATTGAGGTCACCCCCTCCCTTAAACCCTTTTACAGAGTCCTGGTTTCCCCAGGTCATCAAAGTGAAGGGAGAGGGGCGGACATGGGCATGAATCGGAAGTGCTTAAGTAGGGATAACGTTACTACTGAGTCTGCAATGGACGCCGATAAGATAGGACCAGCAGTTGACTCAAATAGCATAGCCCAGGCCCCCACCTCTAATAGATTTGATGTCCTCGCCGTAACGGATGAGTCAAGTTCTGCGATGGGCACTCCCAGCAGGTGATGGATACTGGGAGTTTAGCCAGGGAGCAGCCAGAGGAGTCTTTGGCCTCCGTCCTCTTAGGCTTAAAAGAGGAGATGAAGAACAGATTTAAGATATCCGAGACCAATCAGGCAAATATCCAGGCCCCCTGCACAGCTTTAGCTCAAAAACTAGAGGAAGTGGCCTTTTGGACGGGAGCATTGGAGGAGGAGGTGGTTACTATGAGACAGGACATAGTAAGCATAATTCTCCTGTCCAAACAGAGCCAAGGATTAAGGGAATACCTTGAGAGGATCGAAAACCACTCTCGGAGAATAACCTCAGGCTCCTGAATGTCCCAGAGGCCGTGAAGGGATCCGATATCAAGGCCTTTGTAATTACGTTGTTGCGAGATTCGGCTCTGAAGGATAGGCCAGATATCAATCTTGACTCTGAGATTCAGCTAGTGCATACAGACCTCTTTAAAAGGAACCCTCAAAGACAGAGGCCAAGGAAAATACTAGTAAACTTCCTTTCTTATGCAGTGAAGGAGGTGATTCTGAGTGTAGCTTTAAGGAATGGCCCCTATTCGTTTGGTTCTTACTCCCTTTCCATTAGATCGGATGTTTGTCGGGCAACCAATCAAAAGCAGTGGAAACAAGGAAAGAGGATGGAGGAGTTGAATAAGCTAGGGGCCAAAGCACAATTGAAATTTCCAGCAAAGCTTCGGGTAATGTGGAACAATCATATGTACAATTACCAATCAGTGGAAGAAGTGGATGGTTTCATCGACCTCATCAACAAAGGGGCAGTCCCCTGAACTCCATGAGGCAGAGGAATGCTGGATGGCGGGGCAGGGGAGGGGCCTTCCACAGTATAACTAAATCTGATAGATTCACTCCTCCTAGGGAGAAGCTCACAAGGCAGTCATGCCTAAAAGCTATGGGAGGGTTCCCCAGGGAGGGATGGGGAGGGTGGTATGGGGTGGAGATGGGCACTGGGTTGAGAGCAGTGGGTAAAAAAGAAAAAAAAGAAGTCCTCAATATCATCTAGACATATATATGTAGCAAGCTGGCCTAGAACCTTGTGAGAAAAATTGGATACTGAATTTAAGGAAAACTATGGGGGTAATAATGAGCTATCTTTTTTAACGTGGAACGTAAATGGCCTCAGGTCTGATAGCAGGCAGAGATTGGCTATGAGGTACCTAGAAGAAAGTCAGGCTCACATTGTCCTTTTGCAAGAAACCCACCTACTGGCCTGCGAAAGTAGAGCCCTTTTTTCTAAATGCAGGTAGGTGGGAAGCTATGTAGTTTCAGAGCAAGTATAGAGCATTGCACGGGAGCGTCTATCCTGATTAGGAGGGGAGCTGTGGTCGAGTTAAATCTTCAAAAACCGATAGCTCTGGAAGATGGGTTATGGCAACCTTGAGGTATGGAGATTTTGAGTTTGCTTGTGCTGGATTTTACGGTCCGAATATAGATGATCCCTGGCCTTTATCCAACCTGGTGTGGAATTTAGTGGAGATTACATCTCCGATGATTATCGGGGGGATTTTAATACCCTCCTTGATCCCATTTTGGATAGATCCACTCGAAAGAACCATGCCCCCAAGTGAGACAGGCCCTTAAAAACATGCTTCAGGACATAGGCCTGGTAGACACATGGAGACATACAAAGGGTTCTAGGAAGTGCTACACGTTCCACAGCAAAAAATATGGTCATTTCTCTAGACTGGACTATATTTTTGTGGATAGAACTCTAGCGGAAAATATAAAGGTGGTCCATATTCTACCAGGCCATGTTTCGGATCATGCTGCAGTTAGTATGTCCTTAAAGTGCTGCAGCGGCCGACCAAATGTAAGGTGGACATTAAAAAAGGCCATCTGTTAGATTTGGGGGTCTCTAGTTGGCATAGGTAGGTACCTGTGACAAATAGGGACCCTTGCGTCTAGTCAGGGTAAGGAGCTACACTCCTAAAATAACCACTGCTCACCCCCATGGTAGCTTGGCACGAGCAGGCAGGCTTATCTCAGAGGCAGTGTGTAAAGCATTTGTGAACACATACAGTAATACAGTGACAACACTACAGATGGACACCACACAGGTTGTATTATAAAAATAGTATTTTTTATATAGACTTAACACAAGACCAAACGACAAAAATCCACAATACTTAGACTTTAGACTTTAGAATGTTATAAAATAGCTCAGTTCTCTCAAGTTGTAGATGCGACACTTTACTCTCAATGTACCTTGAATGCGTAACGCAAAGAAAACAAAAGGGTCGCAGGGTAGGTGATGCGTCGGTTCCTTACACTCAGGGGAGTGGATGTGTCGGTTCCTTACTGCTGCGCAGGGGAGTTGATGCTCGCTTCCTTACTGTGTGGGGAGTTGATGCGTCGGTTTCTTACTGCTCTCCGGTGCGATGCGACAAGATGGCACCTCGATGCGATACTCTTCTCCGGTGCGATGCGACAAAATGGCGTCTTGGTTGCGATGCGACAACGTTGGTGCGATGCGTGCACGCCCGACGGCCGTGCGGCGACTCGATGATCTTTGGAGCCGCGACAGGCCCTGCGACGCGCTTCTCCGGCGATGAGACGATGACCTCTGTGGCAGCGTCCCGCTTCTCCGGCGATGCGCCGCGCTTCGGCGAATCGATGATGATGGCGGCAGCGGCGTCTCGCTTCCTCGTCGATGCGATGACAGCGGCTGCGGCGGCGACATGCTTCTCGTCGTTGCGTCACGCTTCCAGCTTCCAGCTCCCAGCGGCACGCAGTCTCTCAGAAGGCCCAGCACAACAGCAGGCACTTCAATTCCCAGCAAGGGAATTCAGGGGGGAGCTGGTTGGTGAAGTCTTGTATCCCTGAGACTTCAGGCAGGAGGCAAGCTCTAGTTCAAGCCCTTGGAGATTCTTCTTCAAGTTGATAGAAAGCACACTCAGTCCTTTTCTCCTTTCTTTGGCAATGAAGTAACCACTGCAGGCCAACCCCCAAACACACAGCACAGGGGTAGTCTCCTCCTTCAGCTTCCTGGTTCTTCTCCTCAGCAAAGGTTCGTCTTGATTCCCAGAAGTGATCTAATTTCCTAGGGGTCTGGGTCCCCTTTTATACACCTTTTTTCTTTGTTCTCTGAAGGCAGAGAGGCCTTTGCCTAGTCCAAAACCAGTTCTGGTCAGTCCTGGAGCACTTTGTTGACAAGACTCCTTCTTTCCTTTCACAGTGTAGGCCAGGGACATCAGACACACCACAGGAGGTGGACCCAGCATTGTGGAGGAAATCCACAGCCCTATTCAGGTCCCAGGTGCAACTCCTCCCTCCTATCTGCATGCAGATCTCTCTATTCAGCCCTGTGCTGACTCACCCTGTCTCCTGGAAGCCCCCAGCCCCTGTCACTCAAACTCTAGACAAGGAATACACAACCTAGCAGAGGCAGGCTTGGATAGTTAGGCAAGAAAATACCCACTTTCTAAAAGTGGTATTTTCAAACACAGAATGTTAAAACCAACTTCACTAAAAGATGTATTTTATCATTCTGAGTTCAGCCATACTAAACTCGAATTTCTACCTGGTTCCCTGAGTCAGTTAGGATTATAAGATGTAATAATCTAACTGCCCATTCTGGCCTATGGGGAACAGGTAGCCTTGCAATAGTGAAAAACGAAAATGGCTGTAATTCACTATTAGGACATGCCACACACACCAGGGCATGTCCTACCTTACACATACAATGCACCCTGCCCTAGAGCCTACCTTAGGGGTGACTAATATGCAGGAAAGGGAAGGTTTGGGGACCTGGTAAGTGGGTGCACTTACCAAGTCGACATGGCAGTACCAGACTGCACACAGGCTCTGCAATGGCAGGCCTGAGACACACTTTACAAGCTGCTCCTGTGGGTGGCACAACCAGTGCTGCAAGCCCACCAGCATTTGAGTCACAAGCCCTGGGCACAACCAGTGCACTGTACTAGGGTCTGACAGTGAATCAAATAGGCCAAACATGGAGTCACTAATCCATACATCAATTTTACCATAGGGAGCACTTGCAGTGTGGCACTGAATAGCAGTGGCACAGTGCCCAAAGCATCTATAACCAGCAAAAAGACATGAGGCAACAGCGAAAAATGGAAGGGAGACCCACGCCAATGGTGCCAGGTCTAACACGTGTCCCCTCCAGCTGAAATGTGGGGAGAACTACCCTACCTCCGGGGAGTTCTCATCACTAAGGCGGAAAAATCTGGACAGACCATCAGCATTGGCGTGTTCTGTACCAGGGCGGTGTTCCACCGTAAAGTCCATCCCCTGTAGGGATATGGACCACCTCAACAGCTTTGGATTCTCACCCCTCATCTGCATCAGCCATCTGAGGGGCCTGTGGTCTGTCTGAACCCGGAAGTGAGTCCCAAACAAGTATGGTCTCAACTTCTTCAGTGCCCAGACCACAGCAAATGCCTCACGCTCAATTGCACTCCACCTCTGTTCCCGTGGAAGTAACCTCCTACTGATGAAGGCTACAGGTTGGTCTAGGCCCTCCTCATTAATCTGTGATAGAACAGCCCCCACACCATGCTCTGAAGCGTCTGTCTGCACAATAAACTCTTTTGAGAAGTTGGGTGCCAGGAGCACGGGCGCCATGCACATGGCAGTCTTCAGGGCATCAAAAGCTCTCTGACAGGTGTCAGTCCAGATCACTCTCTTGGGCTGCTTCCTGGAAGTCAGCTCTATCAAGGGTGCAACAATGCTGCCATACCCCTTGACAAACCTCCTGTAATACCCGGTGAGTCCTAAAAAGGCTCTCACCTCTGTCTGGGTCTTGGGGGGTTCCCAAGTCAGGATGGTCTCAATCTTGGGCTGTAGGGGCGCCACCTGGCCGCTCCCAACCTGGTGTCCCAAGTACACCACGGAACCCTGCCCGATCTGGCACTTACTCGCCTTGATCGTGAGGCCTACTCTCCGCAGCGCCATCAACACTTCCCAGAGGTGGCGCAGGTGTTCTTCCCAACTGGCGCTGAACACTGCAATGTCATCCAGGTAGGCGGCACTGAACTCTTCCAGTCCAGCCAACACCTGGTTGACCAACCTCTGAAAGGTGGCAGGGGCATTCTTCATCCCAAAGGGCATAACCCGGAATTGGTAGTGCCTATCTGGTGTGGAGAATGCTGAACTCTCTTCTCTTGCCCCATCAGTCAAGGTGATCTGCCAGTACCCAGACGTTAAGTCAAATATGCTGAGGTACCGGGCAGCCCCTAACCGATCAATGAGCTCATCAGCTCTGGGGATGGGGTGCGCGTCAGTCCTGGTGACTGAATTGAGCCCTCGGTAGTCCACACAGAACCTCAGCTCTGGTGGGACACCCGGTGCGGCAGCCTTTGGGACCAAGACCACTGGGCTGGCCCAAGGACTGTTAGAGGACTCAATTACCCCCAACGCAAGCATCTTGGAGACCTCCTCCTTGATGCAAGCTCTCACCCTGTCAGTCACCCTGTAAGTTTTGTGCTTGACAGGAGGACTGTCTCCAGTGTCTACATCATGGACGCACCAATCAGTGACACTGGGAATCAGGGAGAACAGGTCAGAAAACTGTCCCAGCAACTGGTGACAGTCATTCTGCTGCTCAGGGGTCAGGGTGGAAGAGAGGTTCACTCCATCCACTGACCCATCTTGCTCTGTTGCAGACAGGAGGTCAGGAAGAGGCTCAGTCCCCTCCTCCATTCCAGCATCTGTTGCTAGGAGCATGCCCACTTCGGACCTCTCTAAGTGGGGCTTCAGGCGGTTGACATGCAGGACCCGCAAGGGGTTCCTGGGAGACCGCAAGTCCACCAAGTAGGTAACCGGACTTTTGCGCTCCACCACCTCAAATGGTCCGGTCCACTTATCCTGGAGCGCACAGGGCTCCACTGGGGCCATGACCCACACTTTCTGACCAGGCTGAAGCTCAACCAGAGTGGCATTCTGGTCGTACCACCGCTTCATCTCCTCCTGGCTGGCTTCCAGATTCACCTCAGTGAGTTTTCTGAATCGCCTAGTTTGGTTCCTGAAGGCCAGCATGTAGCTATATACATCCTGGGGAGGTTTCCTGGGAGATTGCTCCCAGCCTTCCTTGACCAAACTCAAAGGTCCTCTCACTGGGTGACCATAGAGAAGCTCAAAGGGACTGAACCCTAGAGATTTCTGTGGCACCTCATGGTATGCAAACAGCAGGCATGGTAAGAGGACGTCCCACTTACGCCTCATGGGTTCCTCAAGACCCATAATCATGCCTTTTAGGGTTCGGTTGAATCTTTCAACCAACCCATTTCCTTGGGTAGTGGTAAGGAGTGGTGAACTTGTAGGTTACACCACACTCCTGCCACAGGGACTTCATATACTTAGAAATGAAGTTGGTACCTCGGTCTGACACCACCTCTCTGGGAAACCCCACGCGGGAGAAAATCCCCATCAGTGCACGTCCCACCACGGGGGCCGTCACTGTCCTGAGAGGGATGGCTTCCGGGTACCGGGTGGCATGGTCCACCAAGACCAGGATGAACCTGTTGCCCATGGCTGTCTTGGGATCCAGAGGCCCCACAATGTCAATGCCCACCCTTTCAAAGGGGGTGCTGACCACAGGGAATGGCTGGAGAGGAGCTGACAGGTCCTGCAATGAGTGTCTGAACTCTTGCACATTTGGGGCCAATAAAAATGGGTGACAAGCCTTTCAAAGGTCTTGTCCTGCCCCAAATGTCCTGCTAAAGGCACATCATGAGCCAGCCCCAGTAAGAAGGCTCTGAAGCGCTGGGGTACCACCAGCACACGGGCTGACCCAGGCTCAGCAACCTTAGGCTCACTATACAGGAGACCATTCTCCCAGTAGATCCAATGTGATCCAGACTGATCACCTGCTGCCTGGTTTGCAGCCTGCTGCCGCAAACCCACAAGAGAAGGGCACTTGTTCTGTTCCGCACAGCACTCTTCCCTTGAGGGACCTCCTTCCTGCTGCCAATGGGTCAGCTCAGGCAGGTCTCCCAGTTCAGCAATCTCTTCCCCGGTAGGCTCCAGGGCATCCCCCTCAGGGTCCGCCTCCTCCTGGGCCGTGGGAATCTCAGGGGCCAGTTTCCCGTACCCCCTACCTTTTCTCTTTAAGGCAGGCACCCCGGCCATTTTCTCAGGCTCCAGGTCCTCTTGAACACCCTTACTGGCTGCCATAGACCGAGTGGTCAGGCAGGCCCACTCAGGCAAACCCAACATCTCTAAATGAGCTCTCCGCTCCACCTTAGCCCAAGGGGAGCTCTCCAAATCGTTACCTAACAGACATTCAACAGGCATGGCTGGCCTCACAGCTACTTGAAGAGTCCCTGAGACCCCCCCCCACTCAAAGGGAACCTGTGCCACCTTGCAGTGGCTCTCTGTGTTGTCAGCGGCAACAACTGGGTAAAATGCATTGGGGACTACCTGCTCTTCAGACACCAACCGACAACTGACAGCTGTCACACTGGCTCCGGTGTCTCTAAGAGCTTCCACCCTCTTGCCATTGATGGTCTGTATTTTTTAGTGTTATCAGGCAGCTGGGTCCTGGGGACCACCTCACAGTCTCCTAAAGAGACAAGGGACATCTCTGCGGACCCCACCCACCTTGGGCACCCATCTCCTCCCCAGGGCTACACTAGCCAACTGCCGGGGTGGTGCACCAGTGGGTGCTGTCTTCCCATACAAGGGACATCTAGCATCATAAGAACAGTGGCCTACTAGACCACACTTAAAACAGGTCTTGGGCCCCTTGTGAACAGGCTTATCTGTCGGGGCCACTGCCTTCTTCTCAGGGGAGGCTGGGAACCCTTCCCTTGGTTCCCTTGGGGATTACTTTGGGGCCCTTTCTGGAACTCCTCTGTTTACCCTTGTCCCCCCACTCTTCTGCTGGGGACCCTGCCCACCTTTGGCGAAGTCTCCCACATGACCTTTCTGGACCAGGGTGCTCACCCAGCGGTCCGTCTTCCTCAGCAAGCTTCCTAGGGTTAGTCAGCTTGCTATCAATAAGATGCTGGCGTAGCTCTGGAAAACAGTTATTTGACAAGTGCTCCCATGCAAGCAAATCATAGAGCGCCTCAAAATTATCCACTTTGCTACCCTTCACCCAACCATCCAATGCTCTGCAAAAGAAAGACACATATTCCACCCAAGTGGTAGACTCTAGTTTTCTGCAATTTCTAAACCTTTGTCTGTATAGCTCTGGGGTCAAACCAAATCTGGCCATTAGGGCTCCCTTCATGTGGGTATAGGACATCTGCTCCTCTGTAGGCAAATCCAACAAAGTGTCCCTCCCATCACTAACAAAGCGCCCCCACAACCCCGCTCCCCAATCCTTCTCAGGGACCCGGTGGGCCAACATTGCAGCTTCATAAGCCCTAAACCACTGACCAATATCCTCATTCTTGTGGAAATCTTTAACTACATCTTTGGGAATGTAGGTTCTTGCTTCTACATGCACTGGCGGTGTGCTGCCACCAGAGGGAGGAACCTCTAACTTCTTGGCCTTGAGTTCCAATTCCCTCAATCCTCTCTCATGCTCAAAATGCATTCTCTTTTCCTCTAAGGCTAACTTCTTCATTTCTAATTCCATCCCAAGCTCTATTTTCTTGCTCTCTATGTCTTTCTGACCATCCATTTTGAGCCTAGCTAGCTCCAATTTATGCATCCTCTCCCTTGCTCTGTCCTCCAGCTCTCCTGGGGACAACCCTTTGGAAGAAACACTGCTGCCCGCCCCTGAAGGTGCTTTCCCTCCAGTTGGGCCCACTGGCCCCTCAAGTTGCTCATTTAAATCCTCTGCCTCCATTACTGGCTCCTCAGGATGCTCACTGGCATTCCTAGATTCTACCCAGGCCCTCAGCGCCTTCTGGTATTCCTCTTTCCTGGTGAGGCCTTTCACAGAGATTTTAAATTTCTTGCACAAAGCTTTGAGATAAGGCACAGTGTAGGTATCAATTCTCTCTTCTTCCAAAACAATGTCTACAGATACTATGGATGCTGACTTGCTCATGGTAGCAAAAAGACTGGCAGTTCTCAAGAATCAAAAATAGAAAAGAAGTTCCAAGGAAAAATTCTCAAAAAGTATGTGGTTGCGTTATGGTCTGCACTCACTAGTAGTGTACACCAATCACTGTATATGAATCACAAATGCAAGTCCAAATCCTCACCGCTGACCACCAATGTTAGATTTGGGGGTCTCTAGTTGGCATAGGTAGGTACCTGTGACAAATAGGGACCCTTGCGTCTAGTCAGGGTAAGGGGCTACACTCCTAAAATAACCCCTGCTCACCCCCTTGGTAGCTTGGCACGAGCAGGCAGGCTTATCTCAGAGGCAGTGTGAAAAGCATTTGTGAACACATACAGTAATACAGTGACAACACTACAGATGGACACCACACAGGTTGTATTATAAAAATAGTATTTTTTATATAGACTTAACACAAGACCAAACGACAAAAATCCACAATACTGTACTCAAAAATAGACTTTAGAATGTTATAAAATAGCTCAGTTCTCTCAAGTTGTAGATGCGACACTTTACTCTCAATGTACCTTGAATGCGTAACGCAAAGAAAACAAAAGGGTCGCAGGGAAGGTGATGCGTCGGTTCCTTACACTCAGGGGAGTGGATGCGTCGGTTCCTTACTGCTGCGCAGGGGAGTTGATGCTCGCTTCCTTACTGTGTGGGGAGTTGATGCGTCGGTTTCTTACTGCTCTCCGGTGCGATGCGACAAGATGGCACCTCGATGCGATACTCTTCTCCGGTGCGATGCGACAAAATGGCGTCTTGGTTGCGATGCAACAACGTTGGTGCGATGCGTGCATGCCCGACGGCCGTGCGGCGACTCGATGATCTTCGGAGCCGCGATAGGCGCTGCGACGCGCTTCTCCGGCGATGCGACGATGACCTCTGTGGCAGCGTCCCGCTTCTCCGGCGATGCGCCGCGCTTCGGCGATGCGATGATGACGGCGGCAGCGGCGTCTCCACTTCCTTGGCGATGCGATGACAGCGGCTGCGGCGGCGACACGCTTCTCGTCGTTGCGTCGCGCTTCCAGCTCCCAGCGACACGCAGTCTCTCAGAAGGCCCAGCACAACAGCAGGCACTTCAATTCCCAGCAAGGGAATTCAGGGGGGAGCTGGTTGGTGAAGTCTTGTATCCCTGAGACTTCAGGCAGGAGGCAAGCTCTAGTTCAAGCCCTTGGAGATTCTTCTTCAAGTTGATAGAAAGCACACTCAGTCCTTTTCTCCTTTCTTTGGCAATGAAGTAACCACTGCAGGCCAACCCCCAAACACACAGCACAGGGGTAGTCTCCTCCTTCAGCTTCCTGGTTCTTCTCCTCAGCAAAGGTTCGTCTTGATTCCCAGAAGTGATCTAATTTCCTATGGGTCTGGGTCCCCTTTTATACACCTTTTCTCTTTGTTCTCTGAAGGCAGAGAGGCCTTTGCCTAGTCCAAAACCAGTTCTGGTCAGTCCTGGAGCACTTTGTTGACAAGACTCCTTCTTTCCTTTCACAGTGTAGGCCAGGGACATCAGACACACCACAGGAGGTGGACCCAGCATTGTGGAGGAAATCCACAGCCCTATTCAGGTCCCAGGTGCAACTCCTCCCTCCTATCTGCATGCAGATCTCTCTATTCAGCCCTGTGCTGACTCACCCTGTCTCCTGGAAGCCCCCAGCGCCTGTCACTCAAACTCCAGACAAGGAATACACAACCTAGCAGAGGCAGGCTTGGATAGTTAGGCAAGAAAATACCACACTTTCTAAAAGTGGTATTTTCAAACACAGAATGTTAAAACCAACTTCACTAAAAGATGTATTTTATCATTCTGAGTTCAGCCATACTAAACTCGAATTTCTACCTGGTTCCCTGAGTCATAGGTGGGAATGCAATGGCGTTTCCCATTTGCGATTCTGTAATAGCGATTCCTACTTTGTAGGAATCGCTAGTAGCAAATCGCCAAATTAGTATATCTCATTTTGCATTTTCTAAAGAGAGATTCCTATGGAATCGGTATTTAGGAAATGCAAAATACCATCTTCGTGCATCTGGCCCTAATTTTCTTACCATTAACAATGAAAGAGGTGGCTTTCTTCTTGTATGGGCCATAAATCATAATATGTGTTTTGCCCTGATTGACTGTCAGATCTAAATTAATGATGAATATACAAAACTGATCTAGGAGTCGCTGAAGGCCTATTGCAGTCCTAGCAAGAAGGATCGCATTGTCGGCATGTAGCAGCGCCGGGATAGGTGCACTCCCACCCGAGGTAGGTCAATATCATAGCTGAGCAGGTGATTTTCCAGGCCATTATTATATAAAGTAAAGAGGAAAGGCACCAGGACACACCCCTGTCACACAGCTCTAGCTAAACTGACCGCCTGTGTGGTCTCCCCACCTGGCCCAAATCTGACACTGGCGGTCACCTCAGAATGGAGTTCCCTGAGAAAAAAACAATGGTGATCTCCATCCCCAGTTTGGTCTTGATGTTCCATAATTTGGAACAATTTACAGACTCAAATGCCAAACTGAGTTCCATAAAGGCAAAATACATCTTCTCCTGTGTATTTGTTCATCATAAGGTAGAGGTTGAGTCACTGCTCACTAGAGCCAAGACCAGCACAAAATCCAAATTGTAAATCAGACAAGATGTTATTGTCTTGAGGCCAGGTTTGTAAACGCTGTAGTAAGATCCTGCCCATCACCTTTGCGGTAGAATTAATAAGGGATATTGGACGATAACATTAGGGGGTCCCCTTTACAACCCTTCTTAAAGATGGGTACAATGGTTGCGTGTGACCTGGTTTTGGGAGGGCCAATACTCACAATGGCCTTCAGCACATTAGTCACAAGAGGGGTCCACTAGGCCATATTATCTTTAAAGAGATTCACAGGCACCCTATTTGGCCCTGGGGCCTTGCCACTACGACACCGGTTTATTGCTTCTACAACCTCATGTAGTGCTACATCGAGGCCTAAAGAGCGAAGTTCCCCTTGACGAGACTGACAATCATAGATCTCATCCTATTGAAATGTAGCAAAATATACACTGGTAAATTGTCTGATCCAATCATCAGAAGAAATCACCGCGTCCAGGCCAGATTCTGGGGACTTGTGAAAGTATGGTTGATTGGCAACTTGCCAAACCATTTTATTGTCTTTAAGAGAACTGGCCACAATTAAGGATTGATAAGGTTTATAACGTACAACTCTTAAAGCTCTCTTGTAGTCCCACCGACATCTGCACATAATATCAGGGTCTCTTGGGGATGTTTTCATGGCAGTCAATAAATTGCTGTGTGCCTTTGAACAATTTAAGTTGAACCATCTAACATGTTTCTTGTTATGATGCCTGAAAGGAATGGTGTGTAAGTTTTTAATTGTATCACACACTATGCCAAAGCTGCTAATAATGTCACCAGCATCACCATTCTCGTCTAAACACTTATAAAAAAACAGTATTACTGGCACCGATAAGGTCAATGAGAAGCCTGTCATTGTCAGCATGGTCCCATCTCACTAATACGCCCTTATTTCTAGCTGAGACCCGCGACAAATGGTTCTTCTCATCCTGTGCCTTAATAAAAAGACAAGTATCTAAAATAACTGTTAAGCAATGGTGATCGCTGAGAGATTTTCAGTGACTGTATAATCTTTTAGCCAGCTCAGGAGGTTAGATGAAAACAATAAATTAATTAAACTCGAACAGCCTCTGTAAATAAAGGTAGGACTTAACAGTGTTTCCACGGACAAAGAATGAAAAAGAAAAACAAAATGCACAAGGAACTTCATTAAAAGTAAATTAAGAGCATCTCCATACGGACAGTGACAAAAATGCGCGAGATCGTCCCCTTCTTGACCTATTAGCCCACATGGCACTGTTGAGGACGATTGACAATGGAGAATGACAACTCAAGGAATGCTCTGATCCGCCCCAGTAATGCCCCCTTAATTCAAAGCGACACAAAGCAGAACAAAGCTCTTTTTTACTGAGAACAAGGCAGCCGTTCGCCGCAAAACACCTTTTTCATTGATATACGACCACACCATGTGCCACTTTCTATCGATTTCATTGCATTGTGCTGGCACAAAGCCTTAGTAAATCTTGGCCCATGTATCTTTACACTGACATACTGAAGATGAAATAGGACAGCCCCAGTAAAAGTGTTTATGTGATGGAGCCACCCTTACCAACTGTTTTTGCTGTTCACTCTTTATATAATGCTGATTTGTTCTGCTTTTTACAAGTAAATAAAAATCAAGACACTGCAATGAAATGGTGATTTTACAGAGGTGAACAGCTCCTGTTGCTGTAGCAGGGGTTTGCGATAGCAGCTTGAATCTGGTTAACTTCATATTTGCCATTCAGTGTGACAAGTAAGGGAGGAGATGTCAGGTAGCATAGTGCAGATATTGGCAACCCCCCACCCCCACTTAGCGGTAATTAGTCACGCTGCACAAAATAATCAGTCGACACAAATTTTGCTGGAAAACAGTTTTCTGCAGGTTTATTTCATACAAGGAGTATGCCAATGTGGTGGGTTAACTTACGGGCTATCCAAGGGCAGGCAGCGGTGACTAAGCACCTGCAACCTGCTGTTAGCCCTTTTAAGTAGACCATTTCCTTATCTACCTCTGACAGGTGTGCCCCATCCCTATCAGGGTACCATGTGGTGTTACACGAAAGAGGCCACGCCTAATTTACCAAGCCCTTCTTATTTTAAATTGAATTTGAGTTGAATTTGAGTTGAGCCCTCCTGCTTGGTGGGCTTGTACATGGCTTCATTTACCCGTAGGAATGTGATGGCCTCCCCGGAAGGGGGATCTACTGATCCCTTCTTTAACCACAGCTTTATTTACCCTTCCAGTTGTTGCAGGCTCCATAACCTCCTGCAACTTGTCGTTACCAGTGCTTCTAGCTGGACCATTTCTCTATCTACCTCTGATAGGTGTGCCTCGTCCTTTCGGGGTATCGTGAGGTGTTTGCACAAATGAAGGCCACGCCTGATTTACCAAGCCCTACTTATTTGACTTGAGTTTGCGTTGAACCAAGCCTTCCACTTGGTGGGCTTGTCCATGGCCATATTTACCCTTCTGTATGACTGTTCGGTGGCCTGCCCGGGAGTTGTGAACTACTGTTCTCTTCTTTAACCACAGCTTTATTTACCCTTCAAGTTATTGCTTGGTGCCAACCAATACCCATATCTCTATCCATTGACCTTCAATTGTATGGGAGTGCAGTGCCAACAGGAAATAGGACCCCAAGAGCATTAAAAACTACTGCTCTCTTCGTAACACAGTTCTGTGTGATATAATCCATTGAGCACCATGTGCAAGATTATGCATTTACATTAGGGGGTTGACTAAGCCCTAGTTCACCCCTCCCCCCCCCCCCTTGGCGAGTCCCAACTTTGAGGGTTCAACTGATAACCATCTGCTGCACAGCAAGTGAATTATGGACCCCTGGAGAGGATCATTGGGCGGGGACAGGGAAGAGTCTTTTGACCGATGGTACCCCCCGCCTGAACTAGCACCTTGGCATGGCCCTCTCACCCATCGAAAACATGCGACATGCATCGCATTTGAGCTTTGTCGTGCCTTCCGAGGACACCAAGTGGACCTCCCCACCTAAACCAAGACAAAGGTGGATCTAACTGGGGTCTCCTAAGGGTGCTCCTACTATCCTGTTACATATCAAGTCCTTATTGCCTGCCAAAACCCATCAGTCTGCCTGCGATCATCAGGTGCTGTGTCGCAATGCTGGTGACCCCACCCTGGTGTCTGTAGCCCATAGGCAGATTTTGCTGAAGGTATACCGGAGTGCCGAAAAAATCTGCCACTGTCAATGCTATTGGATTAGTGGGGGCATGGAGTAAACATATGAGCAAATTTACCTGCACCTTCTTGATTATGAATGCAGGCTGTGTACTGGTAATTGTCAGCATTTGTGCTCCGAGCCCTTATTTCTCCAGCTATTGGAGTCACCACACACTTTGGAATGACAAACTTGAGCAACCCACCAGGCTGAATGACTCTCATGTTTACAGAGTGCACATCTTTTATAGCAATGGGCAAAAGGAAAACCTATTTAAAACCCACTATTTGCAGGTTCCTGCCAATGTACCCATCTGCCCATAGGTGGGCAAATGTAACGCCTATCGTATTGCGGATCCCACCACCCTACCCTCTGATGTGATAAGGAGGGGGGCCTACACCCCCAGTATTCTGCTTAATTTCATGTCCATATTGCATGCAAGCCCCTCACCATCTGACTGCAATATTTATCTGCTTTGTAGCCATGCTGATGTACCCACCCTAGCGTAAGTCATCCAATTCCAAACATCTGCTAATGTGTACAAAGGAGCAGGCAAGTGGGAGGGTACAGGAGGATGTACAAATACCTGCCCTTTCTTGAATAATGGGAATGCCAAATGCTTATTAATACATTGTAGCCTTTTTGTGCTCTAACCCAGTGTTTCCCCAACT
Organism: Calotriton arnoldi; assembly: GCA_963921515.1. NCBI lineage: Eukaryota > Metazoa > Chordata > Amphibia > Caudata > Salamandridae > Calotriton > Calotriton arnoldi. Next base: position 626,553 of record CAWUFW010009132.1, read on the forward strand.
TTTGGAACTGATGCACACTTGTTAGATGACAACTTCCACAACCCGCCTAGCTGCCATGGCGATGAAGCGGGTACTTTTTAGCTTAACTAAAACAACCTGTAACATGCACTCGTATGCGGAGTGCACATACTTTGCTGAATTGCCCAGACATTTGCACAGACAGTTTTATTGATAAACTATAGCGAACAAATTAATGGTGTCAAATCTGGTTTCAGTGAACGTTTGTCTGTTGTGCATCTGCCAGAGTGTACCTTGATTTGTTTTGGCTGTGTTAAAATTGTTGCTTGCGTCACAATTCATGGTTATAGAACTGTGCAAATCTTTTGCTTTCTTCACTACTGAGTGAGCCCAGTAAATTCACAGATATTTCTTTACCTTTTCCGTTTCTGACTGCAAAATGGAATGAGATTGCAAGCACCAATCCCAGACAAATAAAAATTAGCATATTCTGTCCCGTGACATGGCCTTGTCTTCGCCCTCTGTTGTGTGATCTGGACTGCTAACAAGGCGTCAATGAGGCCTCAGCAATCACGTGTACCCGTTTATCTTGTGATACACAGCAGCTGTGATAACTAATATGCTCCATCTCCATGGTACTTTGCCAACTAATCACCTATGCTCTCTCTAGGTTTCCTAAGCACCAGTTTCACACACCTCGTGATACCCCCTTGGATTTAACAGAATTGACACACCAACAGATAGGTTCAGCTCCACTTTTCCCATCAAACTCTGCAGTCCTTTTGCCTGTACGCGGAAGGAGCTATTAACTTCGGCGCTCTATAATATCACTCAACAATGATGTTACTTGAAATTAAAATAAATGTCTGAAACCAGTCCTTCCACATGTCCTGATCATAAATCCTAACCCCGACTGTGAGAAGAGATTTCAGCCCTTCATGCTGGGCCCACCTGGCCACAGTGATGTTGCTCTGTTTTCTACATTAAGGAACCAGTCAGGCCAGCTGTTTTATTAAATATGTTGCCATAAGAGAACGGAACCACAAAATGTGCGAGCTTGCAACGAACATCTAGAAAGGCATGCCAACGAACTAACCATCTCCAGAAAAGAGAGTCATGCCGCCACTCCTTGGCCTGATTACTCAACCAGGTTAAGTTTATGGTGTTGCATGGGCTCGAAAATCCCATCACTATGCGCATGCCTGCAACAAAATCCAATGCATCACCCAAGTCAGTTAAACCAGCCGCAAGTTGCATTCAAGGCTAAGCATGCACAGAAATCACCTGCCCATATGAGCAGACCAAGCATCCCTCGCTCCACGAGCCATCCAAACTGTCACTGATACATATCAGCTGTTATGCAACTCGCCCCACCCAACTTAAACAGTGTGGACACGAACAAATTTAAAGTCGACGAATAATTGTCAGGGGCATATCAGAGTTAGTCAAATCCTCCCTTCTAACTGAAACAAAGTATCGATTAAAACAAGCATGTTCATCTATTGTGCAGATCAGCCTCATTTGAGTGGCACAAGGTAGTCTGCGTGTCCCTGACAATCAAACAGGGAAGTCAGAGGTGCCCTTTATCTGAAAGGGTAAAGTAATCCGCCACTGCAGATACCGCGGCGGCCTGGCACGGCAGATGGTACACATAACTATCATACTTTACAATCCTGCCAAGAAGCATGAAATACTGCCATTTTGTGAAGCAGGGCATTTTTAATGGCCGGAACCTTTTTAATAAAACAAAAGCAAAAACCAATAGACAGTCGACAGGCGTCTGCAAGCCCCAAAACGACCAGGGCAGGACCAATAGGCCAAACACACCTAAAGCCTGCGGTAAAAACCTTCGGGCCACTCAAAGCAGCCCTAGTGTGCCCAAGACTCACCATAGCATCGGAGCCACCGCTGGGCTCGGGTGCAACACGGGCAGCCGCAGAAGCACGTATTTCGGTTCCCACTTGTACAGCGGCGAGCCACGCCCTCAGTCAACAACACCGGCCTACAGGAAGCAGCGCGAGCATCTGCCGGGCACGGCGTGTAGTGGGTCTCTTAACATATGCTCATACTTTTCCAGGCAGGTGTTTACACCGCGTCCCCCAAGCTGAATTTTTAAGGTCCACCACAGCGACCAATTTTCACCTAGCCACTGCCAACCCCATGCGTGTACACAATTAACAGTAATCTTTTTAATCAGCTGGTGCTCAGCGAACATAAGGGCGGACTGTTTGGGGGAGGGGAACTGGGTGCCTCTCTAACCACCAGCTGTGCCCAAAAGCACCAGGTGAGCCCAGTCTCCCCGCCCCTGCATTTCCGATATCACCTGAGGAAGAGGCAGGGACGCCAACTCTCTGCCCTGACTCACCTCAAAAACCAGACGAACCGAGACCACCACGATAACGATGACGACCCCGACGAGACTGGAGAGCGTGTCCAGCAGGGAACAAAGAGGAGGTTCAGTGGGTGCGGGCAGGTATCAATACTTGTCCTCAGCCCACTGCCCACCGGATATGATGCCGCAAAGGCGCCGGGCAGAGGAGGGACTCCCAAAGGAGGGGGGTCTCAGCAACAGGGCACGGGGATGTGCCTAATGCGGCACTAAGGGGGCCCGCCCTCTTACAGGGCCCACTGCGTGCGCTGCGTGCAGCCGCACAAACTCGATTCAAAGGGATTATAGACAGCATCAGTAGTTTACAGAACAAGCACTTTCAATGCTGAAGGGACCACCATTATACATGTAACTTTGCTTTTGTTGGGACCAGGTTAAAGTATCACCGTGTAAATTTGTAGGGAGGATGGAGAGAGGAGAGAGGAGAGGAAAAGCAGAGAGGAGCAGTCGCGGTGCTAAAAAGATGGATCTAAACTTTTAAATACACAAGTAACGCCCTACTCTTACGGCTTCAGGATCTCCATGTGGTTTTTAGATGTTTCAGTAGTAGGTTTTCCAAACTATCGCCCTTTTTAAACACCTGGATGATGTTCAGCTTTGTTAATCTGTTTATTTTCCTGAATACACCATAAAGGATTTTCATCAAGTTGCTAATTACGTGTACTTTTATCATGTTTCAGCCATCTTCCATAGAGTTCCTTTTTACGAATCGTAGTGGGCTTTTTAGAGATCCGCTTAACATTTGCCGCCTTGCTGCATTCATTGCTCTGTTCATAAGTGCCATCATTTTCGTAAAAGCATCACTGGCAAAAAGTCACCATCTTTATGCTCCTCGAAGTAAAAGACAGAGATCGAATTGTAGTGAAGGACCCTGAACAATAATTGATACAACTTCTAAAATTACCTTTTAAATAAGCACAGATTTTCACAATCGGTAGAAAATGTACCATTCAAAATAATTGGACATTTCTCTAGACTACATTTGATGAATACATCCTACAAGCCCTGAAATTCTAAGTGTTTCAGACTACATGGGTGATAAATGGCACAGGATGCCTTTATTATTATTATTATTATTATTATTATTATAATTATTAATATTATGTGCTTATATAGCGTGTAGCTACCCACTAGGGTTTCACAGCGCTTTGAGTACGGGTAGACCAGCCTAGAGGAACTAAAAGAGCAAAGTTTTTAATTCCTAGCGGAAGATGGACAATTTTGGAATTAGATATTGTAAAGGGAAGTACCTCCATTTATCCCACATTTGACTTGACAGAGAGGATAGTTGAAAAGTATTCCGATGCCATGTGGGAAAGTTTCAGTCAGTTATCCCTTTCAGATAAAAGCATGTGTCATTCTAGGCATTTTAAAGGACATATTCACATTTGATACTCTCCCAGAATGCAAAGTCCTGATGTCAAAAAGCAATGCCTTTCCAAAATTGTCACACACTACAAGGGACCACTTGACTGAGATAAAAAAGCATATGGCGAAAAAATGGCTGGCCACCTTTCATAGAGGCTTTGGAAGTAAATATGAAGATTTTGAGGACAAGTATATCATGCCTTTTAACCAAACTGGACCAGATGAAAACAAATCAAGGGCAGTCTCTAAAACCCGTTGAATTATCCATTGTAATGCTACTGTACAACATCTGAAGGTCACAATGTTGTAAAGGCATTTCTAGTGGCATACCTACTAAGGGCAACTCTGTATTTTTTTGTTTCAACGTTATTGGCTTCTTACTTCACTTGCGCTCCGAGTTATTCAGTGAGAAATGGAAAACTTGGAGTGTGGCAACCAGAACCCCTCATTTTCTTAATGAACCTGCTTACCTAGCCTTGAAATGGGAAATGTTTAAGCCTATTTAAAAACACATGCCTGATATTAATGATTCCTTTAATTCTATTAAAAAGAACGCCTTACTACTGAATGTCACGCTTCACAGCTCCCTAAGGTATTGACACCAGGGATTGTGACTGTTTCACGGATACATTAGATAAGTTAAAATCACATTTTAGGGAGGAGCCACCCATATTGATGGGTAGTTTAATTTTTACACCTCATCCACTGGTTAATAAACCCATAGATTCATGTGTAGCTACTATCAGAGTGCTTGCTTCCAACTGTGATTTTGGAAAGAGAGTTGATTCATATGGGAACCGCTATTCTAGGAACGGAAACAAAAATTATAAACCTAATCATTTTATTAACCAAATTCATGCAAAGAAGCAGAAGTAAAGGTGGACTTGGGTTCCCTTTTACCATTACTTCAGATGTATATTTTTACCAACAGTTGAAGGATCATCAGTTAGAACCCAATGATATTAAAGTGTACGTTAATGGTAATGGCAAGAAGAGGATAGACATGCTAGGGTATTTCATTCCCACAATTTGTCTCTAAAATAGACGCATAGTAGACAAAGTGTATGTTGCCATGGATGGTCAACATGTTCGAGGATCGTTTAAGCAAGGCAGAATGGGTATCGTACTTAACCCATTGCCAAAGTTCTAGTATTTGTTTTAACGGTATCCACACTCAAAGAGATTTCATGACGGAACAGGGTAAAGTCTTAGAAATCCTATTGGATATGTATAAATCAGAGTTTTGCTAGGAATCGGGGAGGGTGTTGGGGTTCAGCACATATAGTGCTCAAACAAGCCTCTGTGCCTATTGAGAACAAGCTTGGAAGGATTCCTATGAGTGCAAATGAGTATCTGTCTAATATCTTACAGGAAATGTATGCAGCTGGTATAATTCAGACAGTAGATGCTTCTGATTTGGTTACGCCTGTAATTCTAGTAATGAAGGAAACAGGAATTTAAAGAGTGTATGTGGACTTAAGACCAATGATTGAACAGATTCTGATGGATCAGCGTCCTCTGACCCATATTCAAGAATTGCCTGCAAAGCTAGATGTGGCCGCAGTTTTAAGCATTTTGAAGCTTAAGTCTGCTTATCATCAAACTGAATTGAAAAGTCAGGCTGTATTACCAGATTTACTGCACCAAATGAAGCATTCAGCTCTACCATGTTGCCATATGTTTGGCCTATGCCACTTATGGTGTTCCAGAAATTGATGTTTGGCAGAATCGAAGGGGTGGGGGCATTCCCCAATGAAATTATGGTACTTGCCTATTCTATAGGAAATATAATCAGATTTTGTACAAGGTCCATCCCCCAGATTAAATACATGATGCTTCACCTCACCAAATGCAAAGTCTTGACAAAAGAGGTAGAGTATATAGGGCACAACATTTCAGGCAAAGGAATTTCTCTCAAAGATAAATGAATTGAGGCTATTAAAGTAGTGAGTAAGCCTGTCAACAAAGATGTACTCAGATCTTATGTAGGTCTTTGTGACAAAATGGCACATTCCCATTTTGTGGATGATTTTTCCATATTGATTGTCTCCTTGAGATGCCGCTTGAAGAAAGGTGTGAAGTTAATATGTTCACAAGAGCAGGATGAGGATTTTTACAAGCTTAAAGTAGCAATTGTAAGGGCAGCTCCTCTGGGTCCTTATTCACAATCTGACAAACGTATGTTTACTGTGGATGCCAGTGCTGATGGGCTTGGAGCTGTATTCACTCAAATCAATGTAGGCAAAGAAGCTAGCATTTGCCTCTAGATTTTTGATGCAGGCTGATTGAAAATATTCTACCATAGAAAATGAAGCACGGCATTTTAATTGAGTGTTGGACATTTTAAGACATCTATTTGGGGCAAATGTTGTTCAGTTAGGATTGTCTACAAAATACCATTGTAATGTTATGGGGAAAGCCTCCTCACAGCTATTCAGAATACTTTCTTTAATGTATGTGTACAAATCCACTGTAACTTACATTCTTGGTGCTAATGTTCTCGGAGCAGATCGTTTGTTCCAAACAAGTAGTGATTAAATTATTCAGGAGAGTTTGGCAGAGTTTGTTAAAGTGTGTGCTAGCATCAGATGCAGAAGTCAGTCAGGTAATTACTAAAAAACCTATTTGGCAGTGTTTCGCCAGCATATCTCATTGAATAAGATTTTATTATTAATAGCTGGCCTACTGAGAAACTGTTGGGTTCCGATCTTCAAAATATGTGGAAAGTTAAAAAGTATATTTCTGTAGAGGGAGATCACCCCATGAAGGGAAATTGCTTTACTCCACCAGTTTCCGTTCAAGGACAGATTACTGCTTTAGACCATAGTGGTCACATTGGAGGGACAAGCACCAAAAAGAAAATAAGGACTACCTACATGTGACCGCTGATGGATGCCAAAATGTCTGCATGTGCTCAAAGGTATAAGCAAAGTGCCAATTCAGATAAAACTTTGAAGATGATTCCTGTAAATATTCATCAATGTGATTTTCCCAATGCTCCATGAAATGAGCTTGCCGTCGATTGCATTAGGCACTTACAAGGGTTTGGCTCAGGAAAATCTATATGCATTTGTCTTACTTGGCTATTTTTCAAAACGGGCAGAGCTCGACTGGTTAAACAATTTCAATGCAGATGCTGTCTTCGACTTTTAGGAAGAGTATTTTCAAAGAGAGCTTATTCCAAATGTAATTTTGTCAGACAATGGGCTGCAGTTTACCTCATAAAAATTGGCTTATTATCTTTCCAAACTCATTTTCAAACATAAGCTTATTGCATTGCATTCACTTATCATGAACGGGCTAGTGGAAATGTTTAACAGGGTGGTTGTGGGGAGTGTCCAATTAGCCATGAATTCAGGTCTTGATGTTCAGAAGGATATCGCCAGTACAATATAGCTCTATCAACCTACTCTGCATAAATACCACAGAATTGACCCATTTTGAACTGCTCAAAAGAAGGAAACCTTGCACTGGGTTAAATCCAGAATGACTCACTGGTTCTTTGAAAGTTTCTTTTCTGTAGAAAATGTATAAACAAGAAAAGCAGAACGTAGGTAATAAACATGATTAGCGAAAAGGTTAGCCTACTTTAAAGAAATCAGATTACACCTGCCTGACTTTGTTAAAGTAAAAAAAACTTCTCTTGTAAAGAAGGGTAAATCCGAATTATCGAAAACATTCAGAATTGTGCATGTTGGTAAATCTTCAGCACTGCTGAATAATGGATGTTGGTGGGGACTTTCATGATTGGCCAAATTAAAAAAAAACATCTCCTAAACTTAAATGCCAGTGATTTCTGAACCTGAGTTCGAGAATTCCAATCTTAACTTGTCTTTGTCTTGTGGTCATTGTTATTCCAGAATCAACATGATGGAGTCTCACACTGATGTGATTTCTAACAACTCGTTATTCACATCTGCTTTATCGGTTAGTGTTTTTAGTAGATCAATTAGGACTGCTGGTTTACCTAAGAGATGTTAGGATTTTAGTATTGACTGTAATTCATCTAAAATATTTTGTAGGGGAGGAAATTGCTATGGTTTGTAAATGCTTTAGCTCTGCTGTCCATTGAACAGCTGTACTGTCCCTTGTACATTCTGTGTCTCATGTTCTTCATTCTTTTTCTGTTAAATAATTTTTATTAAGAGAGTGAACACAGAGTTAAAACATTACATAACTCAGAAGATATATAGCAGGAGATAAATAGAGGCTAATACAATCTATTTGAAACAAGAATAATAAATAAGCACATATTGCAAATATTATAATAAAACACAATAATATAAGAAGAGAAGAGTAATGAGGATAAAAATCATAACATCGTAATAAAATAATGTGTTCTAGAAAAAGGAAAAAAGAGTATGTTATATGTATTTTTTTATAGAAAAGAGAGAGAGGAAAGAAAAGGGAGAAGAGAAGAGGAGAAAGAGGGAAAGAAGAGAGAGAGAGAAAAGAAGGAAAAATGAATAGGTTAAAAATGGGTATTATAGGAAAGATGAGTGTGAGGACAGAAATGTAGTAAAAGGCAACCATAATAAATCCGACTTAATCTTTAGATAAATAGAAGAGTGAGAGACAGAAGCAATTCTATGTTCATCACAAATTAAATTCCACCAAAGCAAAAAGGATAATTTAGAATTGTCTTTCCAACATGTTAATATAACTTTAAAAGCAACAGCAATAAAAAGGTCAAATAAAATAGTTTTTGAAGGAGTTGGTCAAAATCAGGAGATGAAGTACCTAAAAATATATTGTGAATGGCAAATGGGACATCACAAGAAAAAATCAAAATACATTTCGACCATATAGCTTTCCAAAAATCATAAACCTTGGGACAATAGTAAAGTAAATGTATCAATGTTCCTTCAGAAGAAAGACAGGACCAACATAATGGTGACATAGAATGGTCAATTTTGTGTAAAAAGAGGGGAGTAATTACAACTCTGCTATAAATAAAATATAAGGATTGTGTAATGTTGGCAGCTTTAGAAGTTTTGAAAACCTTTTGCCACAATCGATCCCATTGAGGAACAGAAAGCGATTGAGATAAGTCCTGTTCCCAAGCTAATTCGATAGGAGATTTACTCCGAGTGTTAGTAGATAAGGATAAGGTTTTATATATAAAAGAGGCACTGGGGATTGGGTCATAAGGAATTTGAAATAGGGGTGTAACAGGCGTAAACAAAATAGGAGTGGGATTGGAGTTAAAATTTTGTAAAAAGGTTTGGAGAACAGGAGATAATGTGTTATATTGCTGGATATAAGAGTCAGGGAGGCTAAATTGCTCTTGTAATTGGGGAAAGGGCAAAATCGAATTGTTAACTATCAACTGATGTACATAAAAAATGCCCTTTTCCTTCCAGTGCTTGTAGTAAAAGGATTTGTGGCGGAATTTGATGTGTTTATTAAACCATATTGAAGAAGATAAAAAAGATTGGTATGGGTCAAAACTCTTGAAAAAAAGTTTGTGTACTAGATAATGAGAATATTTTAAGATAGGATATTTGGAAATGAAAGTACAATTGGTCATAAACATAACATCCTGAAAAGAAAAGTCATTTAACAGTGAACGTTCAACAGCAACCCATGTTGGCATAGGTAAATCTTGATCATCTTTAGACATGGCATAAAATTGACGAATCAAAAAAGCATTGTGGTATAGTTTGAAATCAGGAAATCGAACACCACCCTCTGATTTTGGACGAATTAATTTAGAAAGGGCAATACGAGCACGTTTATTGTTCCATAAAAATTTGGTACATAAAGAATTAATCTGTGAAAAATAATAATTAGGAATTTTAAAAGGTAACATTGAAAGTGTGAATAGCACCTGGGGAACAATCATCATTTTGATCGTATCCAATCTGCCCCACCAGGATAAAAATAAAGGGGACCAGGAAGACAACAAATTAGTGAGTTTGAGTTTTAAGGCAGTACAATTATGGGATAAAGTGTCAGGAATATTTGAGGAAAACCATGTGCCTAAATATTTAATCTTTTGGGGGCACCAAGTAAAATTGGTTGAGTCAAACATGTAGTGGTAACATAATGAATTTAAAGGTAAAATCTCAGTTTTGGAAAAATTAAGTTTGTAACCAGAAACAGGGGCCGATTCCGATCTCGGTCGGAGGCGCACCCAATACCATTCGGTCGGGAAAAAAGCCATGCGAAAGCCTGTTTCCCGACCGATCCGTACAGTACACCGAACGAGCAAGTACGATGCGCACAACAGCAAAAAATCCGGCCGAGCCGTACTCACCCAAACCAGGTCCTGTTCTCCGACCGAGGCGAATCCGGAAACGCCGAATCGAGTCGCACGGAAGGAAAATGCAGCCCCGTCCGGCCGGACAAGTACGATGCGCTTTCCGTACGCTCCGAACCCGTCGCTACGCACGGCACGTCAAAGCATCCGGGAGAGGCGCACATAAGCTCCGATTCGCGCCACAACACGATCCACGGCTCCGAGACGAACACGGCACCGACGAGGACGAGGCGAAGCGACGAGGACGACGCCAAGCAACGAGAAGGACGAACGACACGAACCAACCATGAATCCCTTCGTCCCGATCATACCAATATTCTACATTTACTACCGGAACAGGCACGGACGCGTACGGCGCAGAAGGTAAGCCAGACACCAACCACAAAACACATACAACACGTACACGACACATCACACACACACACGGGGATGCTGAATATACTTACACCAGCAACAGCAGCACCATAGGGGCGGGATGCCCATCACCAATGCCACATATGCACACAGGGGCCTGAATGCGCACCACCACCCCTACCCAGGGGGGCTGGATGCCTACCACTACTACCACCCTTAGCCAGGGGGCTGGATGCCTACCACTACTACCACCCTTAGCCAGGGGGGCTGGATGCCTACCACTACTACCACCCTTAGCCAGGGGGCTGGATGCCTACCACTACTACCACCCTCACCCAGGGGGGCTGGATGCCTACCACTACTACCACCCTTAGCCAGGGGGCTGGATGCCTACCACTACTACCACCCTTAGCCAGGGGGGCTGGATGCCTACCACTACTACCACCCTTAGCCAGGGGGCTGGATGCCTACCACTACTACCACCCTCACCCAGGGGGCTGGATGCCTACCACCACTACCACCCTCACCCAGGGGGGCAGGATGCCTACCACTACTACCACCCTTAGCCAGGGGGGCTGGATGCCTACCACTACTACCACCCTTAGCCAGGGGGCTGGATGCCTACCACTACTACCACCCTCACCCAGGGGGGCTGGATGCCTACCACTACTACCACCCTTAGCCAGGGGGGCTGGATGCCTACCACTACTACCACCCTTAGCCAGGGGGGCTGGATGCCTACCACTACTACCACCCTCACCCAGGGGGGCTGGATGCCTACCACCACTACCACCCTCACCCAGGGGGGCAGGATGCCTACCACTACTACCACCCTTAGCCAGGGGGCTGGATGCCTACCACTACTACCACCCTTAGCCAGGGGGGCTGGATGCCTACCACTATTACCACCCTTAGCCAGGGGGGCTGGATGCCTACCACTACTACCACCCTTAGCCAGGGGGGCTGGATGCCTACCACTACTACCACCCTTAGCCAGGGGGGCTGGATGCCTACCACTACTACCACCCTCACCCAGGGGGGCTGGATGCCTACCACCACTACCACCCTCACCCAGGGGGGCAGGATGCCTACCACTACTACCACCCTTAGCCAGGGGGGCTGGATGCCTACCACTACTACCACCCTTAGCCAGGGGGGCTGGATGCCTACCACTATTACCACCCTTAGCCAGGGGGGCTGGATGCCTACCACTACTAGCACCCTCACCCAGGGGGGCTGGATGCCTACCACCACTACCACCCTCACCCAGGGGGGCAGGATGCCTACCACTACTACCACCCTCACCCAGGGGGCTGGATGCCTACCACTACTACCACCCTCACCCAGGGGGGCTGGATGCCTACCACTACTACCACCCTTAGCCAGGGGGGCTGGATGCCTACCACTACTACCACCCTTAGCCAGGGGGGCTGGATGCCTACCACTACTACCACCCTCACCCAGGGGGGCTGGATGCCTACCACCACTACCACCCTCACCCAGGGGGGCCGGATGCCTACCACTACTACCACCCTTAGCCAGGGGGCTGGATGCCTACCACTACTACCACCCTTAGCCAGGGGGGCTGGATGCCTACCACTACTACCACCCTTAGCCAGGGGGGCTGGATGCCTACCACTACTAGCACCCTCACCCAGGGGGGCTGGATGCCTACCACCACTACCACCCTCACCCAGGGGGGCAGGATGCCTACCACTACTACCACCCTTAGCCAGGGGGGCTGGATGCCTACCACTACTACCACCCTTAGCCAGGGGGCTGGATGCCTACCACTACTACCACCCTCACCCAGGGGGGCTGGATGCCTACCACTACTACCACCCTTAGCCAGGGGGGCTGTATGCCTACCACTACTACCACCCTTAGCCAGGGGGGCTGGATGCCTACCACTACTACCACCCTCACCCAGGGGGGCTGGATGCCTACCACTACTACCACCCTCACCCAGGGGGGCTGGATGCCTACCACTACTACCACCCTTAGCCAGGGGGGCTGGATGCCTACCACTACTACCACCCTTAGCCAGGGGGGCTGGATGCCTACCACTACTACCACCCTCACCCAGGGGGGCTGGATGCCTACCACTACTACCACCCTCACCCAGGGGGGCTGGATGCCTACCACTACTACCACCCTTAGCCAGGGGGCTGGATGCCTACCACTACTACCACCCTTAGCCAGGGGGGCTGGATGCCTACCACTACTACCACCCTCACCCAGGGGGGCTGGATGCCTACCACTACTACCACCCTTAGCCAGGGGGGCTGGATGCCTACCACTACTACCACCCTTAGCCAGGGGGGCTGGATGCCTACCACTACTACCACCCTTAGCCAGGGGGGCTGGATGCCTACCACTACTACCACCCTCACCCAGGGGGGCTGGATGCCTACCACCACTACCACCCTCACCCAGGGGGGCAGGATGCCTACCACTACTACCACCCTTAGCCAGGGGGGCTGGATGCCTACCACTACTACCACCCTTAGCCAGGGGGGCTGGATGCCTACCACTACTACCACCCTCACCCAGGGGGGCTGGATGCCTACCACGACTACCACCCTCACCCAGGGGGGCTGGATGCCTACCACTACTACCACCCCCACTCATAGGATGGACAATGCATGACACAACCAGCACACCACAACCTAGGGAATGCAAGATAAAGACATCCCCCCACCACCATGACAAGCGTGTGTAGGCTGTGTCAAATGCCTACAACACCGAACATGACTTTGAACATACAATGTGACCCCCTAGCACATGTGCCACATATATATGTGTGTGGCACCCACAATGCAAGCAGCCCATGACCATTGTGGCAATGGGGCCTAAACCCCCATCATCACAGTGACCAAAAGGTAAGTGTGGGGTCCATAGCTGAAGCACATTTTGACCATTGTGGCAATGGGGTCTAAACCCCCATCATCACAGTGACCAAAAGGGAAGTGTGGGGTCCATAGCTGAAGCACATTTTGACCATTGTGGCAATGGGGTCTACACCCCCATCATCACAGTGACCAAAAGGTAAGTGTTGACAAAGAAAGAGCTGCAACTGCCAAACTGCATGGATCATTCCTGGTCACAGAACCAAAAACTCATCTGTGGCAAAGTAGTGTATGTGTCCCATTGCAACATAAATTGGGTGAGCCAAATACTGCAGTGCAAATGAGACATTCCTTTGGCCATGTGCAGACAAACAACACCCATGGGGGCTGACACCGTCAACATTCATCAATGACACAATGACAGAAGTGACCATCAGAATGCAGAACCACATATTTGCACCAATGGGCACACAAATGCAGATATCCTGTGGAGACAGCAGATGTGAGGTGAACAGATACCATACCATGGCAGCAATGGGACACACAAACCATGATCACTGTGCTGACCGATGACCTAGGAGTCCCAGGGACAGCAGGGGAAACACACCAAACAACATACAGCCAATGGCACACCCAAGATATGCCAATGCAGTGGTGCAGATGCACAAACACAAACAGGCAGACCAACACTGTCATCATACACAGCAGGTGAGGGGGGTGCCAGTGTCCCCAGGTAACCACACAACACATGAGGAGAGCTGAATACCAATCATACAGATGTGCATACACTGCCACACTAAGGTAACTCATGGATCCAAATCCCCTATGTGGGCAAGCAGGCATTGTCAGATGAGAGGGAGCACAAAACACACATGTCACACAGGCACGTAGGAACAACAACTGACACAGCAAGACACAGACACACCACAGCACCACCCCCAGGGCCCCCACAATGTGGTGACCCTTGGCTGCATACAAATCCCACTCTGATGACAAAGCTGAATGTGGTTCACACTGTGAACCACAGTCATGTGTCCTGAGCAACAAACTACCATCACACCGACACAAGCACAAATCAATCAGCATGGCCAGTAAGCCAAGGCCAACATGGAGGCAGGGGTCTAGCTGGGCAACAACTCCCATCTGCACACACTCAAGACCACACCCCTCGACCTCCAACAATGTGCAGCAGTGAAGTACCCATGCACTGGTGACATTGCACATGCACCCATGACTATTCCAGGGTGGTGGATGGGAACCAAGGTGCAGAAACACATCACACATGGCCACTCAACAAGACTCCTGAATGTCTGACACACTGCACACTACGCTGTACATGGACATGACGGCGATACCACACCAACCAATGGGATCCCAGCCACAGTCACACACCAATGAAGAAGCCAAGGTCACCCACAAAGAACACACATAGACAACAACCAACATCGCAGCCCGGACCCTGAGGAGTGCCAGCAGTCACACACACAACGTGTCACAATAACTTAAAGATAACACAAACTGAAAATCACATGACAGGGGCAAACAACAAGTGCCAAGGAGAAACCTGACTGTGACCCATCTGCGTCTGCACACAAACTCAGCCCTGACAGCAAACACACCTATGGGTAACAGCCTGAATACCAGTAATGTGCCATGCACCCACATCACAGAGAACACAGGGAGAAGACTTTGGGGGAACATAGCTCAAGTCAGCAAGCATCACAAACAGGTACAACACTAGGGATCACAGCATGCGCAGATAAATGGAAGTGAACACACAGACATGCACATACAACACACACCTTGGGCGCAGGCAATGTCACACGTGTACACACTGCCATGAGGGGACTCCACTCCTGTGTGAGGAAAGCTGCGCCATATGTTGCCTCAGTAGGGCCCCATCATGTCAGCTGAGCACTTGGTCACACAATCAACAATTAGCACCAAATGAGGGCTCCCGTCACATCAGCCTGGTCATGGATGTGCCAACGGAATCATCAGCACAGATCCAACACACTTGTATAGCAATGTTGCACTGACTACACGGATGAGTCCTTCCCCATTGATGCCCAAACCTGCATGTCCAGTGGAGATGGCAACACGGTCAGGGAAGTAGACAAATCCAACAATGGCAGGCACAACAGATGTGCAGGGGTGGAAGCCACAGATATGAAATTGCTAATGTAAGTAGGAAATCCCATTGCCAAATACTGAACACATGACACCCTCAGATGCTGCTATGGATGACATGGATACACCACATGATAGGACACATTCCCCCTGGACCACATGGGTTCCTGCACAGTAACACTTCATAATCATGAGACCAGATATCACCATCACTGCAGCAAGGGCATGGTTAGCAGCACCAACAACATGTACATCTGAAGCATGAGCACTAGAGAAAAGAAAGTTGCTTTATTCAGCATATGTGTTGAATGAAAACGACGTCCAGAAAAAAAGAGCAAAGGCCAATGGCCAGTCCATTGTCAAAGTTCAAACAGGGTGACACTGGCAGATGTCACCCTACGCATGCCTGCACAAAACCAGGGACAATCCACTAGGAGGGGCAACCGGGGGGCAGGCCAGGCACCGCAGGGACAGGATCAGGGCTCACCAGGGGGAGTCAGGGAAGGGGTGGTGGGTGCTGGAGAGCCACTGACAACTGCAGTGGAGGTGTCTGACATGGTGTGTGCCGGCACAACTGGGGGGCATGACTCAGATGTCGTGGGTGCCGGCACAACTGCAGTGGACACTGCAGATGGAGTGGACAGGTCCGCCACTGCAGTGCCCAAGTCAGACAGGGCGGTAGTGGACTCCACTGCAGTGCCTACCTCCAGGGGAGGAGAATGGGGAACAGGCAAGGTGGGTTGGACAGAGGGGGAGGACACCCTCACCACATCAGTGGCACAGACAAGCGCAGCGGGGGTGTGGTGCTGGGAGAGCAAGTGGCAGGGGGAGAAGGCCTGATCCTCTTGGGGATGGTATATCTGTGGGTGGGGGAACCTGGGGCAGGGTGTGGTGGGGGCACCTGTGCAGTGGGGGCCTGAGGGATGGAGGACGGAGACCTTGTGCCTGAGCTGCAGGGCGGTGGCGGGGTCTTGCTCTTAGGACTCCGGGGGACTTGCGGGTGGGGGCCTCAGTCCGTCTGCGCCTGGGGGAGGGTGTCCGGGGGCGAGGGGCACTCTGCTCCGTGTGGGTGGGCTTCCTCTTCCCCCGGGATGCTGGAGCAGCTTCATCGGTGGGGAAGAGGCCGAGGTCACAGAGGAAGAGCTGCTGTGACTTTGGGGTTGCAGGTGAGGCAAGGGAGGGTGCTTTGGAGGGAGAGGGAACTGAGGACTGCGCAGTGCATGTGGATGCGTGTGTGTGTTCCAGGGCCCCATCCCCTGTGAGTCTGGCTTCAGTCCCCTGAATGTGCGTGCGTGTGCGTTTTGTCATTGGCGTGTGTGTCAGTGTGCTGGATGTGTGTGTGCTGGTGTGTGCCTGTGCCGGTGTGTGTGTGCTTGGGATGGGTAAGGTGCTGGGGAGTGTGGATGGAGCAGAGGCAGGAGGGGTGAGGGACCGTTTGAGGAGGGACACTGCTGCCGTCAGGGAGGAGTCCATGGACCTATTGCCCCTCTGTAGGTCAGACATGCCCGATGAGATGCCCTCCATGAACGACACCAGCTGAGTCAACAGCGCGGTGTGCGCATGGAGGACACTCAGCATGGCTGTCTGGCCTACATGGAGCTGGCAAAGGAGGTACACAGACTCCTCACTCAGGGCAGCAGGGGACACAGGGGCAGGGGCTGTGGTGCCTGGCCCAAAGGAGACACGCTCCCGGACATGGGAGCCTCCACGGACCTGGGGAATGGGAGCCGATGGGAGGGCGGTGGTGGTGCTGGTGGTGGCGGGGACAGCAACACTAGCTGGGGTGTGGTGGCTGCTGACACCCGCCTCCACAAGGGAGTCATCCTCCGAGTTGCTCTGGTCCTCAGCTGAGGTGGATGCTGCTGAGGACTCCTCGGTGTGGCTCCCCTCGCCCTCCGTGCCACTGGGTCCCTCCGACCACTCCTCGGCTGCTGACCCAGTCTGGCTCTCTGGCTCCTCCTGGTCCGTGGAGCTGTCCCCTTCCGTGGCCGTGGATGTATCTGCAAACAATGGGGAAACAGACAGACATCAGTCACCTGCACAAAACGCACACACCACTGTGAGCACAGCACATCACAGAGCAAGCCCTGGCATCATTAGTTGTACATTGCTAAAAGTGCCCTAACTGAACAGGAGAAGCCAATTGTCAGTCTGATGCCAAGCATGGCACTCACATCCCACATGGCCTTGCACCCATCTGTCTGGTGTCTGTTGGATTGCAACACCCCAGTGTGGACACATGCACCAAGTACACAGTAGTTGGACAGTGCAGAGGACACGGTGTGGCATGTGGACATGCACACATCACAGCTCTTGCCACTGAGTCAGTACAGGTTTCCGGATGAAAGGGATGCCCAGAGTCAAATAGGAAATGCATGTGATGCATACCAGCGACAGACACCATGATGCACCCATGTCCTGATAGCCAGCGCCACTATGGTGTGCATGTAGCACATGTCACTCCCCTGCAGGCTCACCAATCAGTAGACACATGCCATGGCGGAGGCATGACTGCAAAGTCATACATCACTGTCTCAGTGATGTATGACTTTGCAGCCAGACAACAACACTCTGCACTGTGTCACAATAGTAGGTCATGGGGAATGCAAGTCCTGGAGCTGCACAAGTGCACATGTACATCCCCCCCACAACACATCCTCTCAACCCTCATCTGTCCAGGTCATACCTATTGGACATATGGGAGACCTGTGACACTACCCTCTGAACCTGAGCCCCTCACACTCTGCTGTGAATGGGGAACAGCTGCCTGAACTTCACATTCACATGCCCCAGTCTGCATGGGCAGCTGATCAGACACCTATGTGACACACAAGTATCGTCTCCTATGGTCACATCTCCAGTGGCATGCTGAGCCCCTACCAAGAAACTCCACAGCAGTCCTGGCGACTAATCCACAGCACACTGACACAGAGGCAGACACCTGAGGGGTCAAATCACTGCGCACAATGTGTCAGCTGATACACGGGAGTGGGAGTACAGAGTGTATTGCATGGCCTGGAGTAGGCATGACTGTCCAGCCCCACATGAATGAGGGATGAGCCCTGGACTGTAGGCAGCTGGCTAAGTATGTGTGACACACGTCATATACATACTCCTGGGGCCCAAACATTGTTCCCACCCGCAGCATGGGTGTGTGCCAGATACCCCAGCCACATGTGGTGGATCAGCTCAGCAATTGGACCACAGATCAAAGTAACACGCTGAATACATGTCAGAATACAGGCATTGTGTAAGCAATGGACCCACCCATGATGCCCACCACAGAGTCAGGGAAACAGATGCTGTCTCCCACCTTGAGTCAAGCAAACTGCAAGGACACAGTCCTAAGTGACAGAATTCCCTGCATGTAAGGGCCACACCTGGGTATCAGATGAGGAGTGGGCAGTGCACAATAGAGGGACATGGCTCCTGGACAACATGACTGCTGTACTGTGGCAGTTTAACCAGGCCCGAGGAGGGCACATAGCATGTTAGACAGAGTTCACAGTGCAGTCTTTGACTCACCCCTCCTTGCTGCTCTCTGGCCTTCAGCTGCCCATCCAGGTCTGGAAAGACCACCGCCAGGATCCTGAGCATGTGGGGGGTCAGGGTCCGTGTTCCGCCCCTCCTGCGAGGAGGCGACAGCTTCAGCTGGACCCGTGCAATCCTCCGGGTCCAGCCCCGAAGGTCCTGCCACCTCTTTTGGCAGTTGCGGATCCGGCGCTTGTAGACCCCCACGGACCGGACAGCCCGGACGATGTCCTTCCAGATCTCCTGCTTCCGATGGGCAGAAGCCTGTCAGGATGACAAAGTGATAAGGCCATTACTACACATGCAACATATCCGTGCATGACACAGTTGCATATACATGTCGCAATCACAGGGGCACATGGTGTACACAGGCAGTGCACGGCTGCCCATGGACAGTTTTCCAGAAGTCACTACATGGTATCATTGCATGGGGAGTAAAACCCTGTTCAGAAGCACTGTCACTGCACCATACCTGTCCAGTGCAAGTCACTACACACTATGGGGGTGACAACTACTCAGTGAGCCTGCTAGCCAGTGGCGTGCAGACTCTCAGCCTTGCTAGTCAGACAAAATGCACATTCAGAAAGGCAGTGCACAGGACACTCACCTGCTCCCCTGGTGTCCCATACAGCTTGCTGTACTGTGGAAGTAGGCTGTCCAGCAGGGCCTGGTTCTCTTCAAGGCTGAAGGCTGGGGCTCTCTCCACAGTACGTGCCATTGCAGGGTCCAGAGGGGCAGAGACAGCAGCAGTGCAGTGGCAGATGTCGTCTTGGAGCATGTAGTGCAGGCAAGTGGGCTCTCAGGGGAACAGCCAGCAATATATATGTGCTGGAGAGGCAGATACTGTCCCTTGGGTCCAAAGTGATAGGTCCAAGTCGTTTGCATCTTCTGAATCTGGCCAATCCATGGAATAGCAGCACCAAAACACGCCCACAGCATCCTTCAAATCTTCAACTTCATGACATACATGATTTTGCAACATTGTTGTGGGTGACCAACTGATTTTCCAGCAACCGACTCGTTCAAAATTCGAAAACGCGTCCGTTGCCAGGCAAGCCCATTGTCAATGGGTGCGCACCGATCGGTCCATTGCAGTTCAACGCGCACAGGGGTACAACGCGTACCCGCACACATTGAAAGCAATGGGCCGGCCGGAGGCACCGATCGGTCCATTGCAGTTCAACGCGCACAGGGGTACAACGCGTACCCGCACACATTGAAAGCAATGGGCCGGCCGGAGGCACCGATCGGTCCATTGCAGTTCAACGCGCACAGGGGTACAACGCGTACCCCCACACATTGAAAGCAATGGGCCGGCCGGAGGCACCGATCGGTCCATTGCAGTTCAACGCGCACAGGGGTACAACGCGTACCCGCACACATTGAAAGCAATGGGCCGGCCGGAGGCACCGATCGGTCCATTGCAGTTCAACGCGCCCAGGGGTACAACGCGTACCCGCACACATTGAAAGCAATGGGCCGGCCGGAGGCACCGATCGGTCCATTGCAGTTCAACGCGCACAGGGGTACAACGCGTACCCCCACACATTGAAAGCAATGGGCCGGCCGGAGGCACCGATCGGTCCATTGCAGTTCAACGCGCACAGGGGTACAACGCGTACCCGCACACATTGAAAGCAATGGGCCGGCCGGAGGCACCGATCGGTCCATTGCAGTTCAACGCGCACAGGGGTACAACGCGTACCCGCACACATTGAAAGCAATGGGCCGGCCGGAGGCACCGATCGGTCCATTGCAGTTCAACGCGCACAGGGGTACAACGCGTACCCGCACACATTGAAAGCAATGGGCCGGCCGGAGGCACCGATCGGTCCATTGCAGTTCAACGCGCACAGGGGTACAACGCGTACCCGCACACATTGAAAGCAATGGGCCGGCCGGAGGCACCGATCGGTCCATTGCAGTTCAACGCGCACAGGGGTACAACGCGTACCCCCACACATTGAAAGCAATGGGCCGGCCGGAGGCACCGATCGGTCCATTGCAGTTCAACGCGCACAGGGGTACAACGCGTACCCGCACACATTGAAAGCAATGGGCCGGCCGGAGGCACCGATCGGTCCATTGCAGTTCAACGCGCACAGGGGTACAACGCGTACCCGCACACATTGAAAGCAATGGGCCGGCCGGAGGCACCGATCGGTCCATTGCAGTTCAACGCGCATAGGGGTACAACGCGTACCCCCACACATTGAAAGCAATGGGCCGGCCGGAGGCACCGATCGGTCCATTGCAGTTCAACGCGCACAGGGGTACAATGCATACCCGCACACATTGAAAGCAATGGGCCGGCCGGAGGCACCGATCGGTCCATTGCAGTTCAACGCGCACAGGGGTACAACGCGTACCCCACACATTGAAAGCAATGGGCCGGCCGGAGGCACCGATCGGTCCATTGCAGTTCAACGCGCACAGGGGTACAACGCGTACCCCCACACATTGAAAGCAATGGGCCGGCCGGAGGCACCGATCGGTCCATTGCAGTACAACGCATCACTGTACATGTGACTGGCATATGTCAGCATGCCTGTCTCAGATGGACATATGCCAGCCACAGATAGCTCCCAGGGAGTGAGGGGCACACCTACATCACGACAGCCTGTCCAAACCTTATCATAAGGCATGTAAGGCTGCATTTCCTATTGTGTGTATGTTGGTGTACATGTTGTCCTGTGGGTGTCACCTGTGGGCAGCCACCCCCAGGCTGTGCACGTGTTCATGGGGACAGGATCCTGGGTGTTACGTGTACGTGACCACTGTGATGTGCAACTGTTCATATCTGTGCATGTGCCATGGTCACATTTCACAGTGGTGTTTGTGTATGTCATGTCACATACCCCGTGAGTCCCATGTGGGACGGTATGTTTGAGCCAGGGTGTCCCAGTGGCACAATAGTGATGGACCTCCACAGTCTTTGTGCATGTAGTGTTTACAATGTCTCTGATTTCATGTGCACAATGGGAGACAGTCTCCACATCCACGTTGTGTGTGCATGGACTCTGATGTTGTGCGTGTGTGTCACAGACGTCCATGTCTGTCCTGCCGTGGCAAGTGGGGCCACTACCTGTGGGGGTCATGTTTGTTTTGCTGTGGTGTACACATGATACTCCATGTGATGCCAGTGTCCATGTGGCATTACAGGGAACCTGGGAATGTACCTGTCGTTGAGCTGTGGTGCCTGGGGCACATCTGTCCTCACATGTCACTGTGGGGGGTGATTGTGACACGGCAGCAGGAGATGGGAACTGTGACACGGCATCATGATATCCAATGGGCCAACCTGGGACAAATTGATGCCACCTGTAGGACCGTGTTGACAGATGTTGGCCATGTATGTACCATACATGTCCTTCCGGTACTGCACACTTCATGTAGTTGTGCCTCATAATGATGTATGTTGGGATCTTGAGTGTGTTCAATGCCGCATATGTGGGGTGACTGACAATCTTGCTTACTTCTCCTCTGCACTGCAGGGCTCCTGCTGTCCATCGGCCATTCCCAGACCTGGCAACGATGGTGGAACGGGACAGCATCCGACGGTACCGCTTCAGCAGGCAGCTGATTGAGGATTTGGCAGTGCAGTTGTCCCCACATTTGCAGCCTGGCCGGCCGTATCCTACAGCGCTTACCCCCAAGGTGAAGGTGATGGCAGCCCTACACTTCTTTGCCACCGGTACCTTCCAACATACTGTGGCGACTGCTGGTGGGATGTCACAGACCATGTTCAGCCGTGTGCTCCGCGATGTTTTGGCGGCAATGTTGCTCTTCCTGAACCGGTACATCTATTTCCCTAGACTGCGACGACTCACTGACGTGAAGAGTGACTTTTATGCCCTGGGGAGGATGCCGCATGTAATTGGCTCCATTGATGGGACACATGTGGCTTTGGTACCACCACAGGCCCAGGAGCAGGCCTACAGGAACCGCAAGCACTACCACTCGGTCAATGCACTGGTGGTGTGTCTTGCAGACATGACCATCACACACGTGTGTGCCCGTTTCCCTGGTTCAGCACACGATGCCTTTGTGATGAGGAGTAGTCGCATCCCCAGGATGATGGCACAGATGCAGAACCAGTGTGCCTGGCTTGTCGGTGTGTACTGACTTTGTGCCATTGTGTGTGATCTGATCTGTAGTATTCCGCCCACTTTTCCAAGTCAGCTAATGTGCACTTGTCTGTCCGTAGGTGACTCGGGATACCCCAACATGCCGTGGTTGCTGACACCCCTCAGGAACCCTGTGACACCTGCCCAGATGCGCTACAATGAGGCACATGGTCGGACCAGGAGAGTGATTGAGCGGACCTTTGGTCTCCTGAAGAGCCGCTTCCGCTGCCTGGACAAGACCGGAGGGTCCCTCCCATATGCCCCTGCGAAAGTGTGCAAGATTATCATCATCTACTGCATGCTCCACAACCTGGCAGTGCGGAAGGAGTTGCCTCTCATCCAGGATGACAATGACCAACATCCGCCACCTGTGGAGGATCCTGGCCTGGACCACGATGCCAGTGACGATGATGATGATGATGATGGTGATGGTGATGTCCGCACACAGCTCATCACCAACTTCTTTAGCTGAATGTGAGTATCCTGAGGTGTCATGTCAATGATGTGAGTTGGCATGATGTGTGGGTGGTGCTCTGGTGCTGTTGGAGTGTGTCCATGGGCTACTTGACTGGATGTGTGTTGCGATGTGTGGTGACAGGTGGGCTGTACTCCCCAACAGTGTTGACATGCTAACTTGGTTCTGGGTGGGTATCTTGTAACATGTATTGTGCATGAGTTTTGCTGTTCTGTCCTGTACTCCATTGCTTTTGACTGTGTGTCATTTCTGTCCTTCACAGGGTACTTTCAGATTCGTTTGGTCAACTGTGTCCACCGACGACGTGATTGCACATCCAGGCTGGTAGCTGTTGTGTCCCTACAGGTGATGTGCGCCACACCCATGGACTTCCTTCCGTCTACAGTTGTTGACTGTGTGCCCGCTACCAGGTGGGGTTACCTTGCATCTGTAGTGGTTACGGCATGTTGCAACTGTGTAATAAACCTGTGCTTCACTTTGTGATGTGCGTTGTCTGTGGTCACACATTTGACTGCCATTTGCTTACTGCACCTGTGGGCTACTTGACTACAACTGGGAATGGGTGTGGTGTCTGTGCATTGCACCGTCTTCCCTGGCAACATCAGTGTAGGCAATGAGTCAGATGGCCTAGGTGTGTATGTGTCGTGTAGCCCTGGTGGTGTGTCTCCCTCATGTGTGTCACGTTGCCTGTACTCACATGCCTGTGTTGTCCTTGCTGTTGCAGTTCGCATACACAGTGTAATTTTGCAGTTCATCATCCCCATAACAGCACCCACGTTGGAATCACGACAGAGGCAAGTATGGTGTATTAGTGTGTTTATTGTGATACATTTGTGTTAATAGTGCATAGGATGGGTTGTGCTGTACATGAATCTTGCAATCCCAAGTTCCTAGGTGAATTGAAAGTCCGGGTAGACAGGATCCCCAGTATCGGGGCCACAGTTGTCTGACACATTGGTCCAACTTGTACTCCCCATGCAATGTGTGGGAGTAGTGTTGCCGTCAACAGGGTGAACAGTCTGTGCACAAAGGCGAACATCCAGAACAGGTTCAGGCTTCCTGGGAGTTGCGCTTGGCCATCGGCCTCTCACTTTTCCCTCCTCGGACGACCCCTCTTCTTGGGGGGGCCCTCAAGTGCAGGCTGCTGCGGTGCAGGGGACTCTCCGCCAGAGTCCTCCTCCCTCCCTGTGGCAGTTGCAGTTTGTTCGGCACCAGATGTTGTTGGCACACAGGGAGGTGTGGACTGGTTGCTGTTCATCTGGCGGAGGCATTGTAAAATGTCCCTGTGCACCGCCGTCATCTCATGCAGTGCATCCCACTTGGACTCCACGCGGGACATGTGTGAGTCCACACGGGACATGTGTGACTCCACGTGGGACATGTGGGAGTCCAAGCGGGCATGATGGGCAGCCTGCTGCTGTTTAATGTCTCTGAGGAGCCCCACTACCTGGCTGAGCTCTCCGGTGCTGGACTGGTACGCATCAGCTATGCGTACCAGTTGTGGGTCGTCATGCACACCAGCAACGTCTGCAAGCAGCGACCTCTGTCTCCCACCCCTCCCACCACCCCTGCTGACATGTGCAGTGTGTGCAGTGGCATGCACAGATAACCCTGGTCCACCTTGGGGGTTGGTGGTCGTGGTGGTGTCCATGGCCCCAGGTTGGTCCAGGGTCACTGTGCTGGTGTTGCTCCTTATTCTGTCCATGTCGGCAGGGATGGTATTCGTGGTGACAGTCGTTGTAGGGGTGGGTGCAGGGGGTGCAGCTGGTGGTCCTGCTGGTGCTGCAGCTGGTGGTCCTGCTGGTGCTGCATGTTGACTTGCACCGGATGTGCCAGGTTGTTCTTCATCGTCCGAGGAGGACAGAGGCTGTACGACGCCAGTGAGCTCGGCATCCTCTTGAGCCTGGGACTGGGACTCCTCAGCGTCTGCTGCTGTGTCCCCATCATCACCTGTTTTTGGGAGACACAAACAATGTATGTCATGTTTCTGCAGGCATCAATGGTTGACACACATGACAGTTGTGACTGTGCCTCTGGGTGCGGGCCTGTACATTGCATTGTCCTAAGTCGTCACAGTCAGGGGTTGATATTGGTGTGGCACATTGTCCTGCATTATTTGGGCATTTCTATGTATTTTCTGGGGTGTGAACATGGTCTGCATTGCTTGTGTTTGGTTGACAGCCGGACCTCCTTCCCACCCACCCAGCCAGTCAGTTATCCCACCATGGAACGTGCTTGCATTGCAGGGAGTGGAAGTTGTCTCTCAGGATGTCAGTCAGTGGTGTCCTGCTGTTTGTTGGTGCACAGTTGGCAGCAGGGCCTTGTGCTCCCCACAGCAGTAGCCAGTGTCAGCCATCTTGTGAGTCCTTCTCCACTCCCTGTGATGTGAGCATGGTTCAGGGTGGTGTTGATGGGCCAGTTGTGAGGCTGAGCAATGTCTGTGACTACGACTCCCATCATGCTATTGCCTCCACCCCCCTTCCCAGCATGCCCATGCTTCCTTCCTTTTGACTCTGCTTCCCTGTGGGTTGGGCTGGCTGTGCTGACAGGATGGCTGGGAGTGTTGTCCTGGCAGTTGTTTGGCTAAGAGTCCCAAGAGTGTCCCTGTGCTTCACACAACATAACTCAGGGTGGTGGTGCTTTGTGGGATCTTGTGTTAGGATGGAGGGCATTGCATTCTACCAGGTGGGTACTGTGGAGTTTGTGTTGGGGGGGGTGTGAGGGGAGGTGCTGGTGACTATAGTCAGTGCTGCAAGTCCCCCTTCCCACCCAGCCAGCCAGATATCCCACCATGGAACGTGCTTGCAATGCAGGGAGTGTAAGTTGTCTCTCAGGATGTCAGTCAGTGGTGTCCTGCTGTTTGTTGGTGCACAGTTGGCAGCAGGGCCTTGTGCTCCCCACAGCAGTAGCCAGTGTCAGCCATCTTGTGAGTCCTTCTCCACTCCCTGTGATGTGAGCATGGTTCAGGGTGGTGTTGATGGGCCAGTTGTGAGGCTGAGCAATGTCTGTGACTACGACTCCCATCATGCTATTGCCTCCACCCCCCTTCCCAGCATGCCCATGCTTCCTTCCTTTTGACTCTGCTTCCCTGTGGGGTGGGCTGGCTGTGCTGACAGGATGGCTGGGAGTGTTGTCCTGGCAGTTGTTTGGCTAAGAGTTCCAAGAGTGTCCCTGTGCTTCACACAACATAACCCAGGGTGGTGGTGCTTTGTGGGATCTTGTGTTAGGATGGAGGGCATTGCATTCTACCAGGTGGGTACTGTGGAGTTTGTGTTGGGGGGTGTGAGGGGAGGTGCTGGTGACTATAGTCAGTGCTGCAAGTCCCCCTTCCCACCCAGCCAGCCAGATATCCCACCATGGAACGTGCTTGCATTGCAGGGAGTGGAAGTTGTCTCTCAGGATGTCAGTCAGTGGTGTCCTGCTGTTTGTTGGTGCACAGTTGGCAGCAGGGCCTTGTGCTCCCCACAGCAGTAGCCAGTGTCAGCCATCTTGTGAGTCCTTCTCCACTCCCTGTGATGTGCGCATGGTTCATGGTGGTGTTGATGGGACAGTTTTGGGGCGGGCAATATGTGTGACTGCGACTCCCATGATGCTATTGGCTACACTGACTTGGCCAGCATACACAGAATTCCTTCCTTTGAGTGGTCTTCACTGTGTGTTGGTGTTGTTGTGGTGGCTACATGTGTGGATGTGTTTGTTAGTTCTATTTGTGCCACTGCCTAGCTGTAGTTGTGGTTGTGTTTGTACATGTGTTGGCACAGTTGGATGTGACTTTTTGATGGCATGTGTTGTGTTTCTCTGACTGACATACACATTTTGGGATGATTCTGTTCTGGTTGCTGTGTGATTGCTATGAGTGCATGGTTTGACTCTCCCTTGACAGTGATGTGTGTGTGTTTTGTGGCAGTATATTGTGTACATTTGTTGTGTACTCACCAGGCTCTGGGATGTCCTCTAGTCCATATATGCTCACTGGCGGTAGGATGGCCCGCACCTTCTCCTCCCAGGGCCTGAGGTATATTGGCTTGGCAGGAGGGCCACTGCCGGTGTGTTGGCTGTTGATGTAGTCTTGCTTCAGCAGTTTCCGTACCCTCCTGCGCACGTCATACCACCTGTTCTGGATGTCGGTCTTTGTGCGCCGACATGGTGATTGGGCGTTCACCCTGTTGATGATCCTCTCCCACATCTTGGTTTTCTGCGACATGGGGGTCTGTTGGACCAATGTGCCAAACAGCTGTGGCTCTACCCTGAGGATCTCGTCTACCAGGACTTCCAATTCACAATCTAGGAACTTGTGATTCTTCTTGGGGGGCATGGTGATGGGTGGTGATGGTGAGTGATGTGTGTGTTGGTGTGCAGGTGAGGGTGTGTGAGTGTGTGTTTTGCTGGGTATATGTGAGGTAGGTATACGCCTTGCATCGTACTTGGCGTGTCGGGCGCCACGGGTACGTGTCGGTCGGTATTTTTTCCGGATCCGAGTCGGTCGGTGCTTTTTCCGGCCCGAATCGGAATCGACCCCACAGTGGAAAACAAAGCAATCTCTTGTAAAAAAGGGGGAAGGGTTGCAAGGATTGGACATGTAAATAAGGATATCGTCTGCATAGGCAGAAAGTTTAATTTGGTGGGAGTTAAGTTTAAAACCAGTAATATTAGGGTTATGTCTAATTCGTTCAAGAAAGGGTTCTAAACAGAGGAGGAAAAGTAATGGAGAAAGGGGGCAGCCCTGACGGGTACCTCTTTGCAGATGGAAATATGAGGAAAAGAGGCCATTAACAAATACACAAGCGCGTGGGGCAGTATATAGTAGTTTGATATATGAAATAAACCTTTGACCAAAACCAAACCATTGAAGAGTGTGAAGCATGTATTGCCAATTAATTCGGTCAAAAGCCTTTTTCAGCATCAAGTGATAGGGCAGCTAAAGGAGAAGAGCACTTCCCTCCAAGGGCAAGAATATTTGAGAACATTCTGGCATTGTCAGAGGCAAGTCGGCCTTTAACAAAGCCAGCCTGATCTGGTTTGATGAGAAGAGGGATAATCTTTTCTAATCGGGAAGCCAAAATATTTGCAAAAATTTTATAATCATAATTGATTAGGGAGATAGGTCGAAACTTTTTACAAAAGGAAGAATCCTTGTCTGGTTTGGGGAAGACAATAATAAGGGCTTCTAAGAAAGAACCACAGGCTTTAGAATTGGACAGGAATTAATTAAAAAGATCTAATACTTTTGGTGCAAAAATTGAGGAAAAAGCTAAAAATAGTTCAACTGAGAATCCATCTGGTCCCGGTGCTTTGGCCTTTTTTAATGATTTAAAAGCATTGGTTATCTCTTGAAGGGAAATATCATTTTCAAGAGGTAAAAAAGTATCAGGGAGAGAATGAGGTTTGGGGATACCTTGGAAAAAGTTTCAAAATCCCCTTCAGAGGGATTGGTATCCTCTGTGTATAAAAGATTATAATAGGACTGAAATGTGTCTACAATGTCTGAATCAGAGGAAAGAAGTTTATTGGTTGTTTCTGAGTGGATAGGGCCAATATTTTTACGTTCTGATTTGATTTTTAAATAATTTGCTAACATTTTCTCTGCTTTATTTTGGCCACCATGAAATTTAGATTTAATCTTAAGAAGAATGTTACAGGCATCCACAGTGGCAATTTTATTCAAGGTAGATTTGGCTGCAACCAATTCTTGTAAAGTGGAGGAAGATTTAGAGGAAAAATAATTATGCTCCAGGGTTTTGATTTGTTGAAGAGTTTCCTGATATTTAGCATTCAGTAATTTCTTCTTCTTTGAAGAATAGGCAATAGTAAAGGCTCTAAATGATGCTTTAAAAGCATCCCAATTGTTATGGACTGAGGTGTCTGAAGATTTGTTGAAATGAAAAAATTCATTAATAAAGGAGGTTGCTTCTGTTATGAAGGTTCGGTCTGAAAGAAGGTGATTGTTAAAACGCCAACGGCCTTGTTTGCAAGTAGTAAGGGACAAATCAAAAGAAGCAGACATGGGAGCATTGTCAGAAATAAAAATAGACCCAATTTCAGAGGAATGAATACAGGGGAGTAATGATTTAGAGGCCAGAATATAATCAATACAGGACATAGTATGGTGGACAGGTGAAAAGAAAGTAAATTCGGAAGTATCTGGATTACATGTTTTCCATACATCAAACAAAGGACGAGAGGTGATGGCAGACTGAAATGATTTATGAGTTTTATCATGCTTAAATTTACATTTATATTTTCTATCAGAGAAGGGATCCAGCGAATTATTAAAGTCGCCACCAACAATTATATTGGGGTTAGAGATAGAGGATAGTTTCAGTTTAATACAATGCCAGAATTGTGGGTCAGGTTTGACAGGACCATAAATATTAAGAAAAGTGACTTGTATTTTACCAATAATAGCATCAACCAAAACCCATCGTCCATTGGAATCACATTGTGTTGATATTATTTGTGCATTATTTGATTTATGAAATAAAATAGCAACACCACCATGACGATCAAGAGCAGGAGAGAAAACAATTTGATTGACCCATTAACGTTTAAGCTTAAGAGCTTCCA
The DNA here is from genome assembly GCA_963921515.1 of Calotriton arnoldi. Classification (NCBI taxonomy): domain Eukaryota; kingdom Metazoa; phylum Chordata; class Amphibia; order Caudata; family Salamandridae; genus Calotriton; species Calotriton arnoldi. The sequence goes on from CAWUFW010009132.1 coordinate 656,560, forward strand.
CATCATTACAATGAGTTTCCTATAAAAAAGCAACATGAGTATTAAGTTTGGATAAGTGAGACAATACCTTTTGACGCTTGACAGGATGACCTAGACCACACACATTCCACGAGACAACGTTAAACATGTTGATGGGTGAGGGGGAACATATGGAAACAGGAACAATAAGCTGCAAGACCAACGAAAAAGAAAAAGAAACAACATTTATCAAATGATAAAAGAAAGACACTCAAAGAGGTAAAAAGATAATAATGAGAAAAAACCGTGAGGGAAAAAAAAAAAACAGGGAGCGAAAGGAGAGAGGAAAAAAGAAGGAGGAGGAGATAGAGAAACAGATAGAGTGAACAGATCAAGGAAGAGAATCCAGATCTGAAAAGAAATAAATAGCCGGAATGAGAGGAGCATGGTGACGCCGAAAAACAAGGACGGCGGTAGGAATGAATAGGTAAGGAAAAGCCTCCTAAGAAGAAAAGAAATAACAAAAAATAGAAAATAGATAATGAGAGAGGAGAGCAATAGAAGAAGAGTAGTTTAAGAAAAATGAGAGATAAAAAGAGTAAAGAATGGAAAATCACTAGAAAAGTAGAGAAAAGGAACAAATAGTAAAACAAAAAAAACTGCAGATAGATAAAACTTTTAGAACAGTAGCAATCCTTTATCTAAGAGAAAATTAAACATTAGTATCCATGCTACGAGAGGAGATATTGTTGAGAAAGAGTTTGAGTTTCTCAGGATCATCAAAAGAACGCGAGTTTCCTTCATGGGTAATTTTGCAAAAGCAAAGATGAAGGATGCCATACTGGATGTTCAAATGTCGCATTTGAGGACGAAGTGCCAGAAATTCTTTACGTCGAGCATTTGTTGCATTGGAAACATCTTGAGAGATGAAAATATTATGTCCCGACCAAGTGAGACAACGTTTGAGTTTGACTGCCTTCAGAACATGCATAAGTTCGGTGAATTCCAGGAAGAGCATTATAATACCACGTGGCTTGTTTGAATTAGGATGGAGACGACCCAGACGATGTGCTCGCTGTATATTGAGAGGTGAAGAGGATTGAAGATCTAAAAGTTCTGGAAGGAACTTCTGCAAAAATGATAACATGTCTGGTCCCTCAATATTTTCCGGAAGACCATAAAGGCGAAGGTTGTTCCTCCGATTACGATTTTCAAGGTCTTCAGTGTGGAGTTTCAGCTTGTGGATCTCTTGCTCTAATAAAGGAATTTTAGTGGAGATATCTTGAAGGTCGCCCACCCGTTGCTCAAGTTCCAACACCTTTCCCTCCATGACAATCCATCTTTCTTCTATCTGCTTTAATTTTTCATTGGTAGTGGACATAAACGGTTGAAGACCACGTACCTCATCCAAAATAGAGTCAAGAACCGGATTTTGTGAGGAGAGAATAGGAGAAGGCGGATCGTTTTTGTGTCTTTTTGGCTTTGCGCCTGACGAGGATGGTTTTGGCGTTACGTGAAGATCACTGGCCATCTTAGGTTGCTGGCTAGGTCGATGGATAGTGAGTAAAATAGGGTGGATCCGGCCCATAAAAATATTTGCCTCAATGTAAAAAAGAAACGTCACCTCAGATAGTGACCAGTACTAGCAAAAACATAGAATATTTCACCGTCTAAACCAAAAAGAAGAAGGGTTATTCAATGCACAATAAATAGGTGGGAGCACTCAATAATGTAGATAGTCCAGGGTAGTTCAGGTAACCAAAGGGAGTGACATCTTGAGACGAAATCACCAGTACAGTTTCCAGCTCCACCAGCATAAAATGTAGACTGAATTAACGACCACAGAAGAAGTAAATTCCTGAAGTCAGAAAGAAGTGGTATGACATTTTAGGTTATTCGGGAAACTCAACTGTGAGGAAAAAATCGGAGCGCGAGCGCCGCGATTCAAAATTGCGGGCGCCCGCGATTCACGAGGAGATAATCACCGCTGTGGCTCCTGGGCTCAAAAATGAAGTTGGGGAAGCCAAACGCGGCACAGGGACTCACCGCTACATCACACAAGCGGGACCACATTTGGAGCTGCGAAACTCCGCGTCGAGAGGCACTTTTGAGGAAAATAAGCTCTGCGTCTGAGCGGAGCTCACGGTAGGACCGCCATGTTGCTTCGGCATCCAAGCCACGCCCCTCATGTTCTTCATTCTACTCCTGTGTTCCTATTTCCAGTTTTTCCTCGAACGTCATTCCTAATCCTTTCAGTTGATGTTGGTTGTTCGTCTGCTGCCTCCTAAGTGTGGGGGCTCCCAGGATAAAGCCAGATTGTTCACCTTCAAGTGGCACAGGTTCACACCACAGTATTTTTTAAACATTTCTGAGCTCTTGAACCACACCCTAAAGCACCTTATTGCTAGTCAGAGTGCACTATAAGATAAGACAAAACTCTATATTAGAAAGTTATGTAGTGTTCAGATTCATGGATATTACTTAATAAGCTACCTCAACCTTGTCTTTGGGCCTACTAGGTCCGCCTTCACTCGCTGCTGCTCGGCAGGACTTTTCTGGGCACAGCGGCCCTGAGGTGGGCCTGGAGGGTACCCTGTAACCATCTTGTGACTGTGTTGCTCTTCTGGTATCTTGGTGGTCGTCTGTATCTGGAAATTGTGTTTAAATTGCAGAAAGAAGGAGTAAAGCACCTGTGAAGAGTTCTTCAAACCCATGCAGGTTGGGCATTGCAAGAGCCTGAAAAGTGGTACTAAGGTGGCTGGTGATTTACCTCAGATGAAAGGTATCTTACGGAGTCCATCAAGGTGCTACATGCTGACTAAGCGCCAGAACTAAGAACGTTTGGTTGGCAATTGAAGCAAAGCTGCAGGTCCCTACTGAAAGGGTGCAAGTTTTTGAGCTGACATCAGTAAAATTATACTAAACCCTCTTAATAATGTTTTAAAACCATATTTTGCTGATATAAGATAAGAAAACGTACTAGAAGAGATACCCCTGCTAACAGTTAAATTAGTGATGCTGATGTAAATGTAGTGTGGCTACCGAATTCAATACTCAGTTTATGGAGGTGTTTGAGTTAGAATAATTTGAAGGTGTTATGTAAATTATACACTTATGGTATATGTATAAGTTTAGATTGTCTAAACATTTGTGTGGTTTAAGTTTGGTTTGTATGGAAGAAATAAATAGTTTCTATAGAAAGAATAAATAAAGTTTTCCTAACTATAACAAAGTTTAACCTTTGATTTTTTTCATTGAATTTTTAACATTTAAAAAAAAAAATGTGTTTCAAATCATAGAGACCAGTGTCGTTCAGTGGGGTGTTGTATAGTAGAGGAGGGAGTGTCATACAGTGTAGTGTCGGAGAGTGGAGTAGGGTAGAATGGAGTGGCGTAGCATACAGTGGAGTAAATTGTTATACAGTGGAGTAGCGTATTGTACAGTAGAGTGGCGTGGAGTGCAGTGCAGTAGAGTTGAGAGGCGAAGCATAAAGTCCAGTAAACTGTCATAAATTGGAGTAGAATCTTGTGCAGTATAGTGGAATAGTGTGTTGTAGTGTGTTGTAAAGTGTCAAAGAGTGGACTATAGTATTATACAGTGGAGTGTAGGTGATATAGTGGAGTAGAGGGTTGTTTAGTGTAGTATAGGGTCATAGGGTGGAGTACAGTATAGTATAGTGACACAGAGTGTGGTACTGTCTTGTAGAGTGGAGTTGCGTAGAGTGTGGTAGAGTGGAGTGGTGTTGGATTGGAGTGGCATACAGTTGCATAGAGTGGGGTAAGTGTTGTGCAGTGGAGTAGAGTGGAGTCCAGTGGAGTACAAAGCATAGAGTGCGGTAGCGTGTTGTAGAGTAGGCTGGCATAAAGTGGAGTACAGTGGATTGGCATAACATACAGTGGAGTAAAGTGTTGTAGAGTGAAGTGGTGAGTTATACAGTAGAGTGGAGTGGCATGTTGTAGAGCGGGAAAGTGTTGTAGAGTGTAGTACCAGAGAGTGGATTACAGTGTTATACAGTGGAGTGCCATGGAATAGAGCACACCACAGTATGGTAGAGTGGAGTGACATAGACTGTCATAGAGTTGAGTGACATAGAGTAGCGTACACTGAAGTGACATAGAGTGCAGCAGTGGAGTACAGTGGAGAAGTTTCTCATAGAGTAGAGTATAGCAAAGTGGGGTGGAGCGGCATAGAGGGAGTTGCATACAGTGTTGTAGACTGGAGTAGTGTCATACAGTGGCATAGAGAAAAGTAGAGAGCTGTAGAATTTAATTGACAGGAATACATTGTTATACAGTGGAGTGCTATAGAGTGGAGTATGGTGTGGTAGAGTGGAGGGACATAGACTGTTGTTGAGTGCAGTACAGTGTGACTGAGTGGAGTACAGTGGAGTACCGTGGAGTGGCGTTAGGTAGAGTGGAGTGTTGTACATTGGAATAGCATAGAGTTGAGTGATATAGAGTGGACTAGCATAGAGTGGAGTGGTGTAGAGTTGAGTGTCTTGCAGTGGAATAGCATACAGTGGAGTGGCATAGGGAGGAGTGGCGTAGTGTGAAATATCATTGAGTGGAGTGGCGTAGAGTCAAGCTACATACAGTGGAATAGAATAGAATAGAGTGGCATAGACTTGAGTGTTGTAGAGTAGCTTACAGTGGAATAGCATACAGTGGAGTGGTGTAGAGTGGAGTGGCATAGGGTGAAGTATGATAGACTGGAGGAGTGGCATACAGTAGAGTGGCGTAAAGTGGAGTGGCTTAGAGTGGAGTGGCGTAGAGTGAAATAGCGTACAGTAGAGTGGTTTCGAGTGGTGTGGCATAGATTGGAGTGGTATAGAGTGGTACAGTGTAGTGATGTACAGTGAAAAAGTGTAGAGTGGAGTGGCATAAAGTGGAGCGGTGTACAGTGGAGTGGCATAAAGTGGAATGGCATACAGTGAAATGGCGTACAGTGGAGTGGCATAGACTGGATTGACGAAGTCTGAAGTGGCGTAGAGTGGAGTGGCGCAGAGTGGAATGTTGTAGAGTAGAGTGTTGTAGAGTGGAGTAGAGTAAAGTGGAGTGGGGTAGAGTGGAGTGGGGTAGAATGTAATAGCGTAGAGTGGAGTGGCATAGAATGGAGTGGCATAAATTTGGAGTGGCATAGTGTGAAACTGCATAGAGTGGAGTACCATAGAGTGGAGTGGTATGGGGTGGAGCAGCGTAGAGTGGAGTTGCAGAGAGTGGAATAGCGTTGAGTGGAGTGGGTTGCAGTGGAGTGACATAGAGTGAAGTGGCATATAGTGTAATAGCATAGAGTGCAGACGATTAAAGTGAAGTGTTGTACAGTGGAATAGTGTAGAAAGCAGTAGCGTAGAGTGGAGTGGCATACATTGGAGTAGAGTAGACTGGAGTGGTGTAGAGTGGAGTGTCACAGAGTGGAGCTGCATAGAGTGGAGTGTGGTACTTTAAACAACGTAGCGTGAAAGTGGGTGAATGGATGTAATGTGCCAGGAATATAGATTATGGAGTGTAAATGGGAATCTTTAGTGGTTTAAAATAGTGTTAAAGTCATACATTTTAAAATACTTTGTTATATATTGTGCCGCTGTATACCACAGTAACTGTGCAGTATACCAGGGTACATGCTGATGACAAGGCAGTATATGATTGGGTAATGGCTGTCTTTGCAAAACATAAAAGGCAGTTATGTCATTTTCAGCACACTTGGCTGTATTCTGAGTTATGGCCCTAGATATAGGTAAGTCGTATCAGTACTGAATTTGTAAAAAAAAATAGGTGCCAGGGCCCTTGTCAGGAGGTCACTTCAGCATGCACCATGAATTGCCCTTCCCAGCACTGCCATTGACAGTACCAACATAACTACTAACCACCACGCTCCTAAAAGTGTGACTTTCCAGTCTATTCCAGGGCCCCAAAGGTATAAGAATGGCTAGGGTAGCCGGTATTAGTCAATTTTGATGCATAATGAATTAATAAACAACTGTTGTTGTACTCATCTCTATATAGGATAAACAGCACCACCATGTGGCAGACTGCCATAAGCTCCCCCCACGGTCCCTGGGGAAAAGACGAGAAAGAGGCAAAATAAAGATCAGAAAGAGACCGGAAAAAGGTCAGAAATGAGCAGAAAGAGGAAGAATGAAGGACAGCAATGAGCAGAGAGAGGCAAAATGAAGGTCAGAAAGAGGCAGAATAAAAGTCAGAAAAGAGCAGAAAGATGCAGACTAAAGGTCAGCAACAAGTAGAAAGGGGCAAAATGAAGGTGAGAAATGAGCAGAAAGAGGTAGAATACAGGTGAGAAACGAGCAAAAAGAGGCAGAATAAAGGTGAGAAATTAGCAGAAAGAGGCAGACTAAAGGTCAGCAATGAGCAGAAAGAGGCATTATACAGATGAGAAACAAGTAGAACAAGGTAGAATAGAGGTCAGAAATGAGCAGAAAGAGGCAGAATAGAGGACAGAAATGAGCAGCAAGAGGCAGAATAAAGGTCAGAAACAAGCAGAAAGAGGCAAAATAAAAGTCCGATATGAGCAAAAATAGGCAAGATAAGGTCAGAAACAAGCAGAAAGAGGCAAAATAAATGTCAGAAATGAGCAGAAAGAGTCAGAATAAGGGTCAGCAAGATGTAGAAAGGGGCAAAATGAAGGTGAGAAATTAGCAGAAAGAGGCAGAATAGAGGTCAGAAACAAGCAGAAAGAGGCAAAGTAGAGGTCAGAAACAAGCAGAAAGAGGCAGAATAGAGGTCAGAAACAAGCAGGAAGAGGCAGAATAGAGGTCAGAAACAAGCAGAAAGAGGCAAAATAAAGGTCAGAAATTAGCAAAAATAGGCAAGATAAAGGTCACAAACAAGCAGAAAGAGGCAAAATAAATGTCATAAATGAGCAGAAAGCAGCAAAATACAGGTCAGAAACAAGCAGAAAGCGGCAAACTACGTCAGAAACGAGCAGAAAGAGGGAAAATAAAGGTCGGCAACAAGCATAAAGAGGCAAAATAAAGGTCAGAGGTGAGCAGAAAAAAGGCAGAAAACTAGGGGTGGGTGGCAGAGTTTTGCTACTCCACGCTCCGCTTGGAATGTTGAGTTCGGCAAAAACTCTGCCAGTGGAGCGGAGTTTACCAGCGCGCTCACCCCTAGCCATCATCCCCAAAGCAGTAGTATGCCAGGAGGCGTGTTTTCCGAGTGGTTGAGAAAGGGGGCAGAGCTCCGAAGAGGCCTCAGCAATCCTGCTGTGGTCGACTTACTTGTGGCAACAATAGGGGTTCTTGGCCCCCAGCGACCATCAGCAGCCAAGGGGACTTCATCCCCCAGCCAGTAGTGTGCCAGGAAGCCTCCTTGCAGAGTGGTTGAGAAAGGGGACAGGCCTCTGATGAGGTCTCAGCAATCGCCCTGTGGGGGGACTTAATTCTGGCAACAATAGGGGTTCTTGGCACCCAACGACCCTCAGCAGCCAAGGGAGTTCATTCCCCAACCAATAGTGCATCAGGAGGCGCGTTTGCAGAGTGGTTGAGAAAGGGGGCGGGCCTCTGACGAGTTCTCAGCAACAATATGGGTTCTTAGCCCCCAATGACCCTCAGCAGCCAAGGGGAGTTCATTAGGGGTGACCAAGAAATACACCGCCCCCTCACGGAACTCCGTGGAATTTGGCACAGTTGAAGGCGCAAGCCGAAATGTGTAGGCGTTCCATGTGGGGTGTTGCTTTGAACTACGTTTAGAAAATATGAGAATAAACACTTACTAGCACTCAGACCTTTTGCAGCGCCTTTTCTTGGAGTGGCGTGGGAGAGAGCGGCTGGACCTTTGGAGTAGCGATGGTCGTTGTGTGATTATATATATATATATATATATATATATATATATATATATATATATATATATATATATGTATGTATACATATATGGGTATATACATGTATATATATTGCATAATTACAATCCTCCCAACTCAGGCTGAATGACGAGCCCGCAAACCGGAGTGTGATCCTATATTCTTTATTACAGAGAGTCCTCCATGATGCGTTTCGACCCCCATGGGTCTTAATCATATGGGTAGCAATGTTTTTGGTTGCTCTGATTTTTAAACACCAAGGTGTGAACATAAACAAAGGACTTCAACTGAAGTCAGTCGCATTTTATGATAATACTTTAAAATGCCATGTTTTTAAATCAATCACAATGATTTGAAACTTCAGTGCGTACTAATTTTCTTCTTTGACCCCGCAATGAGTTTCTTGATGTTCATTTTTTACTTTATTACTCACATCCTACATTGTCCATAATGCATTGCTATTGCACCAAAGGTTCCAGCAATTGGATTCTTTTTCATAACGACCTTCAGCAGACTCACAAGCTTCCTCTTCAATGCCGTAAGTATGTATTCTCATAATTGCCTTCAAATAAATCAATTTCATATATGGCAGAGTAACGTACTGTATAAAATAAAAGGCCACAACTCTGCTTTATGTAATGTTTCACAGCACTCTGTAATTCAATATTAGTGTTTGCTCCGAGCAGCGCAAGGGTTATTACCCCTATGAACCCTAGCTGTTTCAAAGTCACTCCAAAGTCAATTCAAACGGGCGGGCCTCCCGTCAGCAAACAGTGGCTTCACCTCGTAAATGTGCTTTTTCCTTTCTCCAAAATAGAGCCGGCGGGCATCCTTCACTAATAATTCCAAAAGAATATTTGATGCACAAATCCAGACGCCCAGCCTCCCGGGTCGGGGCTCTCCAGGAGGGAGGGGGGGGGGGGAGGAGGAGAGAGAGAGAGAGTGTATATATTTATATATGTATCTATATGCAAAAAAAGAAGCAGAGGACTCTGGGTAGTTCTCAAGTTTAGGTGGAAAGCAGCTACAGTATAGAGCACTCTCAACACCAGCAACACTCTAAATTTGCTCACCTCAAATGTCTGTTTTTCTATCAAAGTCTTTAAGCGTAGGATTAGCACAGTGCCATCCATGCCGAGATAGAAAGGGACAATACATCTTATATATATATATATATATATATATATTTTATTTTTTCACAATTCAAAATAATTTTACTTAGTTAACAGTATTCCCTATGTGGTGTTGTTTTAAGTCCCGGCCTACATTATTATCTGGAGGAGTGTGTTGCAGTACCTGTGAGTGGCCATGTGTGTCAGGGACTTGGGCAAAGGCTGGCGACTGGGTAGAAAACGTAAACAGAAAGAGGAGTACAGCGCTGCCCAGGATCACACATGAAGTCAGAGGAGAAAAGGGATCCAAAGGAGAAGCCTGCACAAAGGAACAAGATGGCTAAGACTCAGAAAGGACAGGCACTCATGAGGCAATTTGGCATTCAGAATAACTACACCCAGATCAGACATGCAAGACATATATATATATACACAACAACATTAACAATAAAGGGAATGTGGGGTAAAGCACTCGGGAGCTCCACACGGTAAAACTGAAGCTCAATAAGTTCTTCACCCACAATTGCTGTTACAGATACTGGCTGCAAATACCCACATCTAGGATATGCATTCAAAGGCAGGGTCTGTGGAGCTGATACCTATGGTGATGTTATAAATGTAACTCAAAGACAATACTCACAGTGAACAAGAAACACCACGTAGGTAGTCACCTACGCCCACGGATACTGGTGATCAAACAGGAACATGCAAGGTAGTAACAGCAAGGGTGTAGAACTAAACACAAGCACAATAGACAAGGAGCTAGCAAAGAGGAGTGCTTAACAGGAAAGGAAGGAAATCACAGGGCACACTTGGCAGAAAGCAAGTAACAAACATACAAGATGATAGAAGCAAGACAGCAGGAATAGAAAGACAGCAAACTAGGAACTGGAACCAAGGATATGGGAAGAAAGGCAGGGACAGAATGGGAGGCTACAAGGGTATACTAGAATAGTGCTGGATCAGGAGTCAAGAAAACAAAGTAGCACTGAAGGCTGTGCTGGAGCAGGAACAAGAATTGAGCAAAAGCTCAAGAGCCAAGGTAGCACTGCAGGCAGTGCTAGTTCAAGAACAGGGAATTACTAAAGCTCAGGAGTCAAGGAGGCACTGCAGGCAGTGCAAATTCAGTAACAATGATAGCTATAGCTCAGGAATAAAGAAATTACCAAAGCTCAGAAAATACTGGAAACAAGGATATCAAAAGTTCAGGAAACACTGGAAACAAGGGTCGGTCTCACCGGTACACAGCTACAATGACCAACTCTGGACTGAAGGGAGCTAGGGCTTAAAAGAGCTCACAGTAATCACATGCATCAGGTGTGAGCAGGCTAGCATCAGCGAGCCACATGTGAGCTGAATTCCTCCACCCATCCTTGGCCTGCAGGGGTGGAGTTGAAGCAGAGAGCAGGGAATTCTAGGTAATAGAGTTTCAGGAATGAGCAGGCTGGCTTCCACAAACCCCAGCATGGATTGGGAATGGATGGCAATTTCCAAGTAGCGTCCAAATGGCTAGAAGTCAGGATATGCATGCAGGGGAGTGTCTGGAAGCTTATCGGAACACTGGAAAGTGCCACAATTCGGCCCCCTGGTGGAGGGCACGAGAGCGCAGACAGCGAATCGTGACAATGTGTGGGCTTGACTAACTTCAAAGCAGGGCTGGAATACACATATTCCTATGTGTGACCTTTATATCTGTAGTATCCTGAGAAGTGTAGTGTGTGAATAGCAATGGTTTTTACTAATTTGAGGGTGGGTGTTTGCATTGCCATGTCCCTTCCTAAACCCCTCCTTACCCCTCCCTAAATAACTCTTTAAATTTCCCCAATCCCCCCCATTTAGCAGTAAATATTACCCATTTTCTAGCCAGTTATCCTGCCCCTCCAATATTTACTACAAAACATATACCTACGTATGCAGAGATCTCCAGCATTTGGTGGTGACCTCTGCACAGAAAGCAAAGGAGAGATGGAGGTGGAGGTCTCCGCATGTTGGTTTATAAGCAGCATTCTGTAGTATGTGTGTAGTACTACTGTAGTAGTACTTTACTTACTAGAAAATGTTGTTTGTCAATAGGCCCTAAATCTAGCTCTAAGATAGAGTTATTTTGGGACATACACTGCTTATGGTAGGGGTTTGTTTGTAATTGAATGTCTTCCTATGGCAACCAAAAAAAGAAGGTGAGTTACGTTCCTCGTCTCTTGACTGTCTATATGTTTCAAGCTTATATAGGTCCAAATCTGGTCTGCGGAATTTCATCAGAAAAGTAGGAACCATTAACAATCTACAATGACTCAGGACTACCTATAATGTAAGGTGCTGTGATGTGTGTTCGTGATTAGATGTGCTTATCCTCAGTAACAATCCGTTGTGCTTATTTTGCATGAAGCTGGAATTGTTGATTGTTTTTCCTTTTGTATCAGAGCTGTGCTACAAGAAATAGTACAACACAGTAAATCCTCAGAAGTCTCAGTAATACAGATCGTAAATTTCGTCGTTAAACAGGATGGGTGAGAAACAAACAGCACATTTGAAAATTCTGTCCTGGAATGTAAACGGTTTAAGGGTAAGGGGGAGACGGGAGAGGCTACTGCAGTATATAAAAGACTGCCCAGCTCAGATAATATTTATACAGGAAACACACTTGACTGAAAAGGAATGTCTAGAGATTTTTAGGGTGAAAAGATGGGTGCAACAAGTGGTATGTACAAGACACTCATCAGTAACAAAGGAGGTGGCCATCCTGGTAAAACAAGATGCTAATATCACCATAGCGGAGAGTGTCTCAGCTACTGCAGGAAGATGGCTTATTGCAAAACGTAGGCTCTCAGGACAAAGCTTTACATTAGTTGGATATTATGGACGGAATCAGGATGAAATTGCTCCCCTGAAGGAGGGTGCTAACAGAACTACTGAACTTCCCGGATCTGATTATCATGGCTGGGGATTTTAATGTAGTCCTGGATAATTTTTTAGATAGATCCACAAATAGTAGAGCTGCAGTGAATCCCAAAATGGCAGGGCAGATAAGGGGAATTATTGAGCAAATGGGTCTTTGTGATATTTGGCGACAGAGGACTGGAATCAAAGAGGGGATATACTTACAATAATAGGAAGTATAGCCATCAATCAAGAATAGACTATTTTTTAATTGACACAACTTAAAAGATATGGTACAAGACATCAAACACATTGGGGCACATTTATCAGACCACTCAGTGGTGATGCTAGATTTAAACTTAATAGAGAAGACCATTCAGTCCAGATGGACAGTTGATCACACTTTGCTATTAGAGGAAGATGTAGTAGAGCTATTGAACAAGGAAACAAAAGAGTTTTTTGAAGCAAATCTAGGATCTTCCTCGGTGGGAATAGTGTGGAACGCATATAAGGCCTATTTAAGAGGCAGAATAGGAAGTTTATCGGCAGTAAGAAGGAGGGCCTATCGTGAAACTGTTACAATTTTAGAAGAGCGAATCTGAGAATTAGAAAGGGAATTAGTCACCTAAAGATCAAAGCAGGGCGACATTCAGGCTTTCTTTTTGGACAAGCGGTGTCTAAAACAAACTTAGCCAAGGTATTGGAAGAAAGGGTTAGAAAGGGAAGGGAGGCCAGTAGGCTAGCCCATTTTGAATATGGCGAGAGCTGTAGTAAATTGTTAGCATGGAAAACCAAAAATGATCAGGTGAGGAACATGGTTAAGCAGATTAAATGTGAATGCATGGGGGTCGAGCTGAGCGGTAAAAAGGAGATTGAAGAAGCTTTCTTTAGGTATTTCGAAAAAGTATACCAGGAAAAGGTAGAGACAACTGAAGTGGGGGTGAGAAATTGGCTAAAGCAAGAGCATTTTACAGTGTTAACAGTATGAAAAAGCAGGGTTTTGAATGATAAGATAAACAGGATGGAAGTAGATCAAGCACTCAAGGAGGGAAAACAGGGGAAGGCACCCGGCCCGGATGGCCTGCCTCATGAAATTTATAAAGTACTGGCAGGAATGCTAGCACCAATATTAATGGAGATATTTAATGAGGTAATTGTGAAAGAAGCTAGAATGCCTGAGTCATCGAAGGAGGCCATCATTACTTTAATCCTGAAGCCAGGGAAATGTGCCAAGAACTGCAACTCATATAGACCGGTGTTGTCATTAAACTGCGATTATAAAATCTTTGTGAAAATCCTGGCGGGTAGGCTTAATGGGGTAATGGCAGACTTCGTACATGAGGACCAGAAGGGGTTTATACGAGGTAGATCTTTAAAGGAGTTGACACACACCCTTGTCGGCTCAATAGATTTGGTACTGCATATGAACTTCCTCTTGTAGTAATTGCGCTAGACGCTACAAAAGCGTTTGACCGTGTTAACTGGGCTTTCCTACAGTTATGAAATCTCTTAACCTGGGAACGAAGTTTTGTAAAACACTTGCGGGAATATATGCTTCACCAGTAGCAAGGGTGTTGGTAAATGGCTCTCTGACGGATCCTTTTAAAATAACAAGAGGCACAAGACAAGGTTGCCCTCTGTCGCCATTATTATTCGATCTATACATTGAACCTCTTGCGAGGAAAATCAGAAAGGACCCGGAGATTCTGCCCTTTAGATTTAAGGGTTGGGAAAAGAAATTAGCTCTATACCCGGATGATCTCTTGATTTATACGACGGACTTGCAGAAGACCATGAGTCATGTTTTGGCATTAACAACAAATTTTGGCAAGGTCTCAGGATATGAGATTAACAGAGAAAAAACTGAGATAATGGCCTGGAACACGGAGGAAGGTGAGGAAAAAGTGAAAAGAGAGATGAGATATTTAGAGATCAAGATAACCCAAGACATCACTGAATGAGCCAAGGAAAACTTCAACAAAATCAAGAAGGAAGTGTGTAACTTGATGATGAACTGATCGCATCTCCCGCTCACCATATTCGGCCGAGTTAACTTGGTAAAAATGATTATCCTCCCAAAGCTCATCTTTTTATTTGATTCAATCCCGCTACCTTTCAGGAAGTAGTGGTTTGGGAAGCTGCAAGGCCACATTAGTAGCTTCATTTGGTCTTCCAAAGGTCCCCATATAGCATGGAAGAAGCTGAGAAGGAAAGTAAAGAAAGGGGTTCTAGCGATACCAGACTTACAATTTTATTCCTGGGCATTCTTGTTGAAAAACGGGAAAATGCTGCTAGATAGACCTGTGTGTTCAGAAATAGGCAGATTACTAGCTGAGATGTTAAAGGATGTAAAAGGAGGGGAGAGTGGTTTCTTGCATAAGTACGCTGATCCCAAATACTTCAAAAAAGTCAGACTGAAAATTCTACAGGGCATGGCAGAGACATGATACAGGATTAAAAAAAGCTTAAAGCTACCGTAGTTTGGAAATCTTGCTCCAATCTGGGATTCTCTGGGCTCCCCGGATTGGACAAAAGACAAGCTGGCAAATCCGTTAAGGGAAGCTGGTATGTCGAGATAGGAGCATTTAATCTTGGAAGGACACTTGATAACATGGGAGATGTGCAGAGAAAGAACGGCGAATAGAGTGTCAAGATTCAAATATCTCCAAATCCAGAGCTGGTATCAATCGGCCAGCACAACGATAGGGGGGCCAAATGAATTTGAAGAGAGGCTGATGTCAGGAATACTCATGAAAAAAGAAATATCTATCTGGTATTGGATGATGATCGACCTAACAGATGGAGAGTTCACGTTGCCGTCGGAGTAGTGGGGGAGATACTTGCCGGAGTCTTCGCTGGAGAACTTATGGCAAGTATCAATGTCTATGCTTTATAAAATAGTAAAACCTGCTTATTTAAGAAAGAATCATTTGTTTATAATCCATAGGGTATATTGGACCCCACAAAGATTATTGAAATTTGGGAATGGAGGAGATGTGGCTACCCGAAGTGCGGGCAACTGAAAGAGGATGATTTCACATGTTTATGCAATGCCCTAAGATACAGCCATTCTGGGAGGAAGTGAGTCAAACTTTATCTGACATCCTGAAGATACAAATTCAGGTAAGCGTATCCTTGATTTTTTTGGGATGTTTGGACGGACAGTTAAAAGAGGATAGGGAGCACTCGAAGTCGATATTTGATGTAATACTGTTGGCACACAGGGAAATTTGTAGAAAATGGGTCGCCTCAAACCCTCCCCGCTATGAAGATTGGATATTAGCAGTAAAAAATATTGCTAGTCTGGACATATCTAACAACGGAAAGAAAAGGTACGATTTTTGGCAGGAAGAGGTAGAATTGAGGAGAGGTCCGATAATTAAGCCTACTCCGCCTCGGCTGGCACATATCCTATTCAGCAGAGATTGCTTGAAGGAAGTGTGGTCAGGAGAAAGGGTTTTCACAATCCAAAGCAGTAACAACCGAATCCCCTTTCTTTCTTTTCCAGCAAAAGGGCAGGAAAATCCAGGAACGGGCTATGGAATGGAGTTTCTGAGGCAAATGAGGACAATAAAAAAAAAAACACAGTATGACCATAGGACATATATCTCTGTAAGCAGTTATCCCATTGTGTTATGAGCTGGCTGCAATACTGAGTAACATTGTGTCCCCTCTCCAAACTTGTGAGTTCAACATAAATTCACTCTATGCTATGAGATATAGAAGAATCGCAAGGATTTGTGTAAGTGAAGTCATACAGCACACCACTCACGCCAATTCTTTATGGCATGTGACATCCCACAATAAGTATCTTTTATGTATAGTTTCAAAGTAATTGGGACTTAGCTAAACTCTAGGTGCTAAATTCACCTAAAATCATTAGTGAATAGCTCCAGAAAGAGAAATGTCTAGTCTATTCACTTGTTTACAAACATTTGGAAAAACAGCAAAATAGGAAAGCGATAACGGTCGATGGAGAGAATGACTTGAGTCACTAGAAGCATTTCTGGATGTGATAGCAGAATTGTGTGATAAATATAGTTATAGAGGATTCTTAAAGATTTGGTGAGGCGTGTGGGACATAACAGCAAAAGTTTGATCAAAACATTACCGAGGAAAAAGACAGGAACATATGAGAAGCTCAAACAAGTACTCTGCTCTCACTTCAACCCTAACTGAAATATAGATACTGAACTTAACATATTCAACTCAGCATGTCAAGATCAATGTGAATCCATAGAACCATCTGTTGCTTGGATGGAAAAAGTGGCGGAACATTGGCAGCTCCATACTTATACAAATGAAGTAGTAAATCAACAGCGGGCAATATATTGATACATGTCAAGCCTAAAGCAGTGCAAGTTCTTCAAAAAGGCTAATGCTTCTTTAAAAAAAAATGTGAAAGAGCAAGAACAGAAGAACAGACAGAGGACAAATGAAAAAAACACAAAAGAGGAGATATCATCCATGCATAAGATTAAAAGATAGTCATGAAAGATGAACACAGAAGGAAGCTCTACAGTATCACTGACTGGTCAGCCATGAGACAGTACCATCAGGGATGAAGAACACTAAGGGGCCGATTCCGATTCAGGCCGGAAATCACTCCGACCGAGCCGGACCCGGAGAGATTTCCGACCGAATCGGACTCTAGCAGCCCGACCGAATGAGTACGATGCGTACGCATGCAATCGGACTCGATTCGGTCGGACTCCCATTGGAGCTGGTCGTACAACGCGTACGCGGGCTGCCATTGACTCAATGGGTGCGAGGCGAACAAGGGCACCCCCTACAGCGGGTACGCGTCGATGCGACTCGCGCCGTACATGCACAGGTAGGGGGGACCCATGGGTCCCCCCTGTGTGCGACTCGCGTGGCTACACGTACAGGGGGGTCCGACACGGACCCCCAAAGTCCGGCTCCGACTGCCCTTTGGAGCCGGACGGCGCGAGTCGGTCGGACTGCTCGAGGCGCGCATCGTACTTGCCCGGCCGGGGAACGTCTCCATTGCGCGGTGCGAGTCGTGTCCGTGCGAGTCGGTCGGAGCGGGTCGGACCCGCATACGAGTCGGTCGGCAATTTCACGTGCGCTCGCATCGTACTCGCTCGCCCGGACGCACGTATGAATCGGTCGGGAAAGAGGGCTCCGAATCGGATCCGGTTAAGCCGAATCCGATTCGGTGCCCTACCGGCTGAGATCGGAATCGGCCCCTTAGTCACCACTAGGAAATGGGTATGTAGAAAGAGGAGAGATCCGCCAAGACCTTTGAGCCCAGAGGCAATGATGTGAGTGCCAGAAAAGCACTCATCTGTTATGGAGTGACGATTAGCTGCTGAGGATCCCAGGAAAGTGAGAAGGAAAAGGAGATATCTATAAAGAGAGATGAAGATCAATTGTGCCAGTAGTCTCACTGATAGAACAACAAGAAATCTAGGCAGAAAGACACGCATTCTAAAAGTAAAAGGTCAACGAAGGGAAGCAGTTCCCAAAAGCCCAACTGCATGCAAAAAACACAGACCACAAATGCACAGCAATAATGCACAGAGATATAGAGGTGACCCTCATACAATGGTCAACCTGAAAGGAAGGGAACATGGACTTAACTTTTGGCAATAATGCAACAAAAGCAGCTGGAACTAAAAGAAAATCACATCTCACCCAAAAAAGACAACAACGACCTTCAAAAGGAAATGATGAGACTCACTTGGTGTAAGCACCACAAACGTAATGAGAATAAAAGCGACATGCAAACTTTCAGATAGAAGGTCACCGGAAGACAAATCAAATCAAGAGAACATTGCACAAGAGTTTACTGGCGCAATGGAACAAACATCCACACATCGTGGTGTACCATCTCGCAGTAAAACATAGACTTGAACATAAAATCATCTCCTGCAAAGGGCCTAGTCTAACTAGCACCAACATCCCCTAGACTAGATGCAACATTAGCATTCCACCAAAAAGACAACAAGAAGTTTCCTCTTCTTCAAGTGTGGGCTGTCATGCCTTCTTTTTTCAAGGCTATGAGATAAGGAGGCTGATCCGTGCCTATGGATCAATTACTACAAAACTTGTTTTTCCACTATTGTATCATGAGAAGAACATCAGGATCTTTCAGGAGAGGCCTTAGTTGCTGAGCACCACTTCCTGCAGGAAGGGAGCTTTGTGAAGGGCTAGGAAGACTGACCAGAGAAATTCTGGTCATAACCGGAACTGTGTAACTATTCAGAAAGAATAAAGAATGCTTAGGGATACATAGTAGTCTGAGGGTTCACTTAGTTGACATAAGGTCCCTACAAGTAGAGATGACAAATATAAAACTTGTGTCTCACTGCTCATATGTCAGAGACGTGAGTACATGGACATCGGTTTGCTAAAATGTTAGCGGTAGTGAAAGTGACATCCCACACCCTTGACCTTAATGACATCACAAGAAGTGACACCATACGATCCTTGAGCCTCAGTCTTCTTGGGAAATGATGTCACATGCTCTTAACCCTAATGACATCACAATAATTGACATCACTGAAGTTCCATAATAAATGCATGGTGAATATAATACCACAACATAGACAAATGTCTGTTATAAGTTGTTGACATGATATGCGAAGGGGTCATTACACATTTCTCTTAGTATTACATGAAAAAGTATGTGTTCATCTGAACAGGATATAGTGCCACAAAATATACTGAAGCACTGGGAACCTAAAATGTTTATACCACAAACTGTCATGATTTAATAGCTTCCCTACTGTATACTGCAATGAGAAATGTGTTGGTAAATCATATGGAGAGAGAAAAAGAGATTTTCATCAAAAAATTGTTATGTCCACATGTATTAATTGAGGTAGATCATATATTGAATATGAAGTTTATTATTGGCCTAAATTATTACTTACTGTTAAAACATTTTATTTTACCATCATTTGCAAGGCTCTATCACTGGTGTGAAGTACAGAGAGAAAGGTTTTATTCAGAAACTACATTTTTTTATGTATTCATAATAATGAAACATGGTAACAACATTGATGAAATGTTTGTTTTTAGTTCATTTTTTAATTAATCAGAAGAGTGCACATTGCTCTGCTAAATGTATGAATTTTTATAAAACCTAACTAATATTTAATGTTTAAGTCCCATTCCCAGTGGAAGCTGCAGGAAGTAAACAGTGCTCATTAAGTCACTGTTTACATTTACCTTCTGCTCATGGAGCGATAGCCAATGATTATTCAAAGTGATGGGCCGCAATACTTGGCTCGCATTGTAGCAAGTGATCCTGACATCTTCTCAGGAGGGTTTCAGGGAGGTCTCACCAGGGAAGATTTCTTAAAAACATGACTTGGTAGTGCATTGTAAAGCACAGTTTACACATAAATATGCTAAAATAAAAACCACAAAGTCTGAAAAAGCACTCATTAAATGCTCAAATCTTTCAAGGTGCGCCAGGCAAATTTACCCAGATGTTCCCCAAGAGTTGACCCCATTTTGTCCAAAATGAGGTTGGGGTACCCCACATATGCCAAAAAGTACCTCCAGTGTGCCAGGTCCAGCATATTGTCATGGGTGTCTCTATAGTCCATAAATTGCATACAACCTGCCACTGCCAGAATTTTGCCATTAATGCTGTCCTTAAACCATAGGTGATCCTTATGTAAAAAATGATCTCTAATATGTCAAGTCCAGCATTTTGTTATGATTTTCCCCCTCCTATATACCACGGTTGTCCTTCCTTATGCCACAAATTTCCTTCAATGTGCCAGCACCAGTATTTTGCCATGGGTGACCCCTATGCCAAGAATTTCCTCCAGCATGCCAATGCCAGCAGTTTTCCATTGGTGCCCTTATGCCAATAATTACATCCTGTATGCCAGTGCCAGCCTTTTGTCATTGGTGTCCCTATATGCCATGTATAACCTCTAGTGTGTCCTTGTTTCTTAGCATGTTGTCACAGGTGCCTCTCGTGTGAAGAACTGCCTCAAGTATGTCAGTGCCAGAATGTTGTCATGGGTGCCTCTTTAAGGCAAGAATTATCTTCAGTATACAAGGGTCAAGGGCACACTCACAAGCATAACACCTCAGTCTCACTCACACAACTATATTCACTCATTCATACTCAAACTCTTAATCATTCATTCTCACTCACACTTATGCTCGCTCACTGCCACTCACTCTCACTCATTCTTACTCACTCTCACACTGATGCTCGTTGATTCTCATCCACATACTCTCACTTTTTTGCACTCACTCAATCTTTCTCTCACTCACTCATTCTCTCTCACTGACTCTCTCATACTCAGCGACAATTAGAGGCACATTTACTTAAAAAATTGTGCCATGCAGTGCAGCAACCAACATTGCTATGCTGACTTGTGCTATGGGAAGAGAGCATTGCAGAGTCATATCTACTAAGATATGTCACTGCTGCTGTCTTTCCCAAGGCTGCTCCACAAACAGCCTGCCTAGCACCATGCATGCATTCCTTTGCACCATCGTAGCATAGGTTTTGACTTGAAAATTAACCCTCCAGTGCAAAATACTATGCCCAGACAAACTTTAAACTTTTCACACGTTGGCTGTGTATTGTATAGTGCAGCACCCACACATTGTGTAAAAAGTTAGAAGAAATGAAAACATTTCTCCAACATAACACCTGTCTCAAGAAGGTGTTATTTTTTTGTCCAAAGCCGTGGCTAGCATGTTTAACAGATAGCACTTTGATCCACAAACCCTGGGTTCTAGTGTTGGAACACCCATATAACACCCATGGCATGCCCTCATGATGCAAAGTACTGCACAGCAGCACAAAGCATTAATTGTGCTACTTTAAGGCTACTTTCCAGAGTAAAAAAAGGTTTTCCCTGGAAAGTAAATAGTTTATCAAGGCTCCGCCAGTTGGCGTCGCTTTGCGTGACTTTACACCTGTGCAAAGTCTCGATAAATTTGCCCCTCAATCTCAGACATTCTTACTCATTCTCACTACCTGTCACTCACTCTCACTCTCTTTCACGCATAAACACACACATTGTTCACAGACATGCTCAGATATACACACGCTCTCACACAAGCACAATCTCACCTGCATGCACACAACATACATTTAAAAGCATTTTATTTTACTTACCACAGCTGCCAGAGAAGGTACCATTCCAGACCCTACTGCTTCTTTTTTTATTTTGCTAGTAGTGAATAAAACACTATTGTTCGCTATTAGCATAATAAATAAAAAATGGGCTGGAAAGCAAAGTGTAGCCGGGCACCTACAAGGGCGAGCACTCCTGTGTTAGTGGCACAAATTTTGCCACCTCTGAGGCCAGGGTTCCCATAAAGCAGGGGTGCCAAAGGGCAAGCCAGGGGTCGCAGATGTGACCCCTGTTGACTCCTAAATGTCGTCCATGCGTGAATAACCAGGTTTTAAATAGAGTCTTATGGATAATGCTTTCTTTCTTGGGGAATCCATAAATAGTAAAATGGTTGGTTGTGCTCATAAAAAGGCAGCTTTTAGACTTGCAGATTGTAGATGTTTGCCCTATAAACTCACTCTGGTTTGTATTGAACTGCTAATGGCACCAAGATATCCACTCCTTTAAGGGAGTAGTATGGTCTAGTATTTAAGTTGGGCAATGTGTAATCAGTAGGCCTCCTGTTTTACACACTACTAAAACGTGCGATCTGTGTGTGAACCCTTTATATTTTTTACCTTTATCCTTTAGTCGCAGTTTTCTTTTTTGACAAACCCGAAATTGCTTACACTTATGCTGTCCATCAGTATTCAACAATTTGTAGAACCTGCACATTAAAAGTGGAGGAATGAGGAATGTATTCCGCCATGATCTGTGTCATTGTCATGTACAAAAAGTGGCCTTGAAGCGCCTGTATCTCACCCTGGGGGTCAAGGAGGCGCATGCATGTATGGATGACAAGGGTGTTAGTTCTTCTGACCTGTGTGTGTAAGGTGCAGGCTGTTGTTTCTCTGAATTCTGGAGAAGCACTCCAGTCGTATAGAAAGCAGATGGTTTATAACTGTTGTATGCACAGAAATCTTCTGAGGCCGGCGCCTTCGGCAGATGCCGCACTACAAACATTTGACTTTGAACCCAAATGACCCTTGAAAGAAATTGTGTGGAGTGCTTCAAAGCCGCCCTGACACGAGCCTCTTCCTGAAACCTGAAGATCACAGTTTCCCGGCCTCAAGCAGCAATCTGGATGATACAAAAGAGCTCCATTATAATTGGGTAATAATAATTGTATGTAAAACTGTCCTTAAAGCACTTTAGATAAACACGTACTATATAATTACCTAAATTGCTGTTATTACTGTTAAATGTCAAATCCACTGTCATATTATCCCAACACACTCTCTCCCTCCTTTTAAAGTTCTGGATTTGTAGAAGGGCGATTTACAGCAACTAATGATTATTATTAGTATTGCAAAGTGTCAGTCATAGGTGTAAAAGCGTTTTGCAGTTTTCACTGACATGGCTTGTAAATGCATTGTTTAAATCAATTTTCTTCTTTTTAAAATGTTTCCTCTTTGATAGATGAGGTTGGTGGTTTGTATAATGTTAGGTGTTGGCAGCGCCGGATACTGACCATTAACAGACGGAAACTACTTGGGTCTTTAGCTTGGAAATCTGCTCTCTCAGGAGAGACCATACTTATCACACACCACAGAGTGGAATTGGAGCAGCGTAATTTTAGCTCCGCCCTTACACGCCACAGATACGCAATATTTACGTGCACTTAGCGCCATATACTCTGTGTGCTTTCACTTTATTAATGTGATTTGAAGTATCTAAGTATACTATGGAGATGCATTCACTGTAGAAAGTAGTCATTCATATACATGTGTGTTCTAATACTTTCATTATAATGTTATAAAATGTATTTTTTGCTCACATTCATAACTGTGTATTTCGAGTAATACTGCTTTAAACAGGGGGGTATCATAAGGTCTCATCAAGGCTCCCCTTTTCTCCCAGTTGCCCCCCACTCCATATCTACAATCTTCAAGCTCTTGGGGCAATTTTTTATGGAGTGGAACCTTGGACCCACATGGATGTTAGAAGTTTGGAAAAAGTTGAAAATCGGTTCCTGTGACTCCTCACTAATCTCCCAGTTAGTACCCTGCGAATCCCCCTGCGGTTTGATATGGGGGTTAGACGACTCTCTGACAAAGTGGGTCTTAGATCAATATTGTATTGTCATAGAATTTATGCGATTTCACCACTATTGCCATACCAGCAGGGCTTGGAGGATGTTATGAGGCTTCCGGGGGCCTCCAGAATTCCTGGCCTTAGGTTTGTCCGTCAATTGAGTGAGATGGGGTGTGGGAACCTTTGGTCTACCCGTAAGGAAGATACAGGGCTTTTGAAAGAGGCACTTAAGCATTTATATTGGCAATATATATACAATTTGTTTCTGGGTTCTGCCAGGGTGGGTTCCCTCACCATCGCCTTTCTTGAACACAAAGATGGTTATGTTGCAGAAGGATATTTAGATGAGATTGAACCTCCCCTAGCCAAAACTTTATATATGAAATTTCGGTTTGGGACCCTGCCTCTTTGGTCAGTCATTGTTAAGTGGCTGCATGCGTTCAATAATTCAGATAGGAATTGCCCTTTTTGTCCCCAGGTGTCTGAGACCATTGTTCATGTTGTTATTTTTTGCCCGTCTCATGCTGTGTATAGAAGGAAGTGAATCTTACCACTTTGTCGTAACCTGGGGTTTAGAAACTGCAGAACAGCAATCAGGGTCCTTAACCCCTTCGGTGCTCGTGACGAGCTCAGCTCGTCATGCTGCGCGGTTGCGCTGTGCGCATGACGAGCTGAGCTCGTCACGACCCCACCCGCGATCGGAATGTCCAGCACACGAGCGGAATTCCGATCGCGGTCAAGGGGTTAAAAGTGATGTAAGACAATTTATTGTATTTGGTGTCTCACGTTTTCAATTCAATAGGTGGAGGCTCAGGCAAAAAAGTTTTGCCTCCTGATGGTTTGGGTTTTGGAATACTTTGCTTTTAGAATTATGAAACAAGCGAGTCTAGGGGTAGTAACCGCTCTGAAGGGCCCTTATGTTTAACATGGAATATTGTTGACCTGTGCTCGTGGTTTTATTAATTATGTTATTTTAGGCATTTTTTATTATTATACTTTTCAGCTTTAAATCCATTTATGATGATGATGATAGAATTGACTATGTGTTTGTACTCTGCACGGCTGTGCTTTATAATGATAAGGTGATGATCTCAAACATTTCAATTGTTTATGCGATTTTGACACGTACGTTAAGAGGATTGATTATAGGTTTGCTACGCACTTTAGGACTAATAGTCTAAATGGTTTTAACTCGGCATGTTTCTATTACTGTATGATGTGGTTAAGTAATTTTTGTACTGTAATTGGTGTCCTCTTCTTTTATGGATTTTGTAAATCAAAAAAAAGATTTATGACTGACTGCTTTACCGAAAATTGCATTTCTCATTAATATTTTTACTTTTATTCTGTACTTGTAGGTGCATATATAATCCTGTTTTTGAAGTGCACCCTGACTGTCTGACTAAGTCAGCCTAACCAACAGCCTTCAAGCATTTGATCTACATGTTTAACCATCAATGTGAAAGTTTTGCTTGCACTGCAATATTCTTTCTGTTGCAGGTGCGTTAACATGATCTCATAGCAAGTGAAAGGCATATTGTGTATTAGAGATAGAGAGGTACGGGAGGAAACATTTGGCAAGGACAAGAGGCACTATCGAACTGAGTAAAGAAGACTCCTATTCCCATTGTGTCAGGAGCAGGGAGACATCCAAGGTCGTCCTGATGCTCAAACCATAGGACTTGCAATTTCGGACAAGTGAGGCCCGCCCTGGTTTATCTACAAATGGTTTGCTATGGAGTTCCAAGTTTTCTATCAGGAGCCCTAAGACACAGGAAGAAGATGTTTAAGGATTAGAGAGCTCCTATTTGATTCTGTGTCTAGGTGCATTTTTCCCGCATTTTAAATTGTGGCATGTATCACAGATTATTCCCAGTGACACTGTTTTTGTGCTTGCACTGTAACATTTGCACTTTACATGTCCAATTTTTATACTTTTGATTCTGTGTTTTCTTGTTCTAATCTCTTGCTTTAACTTACCCTTCTTACAAAAGGTTTCAGCTGGTTTTTATTCTTATCAAATTGGAAATGTACATGCACTATTAGTCTGTTTTTAAATATCCATGTATTTAACCTGATTTTAGGTACATATGTTTTATTCAATGTGCTTTTATAGTCTCCAATGGCCGAATAAAGATCTATTGACTTGACATAGGAGGAGAAAATTGAGTAAAGTTGCCAATTTCTACTGTGAGAAGGTGGAAAACTACTGGAGTTGATTACCTGGGGTTCTCAAATGTTCTGTTGGTTTAATTTATGTTCATTCTGTTAGTCTTTAGATCAGATACCCTCTGGACTTTGAGAGGTACAGACCTCTCTGCCCATATTTCCATTGTGTGGCTTTATGCTATACAGTGCCTCAATTTGGTGAACTTTACTGAGATCTCCACTGTGCTGACACCTTCCTACATTCCATGATTTAATTTAGTTTCCCTAGTTTTCTCAACTTTAGTAAGGATTAGTTTAGACAACTTTAGATTTATTCATGTCTAGAAAGGAGGACCGAAACCTGTACACTGATCATCAGGTCCTATTTCTTATCCTTTGTATTGCTGCAACTGAATTTCTTGTTTGCCTTATATTGCTAAGCCTTAACTTCATTCGATGCTTTGGTTTCCCTTGGGTGATTTTGTATCTTTATAATATGTTCTTGAGATTCATTTACGTTAGTTTGGCTTTGAACCTGTAATGAACCCATTTAACTTTACTTAATGATTAATGGTCCTTAATGTGGGCTAGATGGGCTGCACTGTAATTTGAATTTGTGACTGATATTAACTCCCCTTTACCTCTCAGGCAATTAAGAAACGGTTCACCACAGCGCTGCAGCAGAATCAACTAACAGTAAGGGTCTGGTTTATTGCTGGACATAGTGTCGTCCGTAAAGATGGCGGAGGACTTTAAGTCCGCATACGTGAAGGTATTCCTTCTGTCAAGTTTAGGGATGTCCGCCAGGCCACCGGCCATCTCTGTACCTTGAAGGAAATCGCCGGCACAGAGGTTCCCTTCAAGGAACAAAATGTTTGGTGGACAGCTGCTTTCTTTTTTAATATTTGGAGTTTGTTTTTGAAAAACAAAAAAAATGAATGACCCCCACACACTAAGAGCTGTCTCCCATGGTATTGGAGTAATTATTGGTTTTTTCTGTCCCCACCAGGCTTTTCATGGCAGTGACAGACAGAAAAAAAAACCATCACACTGTCTGCTCTAAATAGAGCAGGAGGAGTTATGACATTACTCCGGCAACTCCTACTCTGTCAGGTCACTGGAGTAAGCTTTCCTTCAACAGAGCCAATTAACAGAAATCTCACGGTTCACCCATCTCTACATGAGGCAGCTGGACCAAGAGTTTGCCAGACAGAGTATTTTGTTGCATTTGCCACTGAGTACACTGTCCTCCCTACTCTAAGGGGCCGATTACGATGGGGGTTAGACCGCCACTGACAGCCCGTCGATGGTGGTCTCACCACCATCATAGGCAAGTTTCCCACCTGCCATACTACAATGGCGGGTAGTTTGTTGGCGGTTGGAAAGACCGACCGCCATGCATCAGACGGGCTCCTTGAGCCCGCCGGTGCATTGGAGGCATCCATAATCCCTACAATGGTGGCGGTGAATGCCAGGCACCACCGTAGGGATTATGATGCCCCTCTTCACCAGCCGTTTCATGACGATTTACCCACCATGAAAAGGCTGGCGGAAAGGGACATTGGGGGACCTTAGCGGGCCCCCCTTCCCCCTGGCCCTTAATTTTGGGTGTTGGGGGGCACATATGGTGCCCCCCTACATATCTCTGCACCATGTGGCAGGCACCGTATCGTGCCTGCCACGTAGTGCAGGGATATGTACAAGGTGCATTTTTTTTCATTGCGGCGGGTGCTGCAGCCAGCAGCACCCTCCGCAATGCAAAGAATACACAATGGGACTTGGTGTAATCCCTCTGGCGGGACCGCCGATGGCTAGTCGGTCGGTCCCGTTTACAATAGGATGGCAGGCAGACATAAGTCTGCCTGCCTTCCTAATCGGGCCCTAAATCTGGTCTTAGGTTTTATGCTGAAAATACCTATCAAGACATCAGCACTTAATTAAAATAAAACTGACACAATCAAACATCTTTGGATGTGCATTAAAAACAATTTAAGCTATGTTGTGGAGAAAACAAGTCCCTTGTCAATGAAGTTCTCTAAAATACTAATGACCTGATTTAGAGTTTGGTGGTGGGGATATCCCATCGGCTGTATTACAAGTGCCATAGGGTATATTGCACTTGTAGCACAGGGGACAGGATATCTGTCACGTTTGCAACAGAGTGTAGCATCCGCCAAACTCTAAATCAGACCCTAAAGTTTGCACAATGACTAAATTGTTGACCACTGTACCTGAAGACCTGCCATCTAATACCAATTTTGTCAAGCAACTTTTGTACCATGCAAGGACTTTGACATCCGTCTTCATGCTCTATTGATGCAAGTGTTTTCTACCCCCGCGACTAATTGGTGAATTTTATCTTTCCAATATTTTTTATGGAACCAGACACTGGTACACCATCTTGCTCAAACAAACCCCATAATTTTTCATTTAGCCAATTTATAGGTTTATTACAAATTGCTATTTCTATTACGCAATGCAGTAAATCACATAAAATGTGTGAAGTTTATTGATTGCTGTTTTTAATAAATGTAACTCTGATGCAACAGTCAAAAAGAACACTGGCCTCCAGAGAAAACCATAATTATTTTGAATTAACCGGACAAAATTACCTAGATAATAGTTGTACACTGCACACAATCATAGTAAAAGATCTACAAATGCATGGTTCGTGAGTTATGCCACAGAGGGTCTGTTCTTTGAATAACACTCAGGAGTGTCACTACAACTCTGCAGATGACTTTCAACATGTGAGGAGAGGATGCACAGTTCTTTAGCTCCTTGATGAAGGGAAACTGCTCATTGAAGGTCCTCAGGATTGTTCCCACAACTCTGCTGATAACTTCCAAGATTGTTAAACTAAGGAATTGATTTAGGCATGTGCCTTTCTGCTACGTATTTGGTTTCAGAGATTCCTCTACCGAGGAAGCAAGCTCAGACTGACTCTCCATTTTAATCCTAAGGGACAGAGAGGTGGAATTTAATGAGGGGTATTGTACATAATTTTGTTTATAATTTGTACATAATTCTCATCACAGGTTTGTTTTAACTCGCTTTAGACTGGACATATTTCACTGTTTGATTACTTTTCCAACCATAAATGACTGGTCTGAAGCTCTAATTCAATGCCCTTGTGACAATTTTGCTAAACAAAGTACCCTGCATATCCTTTTTTTTGTACCTTTTATAGGGACCTGAGGAAGCGTTTTATAATGCCTGTCTTACGTGAATATAAATTTGCACAATGTCATCCTACCTATCTGTTCCTGCACTCCTTACCCACCTTATCCATTTGTTGCACTGTGTCAAGTTATCTATGGTCTGTGATTCATCTTAGAAAATCTTTGAATCTTCTGTACGACTCTGTTGCTAAAGATGAGTATACATATAATGCGTTATTTGTACCAGATGATCACACTGTACTTATACTGTAATTTTAGCTGGTTTATTGTTATTTTTTTTTAAACTATGTATGTATATATTCATTTTAAAACGGTGTAACACATTTTTGAGAGGAGGAGCCTGCACCCATCATGGGCGCTCGGAGCTGATGCTCCGTTGCGAACCCTCATTCCTGCCTCCTGAACGGCGTTCCCACCGCAGTGTTTTCCCACCGGTACAAAGATTCCGAAACCGGAATTCAGGCAGCTTACCTCAAGTCTAAGTTTGACCTTCGCCGATCGAGCATCGTCGAGATATTCCGCTGTGACGACCCACTCTGGGAATGTGCTAAGATGGTGCCCGGAGAGCTAAGCACTCGCGCCTGATGCCAATGGTAGATCTCCGTGTTCCCCCAGAACTCCGTCCTATCCAACGTGTCAGAAAAGCCTCATAGCAACAGCAGAAAGTCACCTACTAGGGGACAATGAGCCGATGAGTCCGCGAGGAAGGGATAGCGTATAAACGATGAACGAGCACTGAGCGGGTGAAGCCTTGTGGAGCATTGCACAACGGAGAGGAGCCTTGATGCCGCCAGTGTTAACGGGTGAGCCGAGACACCTCAGGGAGCTTGGATACTGGGAGACCAGGGGATTGCAGGATTGAGGGCCCCCCGCAGACATTGGTTATATTCTGAAGCCCCCTCGCGGTCTGCCTGACTTTAAAATGGCGGCCGCCAGGACAAAGGCATGGCTTCCTCGAACCAACGAGTTCCAGAGGCAGCGATGCGAAGCAGACGGGATGATGGAGGGAAGGAGCAATTAAAGGATCTGGGCCAAGCAGTGAAAGAAAGGCAGTTCGAACCCCTCACTTAGGGTAAAATAGTAGCGGTTCAGCGATGGTAAACAAGGGAAGGCGATGTAAGGCCTCAGTGATCATAACCCATGTACGGGTTCCTTGCTGACTATAACGCAGAGGGGGAGAACCTGGGCAGCCAATATTCAGTCCCTTCCTGAGAGATAAAAGTAAAAGCGAACGGACGTACCTGGTACAAGGGGAGCCCTCATTAAGATTTCAGCGACCCTGGAGGAACGAGAAGCAGCCTCAAAAATGTCACCCGGCAGCTGCTGTATGAATAACTTAGCTGAGAGAGTGGCTCTCCTCACGGTGGCTATTTAGGTGGTGATTATCCCTGGCTATGCTCATCCTGCCGATCCTCTGCTTAGACTACACCCCCTTTCATCCGGATTATAGAGAATTATGGGGATCCTCAGAATTCTTACATCAAGGACTCATCCCCCCCTGCCTGACCTCAAGATGGTTGCCTCAGTCATTGACTCTCTGAACTCTCCATCGACAGCTGAGACCCAGCCATTTTGACTGATGCCCGGTGGAGCTACCTCGCGAGCTAAAGGGGAGATGGGCTATGGATTCCCTCCTTGGCCATCACCTACCCAGCTGGTCCTTGGGCAAACTCTCCTGCGTCTCTCCTGACCTTATCTCCCTCCTCCCCCCTTCACCCTACCCACTACTGCTCTACTCTTCTCATCTTTCCAGCTATTGACCCCTGCCCTCACCCGTCCTTGCCCTTAGTTCCCACCCTATTTATCCACTGGACTTTCTTATGTGAACTTTCCATCGTCAGTTGAGACCTAGCTATTTGAC
Organism: Calotriton arnoldi; assembly: GCA_963921515.1. Lineage (NCBI taxonomy): Eukaryota > Metazoa > Chordata > Amphibia > Caudata > Salamandridae > Calotriton > Calotriton arnoldi. Next base: position 686,669 of record CAWUFW010009132.1, read on the forward strand.
TGATGCCCGATGGAGCTACCTTGTTTAGCTAAAGGGGAGACGGGCCGTGGATTCTCTCCTCGGACGTCACCTACCCAGTCGGTCTTTGGGCAGACTTCCCTTCGTCTCTCCTGCCGTCTCTTCCCTTATCCTCCCCCTTCACACTTCCCCCTTCCCCCCTCCTCCTTTCTTCTCTCTCCTTTCTTTCCTCTTTCAATGTGTTGCTTATTTTTGACGAAATGTTCATTGTCATCATTTGCTGTAACATTGTCTAACCGAATGTAAAGCGCTCTGATACCTTCGGGTCTAGCCAGCGCTATATAAAACTCTTTAAAATAAATTAAAAATTAAAAAAAATTGTATGCTTTTATGATTTTAATACGAAAATTGAATAAAGCTGTTGTGACTGACTGACTCTTGGTATCTCCTGGTGAAATATGTAGCTCACCATGATCTACCATCTTAGGAAATTTTAAGAAGATTGGGAGATGTGATGGATGTTGCCCATCTAAACTCAAGAGTACAGCATTAGACCATACGGAGAGCTTGTTGTAAGAAATCATTTGCCATGAGTCTTTGACAGAGGAGATACCTACCTGTAAATCTTGAGGTTAGAGGGAGTTGACACCTTGCTGAGGCTCTAGGAAAAGAAGTGATACTTGGCTGAGGCATGACTTACTTAGAGGAGGCAGGTATTAGCTTTATTAGTGTAACTGGGTTTGGAATTTAGAGGAAGTGATACCTGACTGAGCTAGGGCTGGGCACGGAGAGCAATACCTTCCTGGGAGGGAAGCGGAAGAGGTTTGATTACTGCTGTAGTAAGAATTGGCAGTGGATGTTAGTACTTTAGGGGAAGTCAAGAGGAGGGTGGTAAGACCTGTCTTATGGTCTTTCAGAGGAAAGGGAAAAGTGTCTTAGGGATGATCATTCAAACAACCAATATGTATTCGTTCGTAAATATGGTTAATGAGAGCAAAGTAGGTGACAGTGGCGATATTATCAAACACCAGTAATTACCTCATGGCTGCAAGGATTTCTTTGTTTATGGTAAAAAGAAAATCATGCTGGTGATTTAGATCAGGCGCTCATCCTTTTGACAGTATGATTATGTACATATTCCTTCCAGCTTCTCTCAACCCATTTCCATGTCGCAATGGTGTTTTTCTTGATAAAAGCGTTATAAGGGAACAACTAATGTTGAATTATTAAGTTAACATTATGCTGTGCAGTGCACAGTAAAGTGGATATGTGAAAGTGGATTTTATTTATTGGTATAGATTTTAAATACATTTTATCACCTAATTTTTATTGGTAGATGTTAATTATGGGAAGTTGACTGTGTTTTCTTTTCATCGTTAATGGTCAAGCCATAAAATAAAGATTTATTTTATTATATTCCACAAAAAGGGGCAGTCACCATAGCTTATAGCTCTAGCTGTACCTCAATCTAGCATTCAAGGTGCTTGCATGAGGGAATTTTTCAGTTCTCAGATGACATAGTCTTGGAGTTCTTGATATATGTCAGGTACAGTGCTACTTCTGATTTTTCTTAACCTGAAAACGTTAACTTGCTGATATCAAGATGCAAGTTTAAAGTATCACACATCCCAGTTATTTAATCAGAAATAAACAGAATAAATAAATATGGAAGATATATACAAGAACAAAATTAGACATTAAACAATATAAGAATATGTCAGAACATAGTTCTGATGGTAAGATGGTTTCCATGAAATGAGAGTTAAATGAACTCTCATTAGCAGAATCCTCTGTGTTACTGCTGCCCTCAACAGTTAACAACCCTGCCACCATTCTCCTCTAGCTATAAAGCTACACAACTCAAATTCCATAAGCAACCATCATTAGATTTCACTGCATTCCTGAACAACTTAACAGTAGGCAAATGTTAACTGAATTTAGACCATCATCTCCTTCTTACAGGAAATTTCACCTCCATCCCGTTTCCTACAAAACCACTGACACCACCCAAAGCTTTCCTCCTGTCAAACTTAATTTTAAGTTCAAATGCAATCCCCTCCACTTTTTTTTACAATGTTCCTATCTCTATTCTACTTCCTCCTCACTGAGGCCCAGATTTACTAAGATTTTACTTCGGGGTTGCAACGTAATCTATTTTGACATTTACTAAGCCTCACAAAGTTGATTTGCGTGACTTTGTGTGGACCTCACCTGATGTTTCCGCAGAGACAAGATGGAAGACGTGATGCTGGGTCCAAACTTCCCACACGCACCAGAATCAGCCCAACAGAGTCAAAGCCAACGAGGTGAAGATGGGGAAGAGGGGAAACAAAACAAGGAAAGTGAGAAGGAGATGTGTCCTGGTGATACGTCATGCACAAATATTGGATGGGCTGGTTGCATACACCTCCTATGTAAACAGAAATAGACAAATTATCTTATATTCAGGTTTGGGAGTACTCTATAATATCATGACATATTCTTTGTGTATAGGTACCTGGTTAACATCCCTCTTCTAAGTTGAATGGTATACAGTGCAGCAGGAAATGACTTTGGAATGTTATATCTAAAAATAGAAAAACGAAGTGTTACACAATATAGTCAATGAACCTAAACTCATAAATGCATACAAATAATGAGTGGTACTAACCTCAACACATAACACGTATCAATCCAATAGATGTAAAAAAAAAAGAATACATCCAAGTAAATGCTTGGAAAAAAACAAAAAACATATTCCCCTAGACAGGATGTAGGAAAAGATAATAAGCACACAAAAAGGTGCTGGGTCTGACACTCATAGTACTTCCTTGTAGAGTCAGGAGACTAATATATGTGTCACTTTTCTTTACAGCAGGCAGAGTTTAAGACAATTGAAGAAAGAAAATGATAGACTATCTTCCACTCATTGTGGATTCTTTTAAATTAGATAAGTAATGAGCCTTCCTTATTTACCCAACTATAGAATCCTACTGTAAAACCAATGAGGCATAGATTCTGTAAAGCGTGTTTCTTCTCTTGTTCTTATACCCACAGAATGAGAGGCAGAGAGAATCAGGCGTGGAGAGACTAAACCGAGTGAACCTGAACCTCTGGCAAGGGAACGCAGAGCCGATCAGGAACCCAGAAGGAGAGAGACGTGACCCCGAAGGAGAAGCCATGAGCATCCCGAGCAGGAAGACGTCGGAACAACCAACCCGGAGAAAGGACCCCCGACTGTGGAACACAGTGACCAATCCAGGTAAGTTTACAAATGACGAGTGCAGCAAGGCTAGGCAGATCGGTTACTGAACGCAAAGCGCGTTCTTGTTACAGACTGGCCATTTTATCCTTGCTTTACTTCGCCCCCCTCGCACTCGATTTCTGTAGGAGCAGGTGGAGCGGAGCGAGCCTCACAGCTTTGCATGGTTTAGTAAACACAAAGTAACACAATGCAATGCACAGCACTGCATTGCGTTACTTTGCATCGGGTAGGTGTTACTTGGGTGGAGCATGGGCGTTTCCCACCATTTACCCATGTATTTTGATGCAAGCGCACATTTTCGAGCAAAATGGTGCACCTACCTGACAGAGGCGTAACGAGGAGAAATATCTTCATTTCACTTAATTACTTCCTCTTTCCATTTATGCAACATTCTGCAGCACACATAGAAACAGGAATATGCCTCTAAGGATTCTTTTTGTGCAGGAAGATATTGTGGAGGAAGATATTGTGCAGGAAGATGTGTTACAGGCAGCAAAACGTGGGATCATTATGTTGTAATTTTGGTTTAACCAGTCTACCTTCAATGTATGCCTTTTAATGCAAGTTCTGCCAATGGCCATACTTAGGTATATCAACTCCCATGCTTTCCCCAGTGTTTGCCCATCAAGAACACAGCCCAGGCAATGTTTGCCAATCCATCATTTTATTCTTCCTAAAATCCTCACTAAATATTAATTATAGTGAATTTTTATGACAAATTAGCCTCTGTGGAAATGTTATAATCTTGTTCCATATGTTGTAAAAAAATTATTTATTTTTTGCAAACTCACTAATGAATTCCACAATGTATAGGCAGTAATAGCAAATCCAACATCCACTACAAAGCGGGGTCAGGAGATAACTCTAAATAGCTACATATTCTGTTGTCCAGCTAAGGACATTGACATAAGACTTACTAATAATCTCATAAACAATGTATGCTTGAACAATGTGAAAGTGCTAATATTTAGACAGAAGCTCTACCATTGCAACATTATCTATTTTTGATTACGCAGGGGGTGATTTACTAAGATTTTGCGCTGCGTTCGCGTCACAAAAGTGACGCAAAACGGCGCAAAATCTTTTTATCTAATGAACTTTCCAGCTCTAAACTTGTTTAGCGCGGTAAATAACGTAAAAGTAATGTGAAGCAGCACATTGTGCTGCTTCGCATTACTTTGCGCCTTGGGGCGTACCAAGGGTGGTGCATGCAAACACCCAAGGTTTCTCATGCTAAACCCAATTTACTAAAAACAGTAGATTGGGTTTAGCGTGAGAAAACTGCGCCCTTTTCAATTAGGCGCAAGGAAAGAGAAATGCTTTTATTTCTCCTTCCTTTTCCGACTTTGCACGCGTACTGCACTGTGCAACATCTATGCAAAGAGGGAAAAGTTTTGCATCGTGCCTAGCATAGTATTTTGTACAGGAAGGGTACCTTTCCTGTACAAAACCTATGCTACACTCATGCCCACACCCTAGCGCTATGGCGCTAAGGGGTGTGCATGGCGCACAGCAGCTGAAATCAGCACCGGCGCAAGGGAAAGGGGAGGAGAGAGCCATATCTTTAGAAATATGGCGCTCTCCTGCTCCCTCCCTGTCGCGCAATGCAGCACAGCCTCACGGGGGGCTGCACACTGCGTTGCGTGGAGATTTTGTAAATCCCCCTCTCAGCCTTCAAATCCCATATTGCATATTGACAGATTGGTGAACCTATCAAGATTCCATCAACTCACCAATATGGGGATGATGCACAACTCTACTTGAAAGTCTCCTCAGCTTCAGACATCAATGCCTCAAACATTGCTTGCACAGCATTCAGACCTGCATGTCCAGTACCTACCTGAAGCTCAACCCAACCAAGAAAGAATTCCTGCTATTTGAAAAGAACAACAAAAAAGATACAGTATAAACCTGGTTCAATTATATGAACCTTGATGGCTTCAAACCCCAACTTTCACAGAATACCACTTGGATTCACCCTGGACACCAACTTTACCCTCAATGAACACATTGCCAAAAAACACAGACAGACTGGTACCAGCTCTCTCTTCTAAAGAAAGTCAAACTGTTTCATCCAGAATGTGACTTCAGAACTGCTCTTCAAGCCCTTGTACTCTGTCATCTGGATGGTAGTAGTGCCTTTCTCTATAGTCTCCCAGACTCAACAGGCACTCATTAAGGACATCTTACATGCAGCAGCACTTCTCATCCAGGGCCTGAATAAATATGATCACATCACTACCATCCTGATGGAACTATATTGACTCTCATTGCTCAAAGCCAGCTGCATTATTTACATTAACCAACACAACCTGCAACCTGCTTATCTTGCAGACAAGCTCATCTTCCATGGTGCTTCTTGGTGCACCTGCACCCAGGACTCCATCAAACTGCAGATAATAACCAAACACATTCCCCTTTGCACTTGATAATGCTGAGGTTCACTCAGAACTCTTGTTAATCCCTGCATTTATGACAGATCATTCCCAGATGTAAGCATGACTTAAACAGAAGATTGCCCATGAAAACACTGGAGCCCAGATTCACAAAGGTTTAGCGTTGGGTTAGTGTTACTTTTTTAACGCTAACCCGAAGCTAAACCTTTTTGGAGATTAAGGGCCAGATGTATAAACATTTCATTTTGCGGGTCTCTAATTGCGATTTTTTAAGACGTGCAATTAGATACTTGCAAAGTAAAATATACTAATGTGTCTTAGACACATTAGCGATTTCCAATGGAAAGCAGGTGTTAAAAGGAGAAACGTTTTAATTTCTCCTTTTTTCTGACCTTGCATGTGTGCTGCACTGTGCAGCACACTTACAAAGCAGGACAAGGTTTAAAGTGTGTCTAGCCATAGCATTTTGTACAGGAAGGCTAGCCTTCCTGTACAAAACCTATGGTAGGCTCAGGCACGCCCCCTAGAACTGTGGCCCTAAGGTGTGTGCAGCTAAAATCAGCGCTGGTGCTAGGGAGAGGGGAGGAGAGAGTCATATCTCTGTGAATATGGCGCTGTCCTGCTCTCTCCCTGTCACGCAATGCAGTGCAACATTTTTGGCTGCTGCTCTAACGTTCCATGACACCTTTCAGAATCTGGGCTTTCGACTCATTCTCTCAGAGCTCCATTCTTAAAAATACCCAGATTAATTTGGAGTGCTGCTTTTAATAATGCACAAGTTTATTAAGATCTCAGTTTCAGTCGCTGCTGCTCCCGCGAAGCAGTAGTGGGGTGGGGAATGGGGGGGCGATAAAATAAAAAAAGATAACTTACCTGCTGACTTGCCGGCCACCGCTTCTCTTCCGTCCTCTCCGTCCTCTTCCTGGCTTCTGTTCAAACAAGAAGCAGGATAGGCTCCCCTAAGCCAACCACACTACTGCAATGCAGCGCTGTGATTGGTCTGAGCACCGTGGTTCGGCTTTCAGAGGGGGAATGGGAGCCTGGGCATGTTCTCCACCCAGGCTGTATTACAGCCTGGGTGGAGAACATGCAAAGTGCGCAGAGGGCCGGCCAAACATTCATGCGCACTTAGGAGGGTGCCACCACTCCTCCCCCCTTCGCAGCCTAGCCCCGCGCCACAAGCCTGCTCCAGCACAGAAAAATAAAAAGATGATAACATTGCGTTATCATTTTATTTTTCCGATGTGAAAGGCAGTGGGGCGACGCTCCTCCGCCTTAGCGGAGCAGCCGCCCCTGCTCAGTTTATAATATCACAGCCCGTCAAAGCTCTGTTCTTGATCGGACTCATTCAGTACTCTGCTGTTGGTAACAAACAATTACTTTGAATTCAACTCTCAGTAATACAGACACCCTCTAAACTATATTATTAACAATACCTAGAGTCTGCCAGAGACATTCTCATAATAATATTCAGTGTCACTTCGAGATCTGCTCTAAATAATACCCATTTACTCAGAACAGGATTTAGGATTGTCACCAGTTCCCCCCTCTTGGCAGAGCATGGCTTTCATCCAAGATGTGTTTTGTGTCCCATGCAATTTCATGCTTCCTTAGACTGCAAATTCTGACCAGGCTTTGACCAAATGAAGCTCAGACGCAGTCTAGAGTCCTCCCAAAGCAAATCTATCTTTTGGCTGCCCCTTTCCAGCAGTGGTACATGTGAATATCAAGACCAGTCACCTGCTTGGAATGAAAAGCTTAACCAAACCTCTCCATTTCCATTCCAATGATTAGTTCCTCTTCTGCCTGCACACAATAACAAGAAAGTTGTGATGAAATCTTACTCATTGGTGTAACTTACCATTATCAGAACTTCCCTACTGTAGTGTAGTGTAGCTCCTATTTCCCTAATAGGCTCTGCGCATTGGAATAATATATCCTATAGGTTTGACATAGGACTGAGGTCAGTATGTCCCTATCGAGTATATTAAACTTAATTACTTGTGCCAGCTAGCTCAGAGGCCACTAGAAACTCCTTGACAACAAGAAGGGAGTAGTTTCTGGCAGCCGCAAAACATGACCAATATGTTTCCCTTTTAGAATCAGAACGTGTCCCAGAGTCGTGGAAACACTAGATAACTATTTCACTCAGCTCAGTCGTGCATGCTTAGTTTTCCTCAGATTTACACAGAAAGAATAGACGGGCGTTTTCAATAAAAGATTTATTGAACAGTCTTGTTTCTGGTGTAAGTATAATGTGCTGTTACGATCACAAGACAGTATGCGAGATAAATAATGTACAGGGTGAGCAGTAGAAATAAATAATACTGCGATAGCATTATCTTTTAGTACAGATGCTGTTACATAAATAACACAGACTAAAAATGCGAGTACTCATACGATGCGGTGCTAAGCTAGTTCTACCCCAATGTACCTAACCTAGGTGTAGGACGAGGTATGAAGTAGGTGAAGTATTCCTTACTATGGTATACTAAGAGTATGTTTAAACCCAATATACCTAGTATGCCAAGAGTCCCTCTAGGTTCTTATCAGCTCCATACCTGAAGAATGAGAGAGGTTGGAATCTCTTTGCCAGACTCGAACTCCAACACCCCGCAAGGGAAGTCAGATCACTGGAAGCAGGACTCTCTGCGTGCAGGGATGACAGCGTCTTCTCAGTGCGTCAGGCTGGGATTCGGGCTCCTTTGAAGTCGAGGTCTCCTCTAGTTTACAGGGGCTAGGGAAGGTATATTTATACCTGAGAGTACCTTAGGAATGTTAGCATTGACGTGAATTGGGTAGCGAAAGACGTCATGGATGAACCCCTAAGGAATAATGGTTCATGCATAATATATGAGGCCTTGAAGAAATCAATAGTCCTGGGCTAGGGAAACTCCCGCAGCCTAAGGGTCTGTTCTTCATGAACTCGTTGTGACGTTAGGGTGGACGGATGTCAGAGACCATGCCTGTATTTGGAGTGCACGGTTTAATGCCTAAATAAGGCCTGGGATTCTATGCCTATATAAGGGCAGGGCGAATTGTGCCTATATAAGGACATAATATTGGAAAGCCCGTTATGGACACCCTAAGAGGAATACAACACCCACTCCACTTTCGTGTATACGATAATACATAAATGCTAAACATTTAAAATGCTAAACATAAAAATGGAGTACCGCATATTTCTAAAATATTTCATAAAACCATTTAAAAAAGGCATTTAAAAAAAAAACATATTAGAATGCAAAAGGTACTGTACATTCGAAGCATTGCTTATCATTTCTGGCATAAAGTTTTTCCAAAATAAATGCAGTCGGAATGAAAATAAGCAGTAATATTTACATGTGACAAAAAAATGTTCGATAAGTTGTTCAAAAAATCAAAGTCATTTCATGTCTTGAAAATTAAATGAACTATTTTAGACACCTAAGATGACTAAATGTCTGTGGAAGGACCGCCTAGTCTGTACTATAAGGCTAGTTCTACTTTAAGCAGATTGTAGTGCCATTTTCATTCGAAAAATGGGAAAAAGAGTTCAATTTTGGGAGAGTTCCAAGTTTTTGTAAAAATGAAGGCCAAATTGTTGTTGTATTTCTGGAACACTGTATGCTGAATCAGAGTCAGTTTACGGGTCTGGTGTAAACATTAGATCATCTATTTCTATAGACAAAACATCATCCACTGTAGTTGGTGTGAGTTGGAACACCTCGTGAAGCAGGTTAATCGCACAGAGATGTGAAGCATTGCTTTCAATTCTCGCAATGTTCGCGTCCGTTGTTACCTGTGTGCCTGTAGTTCTTTCTCGTACCTCAGCAGCAGCCAGAAGCGTCTGTGAGATCTCAATGAATGCTGTCATCAGGATAGGAAGCCGCTGGGGACAACACATAGCATGGGCCGTTATCTGGTCCAGCAGAGTATCGACGTCCGTTGGCGCATCCGATGGAAATGTTAGACAGGTGTCCAACACGCATTCTACACCGCATAGCAGGCATCGTAGAACAGGTAAGATGCAATCTTGCCAGATTGGTCTGAATGACAGGAACCATGTGGTATTAAGGTCCCGTAGATGATTTATGCCCAAAAGCTTCCCTATTTGCTCACAGCACTTTCGTTCAAGGAGAGCTTTCTCCATGTCGCTCGGAGTGATGTCGGCGAATTGGCTGGCCATAGCGCAATAGCAGGAAGAGAAATAGAATTCCGGCAACAAGTGCTAGAATTAATGGTATGCCACCAAACACCGAATGTGCAAAGTTCGGGATGATTCCGAGTATTGCCTGGAAAGGTGCTAACAGACCCGAGCAGATGCCCTTAAATACATGTACAATTCCTGTTGTATCAGACATGTTGAAAATTCGTCCTATCATTTCCACGAAATGTATAGGGCAGTTTGTACGTATTAAAGTCTGTATCTCAGCCGAAGTCCTTGCAATTTGCAGATCATAGGTTTCTTTGGCCGAGGTCAAAAGCACTGTTTGTTGTAAAAGCATGGCTTTCATTCTGCTTAAAGTATAAAATCTTATAAAAGAGACGTTCAGCGAAGGCCATAGAGGCGACTCCCTGACTGTGTCTATTGGGGCAAACAATACTTGCATACAGCAAGTGACCCTGGAGTTGACCATTACTAGATATGGGATGCCTGGCAGCATGCCACAGCAACTCTGATCATTCAACATGAGGTAACAACCATTAGAAAGTTGTCCGAACGTTGGATTAATCACAGCAGCTGGTGTACCCTGCTGATGGCAAGACAAATTTGCCACAGAACCATTACATGCCCCGTGTAAGGAAATGTCCTGACATATAAGCGAACCGCTTAGTGCACGTTTACAGTTTGTACCGCTCAAAAACACTTCACGATCCCCGCTCCAACATCTATATGTTTACGGTAAAGCCCAAGATGTCTTAATGTATTCCTTACCCAACCTTTCATATTTGCCTGCTTGCATTTGTCTGAGGCAATACTGAAACTGAAAAGTAGTCACAGGTAGTGTGATTTTGCCATGAATAAGCCATTCTGTAGCTGGTTTTTCTGCCACTGTGAATGGTAACTTTTCCAGTTTTTCAATGCTCAGCATCGTATACTTTGCTCCTCTTTGTGCCATTTCGATCTGTTTATCAGTTAGATTGTATTCTGAGAACAGAGCCGTTGTGTTGATGAAACGCCAAGGCACATAGCCCGCTCGCAATGATTGCAGCGTCCAGCTTAATAACATAATAGAACGTAATTGAGATTGGCCTTGTTGTAACATCGCCAAATCTTGTTCTAGTATGTCGATAGCAGAGGATACAATGCCGTCCAGTGAATATATTCTGGAGGACAAAGTTGTTAACCCATTGTCGACCACAGAGAGTGTTTTCTCTAAATTAATACGATCAAGTTCACGTATTCGTTCTGCGGCCTTTATCTGTGACACCTTCCATGCTTCATTGTATGCAGCATAGATGCCGGCATATATGAAACGTTTTTGACGCGGTTTTCTTGGTCCAAGCAAGAAATCCCTAAGATCTGCGTGTTTTGCAAGTAAGGATAAGTGTTGTTTCACATCCTGTAGTGTAGATTTATGCAGCCAATCGAGGCATAATTTCCTTACACTGTATGTTGTTACTACCCCCGGATGTTGTCTTTGGACGTATCTTGGGTCTGGCCTATGAATGGTAAAACCCTGAGTTTTATTCAGGAATCTTTCCTGACAGTTATTTGTGTCTGTGGGCCAGATCAACCATTTTTTCCAAGTAGGATTAGATCTGTTGAGTTGTATTATATTGTCAACTGTCACCACTGCCTGTGTTTCATTATTTTTTGCAGGAGTTGGTACAGAAGGTGTGTTCATCTCTTTGATCTTGGCTAATCCAAGACAAGATGTTTGATTTCATTCAAAAACATCATTTGTTCAGGGATTATGCAGGCTCTAAATAAAGCTTCTAACCCCTGTACTTGCCATTCTTTAGTACCCCACAACGTTTTTGTGTCTATTGCGTCTTTCCAAAAGTCGAAACCCTGTCTAGACAGTTGGGTATTAAATAATGCAGAATAAATCTGTTTTGTATTTGTTAACATAATTTTCAGTCCTGTCTTGTTTACATTTTTATAGTAAAACATTTCTGGATCAGATGTATTGTAACCTGAAAAATATGGAAACTTACTACCTTTAGGTGGTGTAGGACAATGTTCCCATTGGTTAAACATAAACACATTTCTTGAATATGCAGATTTATGCAAATAATGATGACCATAGTGGTTATAACAATACAGTTGTTCATAGTCTGATGAACCCTCTAAATATTCATTTTTAGAAAATGCAGCAGATTTTTCTAGGTCAAACATAATGTCAGTCACAGTCTTAAAGTCCCAATCATCAGAATAGGTACTGGACGAGATTAGATCACTTAGTGAAATTTTAAACAAATGTGGAATGTTCAATTCTTCCGTCGGACCGAATATATCAAAATCTGTTTTGTCCCACACTATACCATCGTGTATAGGAACAGCTGTGATGTTCACTGATGACAAGTCTCTTGCTTCACGATGAGAAGATTTATGAGGTTTTAAAAGTACGTTTACGTCTTTGTTTTCAGTGTTCGCATGGATGTATCTGCCACTAATAAGCACGCTCACAGTTGTAACCAAAGCTAGCCAGAGCAGGAAAACAAAAAGTCCAGATATAATCCAGAGTTCAATCCATGGAGAAACCAAATAAGACTTTTTCAGAGAGAGAAGAATGTCTTGTATTTGCTGTTTGTATTTGAATGATGCTGGCGTCGTTTCAGGTTCACTTGGATCTTCTGAGAACGTATCAAAGTTTATGAAATAGCCAGAAGCACTTCTATCAATTGTTGGAATTGCATCAGGATTTGTAGAAATCACTGGAACCAGTTCATCACGTGCCACATTGGTGTAGACAGGTGTATTTGGACGAACTGTTACTTGTTCTTCAAGAGGGATGATTTCCATAGCATTGTTGCTTAGTCCTTCATCTGTTTCTGCTGAATTCTCGATTGTTATCAGTCTTTCAGTATGAACCTCTTGGATAGTAACGAGAGGAGTGCGTTTGCTACTAGGTCGGAGTCCACGAGGCCTACTATTTAGTATTGAAATGAAATGAAATGAAATGAATGTTTTTATATAGCGCGTGTCTGGCGTGGCGTCTTAGCGCTTACTGCCCTTAATTTTCACAGTGGGAGAATAGGAGTGACTATGGTTTAGGGACAAATAGCCATGTCTTCAATTCCTTCCTGAACGATAGTAGATTGGTTTGGTTTCTGAGGTGAATAGGCAATGAGTTCCATAATTTAGGGGCCAAATGACGAAAGCTTCTGCCACCCCATTTCAAGGTTTTGACCCTAGGAACTACAAGTAGTGAGGCGGATGATGATCTGAGGCTTCTCTGTGGAGTGTAGCGCTTAATATGTTGACTAAGTTGGGCAGGTCCCACCCCATACAGCGTCTTATGCACGATACACATAGCTTTGAATTGGATCCTTGCCTGGACAGGTAGCCAGTGCAAATCGCGGATAGCTTGGCTTATTGGGCTAAATTTGGGAATCTTAAGTAGTATACGGGCGGCCACATTCTGTAAAGTCTGTAATTTACGTATCACACACTTTTTTGCACCCAGGTAGAGTGAGTTGCAATAGTCGATCTTGGGCAGTATCAAGGCAGTTACAACAGTTTTTCTGAGGGCAATGGGAATAAAAGGTAAAATCTTTCTTAGGGTTTTTAAAGTGTGAAAACAGGAGGAAGTAACGCTATTTACCTGGTCTGATAGTGAAAGATGGTCATCTATGATAATTCCAAGGTTTTTAACCTTTTTTGCCGGCTGAGGGCAAAGCCCAGCTATGTCCGGCCACCAAGTGGAATTCCAGAGGGAGGTATCTCTTCCAAACATAACCACTTCCGTTTTACCGGTGTTCAACTTCAGGCAGTTGTCATGCATCCATCTGATAATGTGACTCATGCAGGCATTAAAGCTTACGGCCACAGTATCTGGTTTGGAGGATAAAGAAACGACTATTTGAGTGTCGTCGGCGTAACAGATGGCCGAGAAGCCATGGGATCGTATGAGTTTTGCCAAAGGTGTGACGTACACATTAAACAGGGTTGGAGAAAGTGACGATCCCTGGGGGACCCCACATGGCAACGCGTCTGGGTGCGATTTGTGCTCGTTCATCATTGTGGATTGTTCTCTTTCGGTTAAGTACGACCGAAGAATGTCTGAGGCTTTGTCTACGATCCCTATTTCGGCCAGTCGTTGGATAAGTATGTGGTGGTTGACCGTATCAAAAGCGGCCGACAAATCCAGTAAAATCAGTATGGCTTTCCCCCCCTGGTCAAGTTGGACACGTATGTCCTCTGTAGCAACGATCAATGCGGATTCAGTGCTGTGCCTTGGTCGAAAACCGTGTTGCGCTGGATCAAGTATATTGTTGATTTCTATAAATGATAGCAGTTCTTCATTTAGGGCTTTTTCTAATATTTTTGATGGAAATGGTAGACAGGTAATGGGACGGTAGTTGCTTGCCTCGGTGGGGTCAAGAGTTGGCTTTTTGAGGATGGGTCTAACCAAGGATTTCTTCCAAGTGACAGGAAAGTGTCCTGAGTCAAGGATATTATTAAGAAGAGGTGTTAGATAATTAGCAATTATGTTTGGGGCCATATGGAAAACTGTAGCAGGGCATGGATCAAGAGGGGATCCTGACGTAGTTGAGAGTATAATCTTCTCAACTCTATCCGGCTAAATTTTTGTAAGCAAACTTGAGTAATTGCCCTGTCCTTATTTGGCTCATCTGACCTGACTCTCTCTTTGTTGTTAGAGAACTCGTCGTAGACCTTAACTACTTTATCATGAAAAAACTCTGCTAGCTTATCGCAGAACTGCTTTGTAGGACAGAACTGCTTGCTATTTCTGAAATTGGCTAGGGTAGAAACTGTCTTAAAAAGTTCTCTAGCTGAATTTTTGGAGGCCATAATTTTCTCGGCGAAGAAACAGGATTTTGCAGAAACTATAGCTTATTTATACTTTACTTGTGCCTCCTTATACTGTTTTTTCCCAATTTCAGAGTATTGGCCACATACTGTGGTTTGATGAGGTCGATGGACACAAATCTTTTCTCCTTTCTTCCAGCAAGGGGCGGCAGTAGTACTGTTCTTGTTCCTTGAACTGCTAGGATAGGTACTGGTTGTCTGTAAGAAGGTCCAAATTCCTTCTTGTCCGCAATTTTTTCTCTGACTGGATCCCCAACTTTTGGAATCCAGACAGGCCTTGCTGGGACAGCCGGTTGATCTCCAGTGGTGGTTGGCTGTAGGAACATGTTGCTTTGTTTCGTTCTTAATTTGTTTAAGTCCTGTAAAACAGCCAAACGATCTTTGATATCAAAGGGTTTATTTTCCACCACTGTGCCTACGTTTTCTAAGTCTGGTACCCACATTCTTGTCCCAAATAGGACCTCATATGGAGTGACCCCCCCTAGAGAACTTCTTGGCAGGTTATTTAGTGCACGTTGAACTCCACTAAGGTGTTTGACCCACCCGTCACCCGAGCCTAATACTCTAGCTGTTATAGACTGCTTTATGTCCCGGTTTTTCCTTTCCACAACCGAATTTCCCTCACGATGGAATGGAGACGAGTACCGCAATGCAACGCCCAGACTGGCCATGGCTTCTTTGTAAGCCCGAGAGCTAAACGCAGGACCCTGGTCAGAATGTAGCGTGCCTATTGCGTATATACTGATAAAGACTCGCAAATCTTTTATAACAGTTCGAGCGTCAGCTGAGCGCTGAGGCCATAACCATAGGAACCTAGATTTAGTATTTGTGGGAATGCCTTTGTCCAGTAGGACGCAGGTGCATAGATAGTCTAATGCTGTCTAACAATGGTGTCTGCACTGGGTTGCCGCATTCGCAGCATGGTGTCTGGTGGCTCTTCCGCTGTAATTTACAGTCTAAGCAGTTGTTGGTAAATATGTGAATTTCTGTATTCATTCCAGGCCACCAGTACATCTCTTTTAACGTCAAGATTGTTTTAGAGATCCCTTGATGTTACAGACCTTCCCCCAAATGTGTTTCATAAATCAAGGCTGCTCTACGTTCCAAGTTTGGAATTACCCTATCCCCCACTCCAGGGATTCGAGCAAAAGGAACGTTGTTCGCATCAATTACATAAGAGTACTTGAGTGGAAACTTTTTTGGTAACGCTGCACTGCTGCCTTTGCTTGAAGCTTTGACAGCCAACATTATCTCAACGTCTATTTTTGTTTTGGAACGAGTGATCGCAGCTACGGAAGCCGTTTGCACAGCCCCCTTTGCGGCTTCGTCAGCCAATGAATTCCCTGCAACGTGAACGCCATCACGTTGATGACTCAGTGTGTGGATCACGTGAGCCTTTGGTAGTTCGTTTTTCAACTGAACTACTTGTTCCCAAAGCATTTTATGCTTTATTGTGCCACCTTTCGCATCTTTGAAACCATTTTCAAGCCAGTTTTGTATATGTTCATTATACGACTGCACACAGTAAAAAGAATCGCACACGATTAGTGTGGGAATTCGCGATCTGTAGTTTCAAGTGCAAGTTTGAATGCTTGTAGTTCAGCTCGCTGAGCTGTACAATCTCCTAGAGACTGCGTTTTTGTGACCATAGGTCTGAAGATGCCATCTCGCATGCGACCTTTAACGATAGCACACGCTGCACTGTAAGCTTGCTTACTCCCTATTGCGGGTTGTGCGGATCCGTCAGTGTAAATTATAAATTCGTACTGATCGAGAGGCAGAATTTCAGTAGGCAGGGGACATTCATGTTCATACTGCAGGAATGCTTGTGTTTTTAAATCTGGATCAAAAACATATTCAACATCTGTTGCAGCAAGAGAATTAACCCATTGTATCCATCTTGGATGCAATGCTTTAGCATTTGGAATGCTTGCTTTTGTAACCGCTTCTAAAGCAGGTACCGGGGTTACGACAATAATGCGTTTCCCTTGGGCTAAGGCTCTTTCTTTTGCTACAGCGGTTTGAACTGCTGTCAGAATTTTTTCAGTTGAACTGAAGCGCATTTCCGCTTGTGTGTACAAGTGTGATTTATACGCTATTGGGATTTTCTCACCCTCATTGAAAGTTAAGTAGGTGAATCCGCATTGACCCGAAATTATTCGGATCACCAAATTGCGTTCACTTACGCGTGTTTGTAAGTGATTTGTTGCTAACATGTTATCTTGTAGTGAACGCAAGATTTCTGTGTGTTCTTGTGTCCAGTTTCTAAATGAAAAATCAGGTTTGATTAATGCGTAGAGAGGTTTAACCCTTTCTGCGTAGTTTAGAATGTATGTTCTTCCAAAATTTAAGAAACCCAGGATGGATTGTAATTTTTTTTGCGTTTTTGGAGGTTGGAGCAGCGCACACTTTTCTAAAAAGTTAGCTGCCAAGCTCTTGCCTTCACTTTAAAGCTCATATCCTAGAAATAGGACATTGAGATGGGCAATTCTAGACTTCTTAAAGTTGAATTTGTAACCCTCAGAGGCGAAACCCAATATAATGGTGCTCACCCTGTTCAAGTGTTTGTCCAGGTCATCGTCTGTCAGATAAATGTCATCGACATAGGACAATGCCTCATTGTCATAAATTTGTAGTAACTCCATTACCCTCGTTGAGAATAAGCCGGGGCTATTCTTGAACCCTTGTGGGAGTCGACAAAAGTGACGCTGGGTCCCCATTATGGAGAATGCTGTTAAGTACCTGCTTTCAGGTGCTATGTTTTGACAAAAGAAACCATTTGAGATATCTAATGTTTTATATTTTTTACGCACTATGTTATTCATTAATGCTGTGCTATGTGCATTTTGCACTGCAAAAGTTTTAGAACAAGTGTTTAGGTGTCTGTAATCCAAAACTAGACGATATGTATTGTCTGGTTTGGAGACAGGAAACAAAGGATTGTTCATTGAGGAGGTGCATGTTTCAATCACCCCTTGATATTCAAGTTGATCTAAGATCTCCCTGACCTGTTTTTTAGCTTCTTGCTTTATAGGGTACTGCCTTTGTGCAGTAGGTTCATGTTTCAGATGTATTTTATGGTGAGGTGAATCCTCATCCCATCCTACATGATTTTTATATAATGCTGGGGCCTGGGCTACTGCCCATTTCCTGGCATATGTATATTGTAAGTGAATTGGAATATGGTTGGAGAAGGCAGGCATAATAATGTCCTCGCCATGTGGGCACTCCCTGACAAATTGTGGTGGCCAGTCTTTTTCTGCTAGAAGTATGTCATAGCTCTTTGATAGTCTTTCCCAAAAAGTGCTTTCACCTGTCTAGGTTTGTCTCCCTCCATCCGGAGTGTTATTTCAAATAACCGTTGTGGAGTACTAACCCTGGTGTCTACAGTCTCTACTGTGATGTACTCATTCAAGTCCACTATCTCCAGAAGTTCCTTCACGTTCTGGCGAACTATTGTGACTTCTGCTGCACTGTCCAGCATTGTCTGAGCCCATTCTCCGTTCTTGAGTTGTGGTCTCAGTATTCTCGGCATGTCTAATCTTTAGACCTGCTACTTTCTTTTTGGAGAATTGAGGTTTTGTTTTATTTTTTGGAGCGTGTTTGTCGTCTTTTGATGTCACGCGTTCTTCTCTGTGTTCCGTCCGTCCTCTTCTTTCCGAAGTCTGTGGTGAGATCTGAAAGGGACGAGAGGAACGTGTATCAGTATCATGATACCTGTCAGGTTTTCTCAAATTATCCCTATTCCTGAGGTTATACCTCCTTTCAGAGGGCTCCTTTTGAGGAGACCTACCTCGGGATTGAGAACGTTTCTCATTTGAAATTTGTTTATTAGTTTCCCACTTCTTTTTAGAAGATGTAGGAGTTTGTTTAATAGAGTCCTTCTCAGGACTTTCAGATAGTTTCGGCTTCACTGGTCTTCCATTAGGCAGACTTTAGGCAGAATTAGGCAGAGATAGTTTTCTCTGCCTAATTCTGCATAGGATTGTTCTATTATTCTGGGTAGCTCAGTTTGATGTTCTGTAACATCGAATTCCCTCAATTTTTGGTGGATCGCAACTGCTGCTGCCTCTCCTTTAATATTAGATAATATTATTGTTGAGACTTGCTCGAAATTTTTCAGTAATTTCATACCTAAATTTAGAGCAGGCTCTGCCCCGTATTCGTTTTGAATTTGTTTTAGGACATCAGGTATTACCGCAATTGACGGAATGCCATGTGTTTTAGTGTAGATGGAAGCAAAGACTGAACCCCAAGTGGTGCAGTCTTCCAGTTGTGGTGTGATCCCCATTGGTAAACTGATTGTTAGGATTCTGTGTTTCTCATGCGGGCTAGTATTTGGAAATACTGCTTCGATTTGAGTAATTTTTTAGCTATCCAAAACGGAATTTGCTCACGTTTTGTGGGCATTTTACCCATGACTGAATTGAGAGTCTGTGGTGTAATTTTTAGTGTAGTCCCCTGATGAGGGGTCTGATTTGGATATGTCAATGGTGGTCGGACTGTAAAAGTCCGCATGACATATTGGACCAATTGTCTGTAAATTTTTATTAACTCTTTTATTTGAGTATGTAATTCCTCATCTGTCATTATATCCAGTTCAGGATGAGGTGTGTAGCCGGCTAAAATCGGCCATGTTGCTCCTGGTCTACCTAGTGGACCGAGCCTGGTAATGTTTTTGTGATGTTTTAGGGCGCCTTTAAACCAGAGCTGATGCTCCTGGTATGTTAATGGAATTTCAATATCCTCGAAAGGAATGTATTCCTCTGGTAGATCATCTTCTTTGTAGAAGTGAAATGTTTGTGATGTTGGATTGCATTCAGGAAGTATTACCCATGAATAGAATACCTCTGTCTGAAAGGATTCATGTGCCTCTATCACGAAAACTGCTCTACCTCCTCTTGGCGGTAGGCCATGTTTTATAACTTTTAGAGTGATGGCTCTTCTTAAGTTTTGAGGGATGTTTATAACACCCTCCTCTGTTTCATTTAAACCTGTAAGGTCAAAAACTGCTGCTTGGGCTGGATCAGCCGCAGCTCCACCGTTTCCAGTTTCATTGTCACCGTCAGGCATTTTGTTGTTTGAAAAATGTACAACAAGTTTCAAGGAAACAAAGATAAGGTGCACAATATTTTGGAACACTGTATCCTTCAACGTTGAACAAACCAAACAGCTAATATGTAGGGTACTTCCCTATGTAGCCTTGGTGGATACTAAACCCTGCCCACTCCAGACGTCTTTTGGAGTATATGGGTAGGGGTCTTGAGAGAAAATAGCACGGCTGAGTTACTCAGTATCTAACGTTGAATTACCGCCTTACCAAACCGTTGGGCGCCATGTAGTGTAGCTCCTATTTCCCTAATAGGCTCTGCGCATTGGAATAATATATCCTATAGGTTTGACATAGGACTGAGGTCAGTATGTCCCTATCGAGTATATTAAACTTAATTACTTGTGCCAGCTAGCTCAGAGGCCACTAGAAACTCCTTGACAACAAGAAGGGAGTAGTTTCTGGCAGCCGCAAAACATGACCAATATGTTTCCCTTTTAGAATCAGAACGTGTCCCAGAGTCGTGGAAACACTAGATAACTATTTCACTCAGCTCAGTCATGCATGCTTAGTTTTCCTCAGATTTACACAGAAAGAATAGACGGGCGTTTTCAATAAAAGATTTATTGAACAGTCTTGTTTCTGGTGTAAGTTTAATGTGCTGTTACGATCACAAGACAGTATGCGAGATAAATAATGTACAGGGTGAGCAGTAGAAATAAATAATACTGCAATAGCATTATCTTTTAGTACAGATGCTGTTACATAAATAACACAGACTAAAAATGCGAGTACTCATACGATGCGGTGCTAAGCTAGTTCTACCCCAATGTACCTAACCTAACCTAGGTGTAGGACGAGGTATGAAGTAGGTGAAGTATTCCTTACTATGGTATACTAAGAGTATGTTTAAACCCAATATACCTAGTATGCCAAGAGTCCCTCTAGGTTATTATCAGCTCCATACCTGAAGAATGAGAGAGGTTGGAATCTCTTTGCCAGACTCGAACTCCAACACCCCGCAAGGGAAGTCAGATCACTGGAAGCGAGACTCTCTGCGTGCAGGGATGACAGCGTCTTCTCAGTGCGTCAGGCTGGGATTCGGGCTCCTCTGAAGTCGAGGTCTCCTCTAGTTTACAGGGGCTAGGGAAGGTATATTTATACCTGAGAGTACCTTAGGAATGTTAGCATTGACGTGAATTGGGTAGCGAAAGACGTCATGGATGAACCTCTAAGGAATAATGGTTCATGCATAATATATGAGGCCTTGAAGAAATCAATAGTCCTGGGCTAGGGAAACTCCCGCAGCCTAAGGGTCTGTTCTTCATGAACTCGTTGTGACGTTAGGGTGGACGGATGTGAGAGACCATGCCTGTATTTGAAGTGCACGGTTTAATGCCTAAATAAGGCCTGGGATTCTATGCCTATATAAGGGCAGGGCGAATTGTGCCTATATAAGGACATAATATTGGAAAGCCCGTTATGGACACCCTAAGAGGAATACAACAGTAGCAGAAATGCTCTGAAGCTAAAAATCCCTATTGTTGGAAGTACCAAGGTTTGAAGCTTGGTTTGCCCAGAGACTAATATTTGGAACTCTATGGAGGCTATTCACAAAGGTAAACGTACCATGTGTATATTTACTTTTATGTTGTTGAGTAACTTTAATACTTTTGGCTATTGACCATTTAAGAGTGTAAAGTTACTCAAAGTGTAAACTTACATGCCCCCACCCAGCATCATATACTAGTGTAAAGTTGCTACTAGTAGTAACTTTACTACTGTATTTGATCTTCTGCATATTTTGAAGAGACCTCCGTAATCGGAACGGACATCTTCCTATGGTAAAGTATACTGAAAGGGGTTAACATGTATTAAAGTTATGAAAAGTATAATTAAAATATTTTCATGTTAAATGTGAGTTAATTCATTGTATATATTTATTTTAAAAGCAGTACACGTTAAAAAATGCTACAACACTATAAACTTAATTTTGAATTGAATATTTAATAAATTTAAGTACATTAAATTACATTATTTTTTAATTTAGTTTAAAAATTAACCTAAACTATTTTTTAGATGTATTTATCAAGAATTAAAATTTACTTAAAGTTATGAATACAATTAATTTTAATTAGTTTAGTTTTTAAAAAAGTGATATTTTTTATAGTTGAAAAAGCTAATTAAAATATTTTAAAAGTAAAATAAGTATTTATAATTCATATTTATTTTTTAACATTCAAATACATTCAAATACATTATTAAACAGTTTACATTAATTAATGTATTTTAACATTATTTCCTGTGTGGTTCTATTGTAAGTGCCTACCTCTATTATTTTCTATAGCAGGGTGTTGCAGTACCAGTGGTTGGCCGTATGTGGTGCTGGATTTATTCCAGCTCTGAGCCGGAGTACATTTAATACTGCTTTGGAACCTTTTTGACTGTAGAAATTTTCAAAGTGTAATTTGTGGATAGCACAGGTCTTACTTTTGAGGGTTGATGCATGTCCCTCCATAGTCCTCTCTTAGTCACTCCATACTCATCCTTACTGTTACATTACTTGTATATTCCTTTCTTATTTATGTCCCTTTCCCTTTAATTCCCTTGTGTACTTTTGACCCTGGCACCTGGCATGCAGTTAACTGTGTTTCCCCCTAGAAATGGAATCCACTTCATTCTGTTCCTGCCTTTATGCTGAACAGTACTGTGCCTTGTGGATTAAACATCTTTAACCTTCACCTGGATTGTCTGCTTCCTTTTTATGGATTTTACACTGGCGACGAGTTAAAAGTGTACCTGCTACTTCTTCAGGCACAGGAGCGGTACAACTACATTTTGGGATTTTTTTTGTGTAAACTTTGGACATCTTCACTGGATTACTTCTTGGAAATTACTGCATTTCGTGCCTTATGTGGATGGACAGTTTTATTATCCACCACCGTCGTTTCCTGGACTCCGTATCCTTGACTGCCGTCAAGAAATTGATTTTTGAGTGTTTATTGTAAAATTGGCTCACCGCAACATTCAATTGCTAACTGTAGGCATTGGAAGCCTCACCGCGTCATTAAATCCCCACGCAAAGACCTCAACGGAGGAGAATGCAGCGCATTCTACACGACGTTTCTGTTGCCAAGCTACAAGTTTCTCTGACGGGTCTGCCCTGAAACCTTGCTGACGGTCCTGACCGTGCTGCATCACTACGTCCCGCAACATGTCGTAATTGCGTCATCACGTTGCATGGTGTGCCACCATTTTTAATTAATTTTTTCACTTTTCTTGGAAATTACGTCGATGCGCACGATTGGGTACTTGGTACTGACCACAAAAGTTATACAACATCGATGCGCACGCATGCGCACTGAGTGCTCATTACCCTGATAACGGAAACAATGCCTGCCCTTACTGATATACAAATATTGTTGCTGGCATTTTCATATCGCGCCGATGTGCACGGCTTGGAAGGTACTGTAACTTCATATCGCGCTGATGTGCACAGCGTTAAAGGTATTTTGACTGCACATGCACGTCACGCTGATGTGCACAGCTTTAAAAGTAATTGAACTGTGAATGCATATCACACTGATGTGCACAGCTATTACATTTATTGTTCATTCCAATTGTACTAAAAATCTTTAGCTTACTGCCACCATTGATATTAGCCACAATTTTATTTAATATTACTCTGTTAGAAATATCCCATATTTTCCTGCTCCCTAGTAACTATATTTGTAGGATATTTTATACAATTAACTATGCAATTCGAACCTCCTGCTAAGTTTCTACAAACTAAGGGTAACCCTCCCATTCCTTGGTCTAGGTGGAAGGAGGAGTTGTTAACCTACATGAAGGCCATTGATGGGGATAGGATGGGGAATGAAAGAAGAAAAAAATATTCTTCTTCATTGCCTAGGCTCTGAGGGTCAGGCGGTGTTCAGGACTTTACCAGTTGTCCAAGGTGAGTTAAGTACCTTTGATGAGGCACTTGTACGTATGGAAACTAGGTTTAAGCCTATCACCAGTATAGCACTTAACAGATATAAATTTTACACGCGCTCACAAAGGGAGTCAGAATCCATTGATGATTTTTTAACTGCCCTCAGATCCCTCGTGGTTTCATGTAATTTTGGTGTTATAGCAGATGAGATGATCAGGGACCAAATAATCGTTAATGTAAGAAACAAAAAAACACAAGAACAGTTGTGGGTTTTGGGTAATCCAAATTTACATGACACCATAGCCACTGCTAAGGCGTTCGAACAGTCCGAAAAGTGGATGAAAACTATTGAGGACGTGAACTCTAAGGGTGACAAATCTGATAAAACTATGGACGACGTTTGTGCTGTGAGTAATCCTCGTAAAGTTCCTCAGATGGGAAGAAATGGTGACAGAAATATAGTATGCTATAGGTGTGGTAGCTCCACCCACGTTGCTTCCTTCAAGTTTTGTCCAGCCATCGGGAAAGAATGCATTAAATGTGGGAGACTAGGACATTTTGCTAGGGCATGTAAGGATGACAGAAGAGAATAATTGACAAAGGGAGGGCATTTTCTGCAAAGAATAGTGAAGTCTCTTGTGTGAGATGTGCCCAATTTTCTGATGATGACTCCTCTAGTGAAAAGGGGATTGTTGTATCTGTTGTGAATGTTTGTACTCTCGAAGGAGAAGTTTTGAACTCCCCCAAATGTGTTGTTCGTTTCTTGAACGAAAACCTAGAACTCATGGCAGATTCCGGCTCTCGTTGGTCGATTGTTACTGAGAGTTATTTCAATGAAAAGTTTGGTAATGCTGTGTCTACCAAAGATCTGTGTCCTTCAGATGTCATTGCTCAAGGTTTTGACGGCTCGACCATCGACCTTATGGGGTATATCGCATCTGATGTTATGTTTAAAGAGAGAATTGCCTTTATAAAACTATATGTTGCAAAAAAGGGAGTGAACGTGTTGGGGTGGAGAGACCAATGGAGGTTAGGGATTATACTCAATCCCCGCAGTAAGGAACCTGTCATGGTAGTTGAGGATAGTGGTGATGTTAAACTTATTGAAGGAGAATTTCCTGAAGTTTTCTCTGAAGGTTTAGGTAAACTCAAAGGTTTCACACATTTAATAAAACTCAAGCAGGGTGCATCCCCTGTCAGACAAAGGCTCAGGAACGTTCCTATTAATGTGAGGGAAGAGTTGGGTAAAGCTTTGAAAGAGATGTTAGATGGAGGTGTAATTGAAGAGGTGGAATCATCGGAATGGGTTTCTCCGATTGTCTTGGCACGTAAACCTGATAAATCGTTGAGATTATGTATTGACCTTAGAGCTTTAAATACTAACATTCTGGTTGACTGCCATCCGTTGCCAAATATCAACGAGGTGGTAAGCATGCTTGGAGGCGCCACAATCTTCTCCACCCTCGACCTTTGGTCTGCATATCATCAAATAGAACTGGCCAAGGAGTCACGCCATATGACAGCTTTCATTACTCCCCAAGGATTGTTTCAATTCAAAAGAATGCCCTTTGGGTTAGAGTAGGCAGCCTCCGTCTTCCAGAGGTTAATGTGTCATCTTTTCAAGGATATGCAATCATTTGTAAAATGTTTCCAAGATGACATTCTTATATTTTCTGCAGATAAGAAAACTCATACCAATCATCTCGGAAATGTGTGTGGTGTCCTCAGAGAGTATGGGTTGACTCTAAAAAAAAACAAATGCAAATTATATCAGGATTTGGTTGAATATTTAGGACACACTGTATCCAAAGAGGGTGTGGTACCTAAAAAGTCTCTCATTGATGCCATTTTGAAAGCACCTGCTCCTGACTGCAAGGATAAACTTCTTTCCTTTTCAGGTTTATGTGAATACTATAGCAAGTTTATCGTAAACTTCACATCCAAAATGAAACCCTTAAGAGATCTCACAAGAAAAATGCTGAATTTGTATGGGGAGAAAACAACAGAAAGCTTTCGACAGTATCAAGGCAGAAATGGTGGCTGCCCCCACTTTGAAACCTTACTGCATGAACAAGACGTGTATACTCACTGTAGATGCAAGCCTTTATGGTTTGGGATGCGTCTTGTCTCAACGTGCGGGCAAGGAGGATTGGAACGTACCATTTGCCTCCCGCACACTTAACCTCACTGAGAGACGTTACGCTGTAATTGAAAGGGAATTGTTAACCTGTGTCTGGGGAGTGGAACATTTCCGAAATTATATTTGGGGTGCACGTTTCATTTTGAGGACGGACCACAAGCCTTTGGTGTCCATTTTGTCTCCTGGAGGGGGTATCAATGCTGCTGCCCGCATAGCCAGATTAATGTCTTGTTTGCAAGAATACTGTTTTGCAGTGGAATATGTCCCAGGGAAAGTCAATGTTACTGCTGACTGTCTGTCCAGACTGCCCTGTAATGCTAGTTGAGTGTGTGACTATGAAGAAGTTGTTGCTAATATTGAGGAAATAGTGTCTGGAAAGTTTAGCTCAATCTCCGAAGAAATGTGGAAAAGTGCCATGCGTGGTGATGATATATTATGTAAAGTCATTAATTACACCACGGAAGGTTGACCCTCTAAAACTGAAATATCAGCTGAACTATTTCCTTTTGGAAAATCTCCAGTGAACTTGTTATCGAAGGAGATCTCCTTTTCAGACAAGGGAAATGCATTCCACCTTTGTCTCTTCGTGACCATATATTATCTGTACCTCACGAGAGTCATTTGGGAATGTCGTCCATGAAAAGATTAATCAGGTCTTTATTCTGGTGGCCTGGTTTAGACAGATTTGTAGATAGGATTGTGAGGGAATGTCCCGAGTGCGTGAACAGTGAGAAAATGCTTAAGTGTGATCCTGCTCCCCTCATTCATGTTGAATGGCCAGATTTTCCTTGGCAGAAAGTAGGTTTTGACATTGCTGGCCCTTTTAATTTTTTGCCCCAAGACTGTAGATTTGCCTTAGTGATGGTCGATTATCACTCCAAATGGCCCGAAGTCAAGCTTGTACCTCATGCCAATTCCGAGAGTGTCATTGTATTCTTAAAGGAAGTTTTTGCCCGCGAAGGTTACCCTGAAGTCCTCATCACTGATATTGGTGTGCAGATGAGGTCTCATGAGATGGCTGACTTCCTCCGTTTTTTTAATATTCGCCATGTCACCACGGCCTTGTACGAACCTCAAGGTAATGGCCAAGTAGAGAGATATAACAGAGTTCTTAAACAAGATATTCTATGGGCACGCAATTTTGGAGCTCGGTGGAAAGACAAGTTGAGAGAAAAATTATGGCTATACCGTATAACTCCCCATTCAACCACTGAAGTCTCTCCCTTCCATTTACTTAAAGGGAGGGAACCTGTCTCCAAGTTGTGCCCTTGGTGGTTTAAAAAGGCTATATATAACCACAGTTCTGTGGTCGATAAAGAAGTTGTGGGCCTCAAAGTGAAAGAGAAACAACAAAAATGTAAACGTTATTATGATCTTCGCATGAAAGTGAAACAACCACAATTTATGGTTGGTGATTGGGTCAGGATACGCAAACCAGGTATTTTACTTAAGGGTGAAATGAAATTTGGGAGACCCATCAAAATTGTCAAGGTCAATCGCAACAGCATTGTTACCCAAGATGGCAAAGTTTGGAATGTCAAAAGGGTAGCTAAATGTGTAAGTGTTCCTTCTTGAAATTGTTTCTTCTTATTGTTTCCTAAGAGGGGAAATGTGTTACATTACTTGTATATTCCATTCTTATTTATGTCCCTTTCCCTTTAATTCCCTTGTGTACTTTTGACCCTGGCACCTGGCATGCAGTTAACTGTGTTTCCACCTAGAATTGGAATCCACTTCATTCTGTTCCTGCCTTTATGCTGAACAGTACTGTGCCTTGTGGATTAAACATCTTTAACCTTCACCTGGATTGTCTGCCTCCTTTTTATAGATTTTACACTTACTCATCCCAACCCCCCCTTTTTAGTCCTGAGTATTTCCCTTTTTTCAGCCACTACCATCTATCCCTCCCACATTTGCTACTAAAACGTAGCTACATGTGTGGAGTTCTCTGCAGTTGGGGCAGATATGTATTTAAAAAACAAAGACTTAAGGCCCTGACAACCTGGGAGTTTTCCCCCAGTGTATGGGGAGGTCATGTTGATTTTCTTTCTGTTCAGGACCACCAGGCTTTTCCTGAAAGTCCTGAACAGGAACAAATTACCTCAGAACATCCACTCGCTCTTAGGTTTTCGCTGGCTCTTCCAGAGGAGGCTCAGCCAACATGACAGTTTACCCAATCAAATTTGTGGCAGAGTACCCTCTTTGCCAAACTCTAAATAGCCCCTCCAACTTCAACCTGAAAAGGACAAAAAAAGTATTTTGTTTTGTCAGGCATTTGGACAGCTCCTTAGTAACTGTTCATCAGATGGCATCTGATCACCTGATCGTTTATCTCTGATATAGGAGCGTTCTCCTCTCTCGATCTTAGAATCCACCTTCTTCCCGGCACTGTGAAAGGGTCAGGCTGTGATCCAAGCTTAACAAATGTAAACAAGCATTGGCAAAGCCAACATAAATTGCTTTAAAGTGAAATGCATGCAAACTTGCATTTTTAGAACAAAATGCGTACAAATTGTTCTAAAAATGCAGAATTGTTCTTTTAACATGGAAAATAGTCACTTGAATATTGCACTGGAAGCCCTCGATTGGGGGTGGGGGTGGAGGTGATACACCAAAGAGCCAATAGTATGCAGCAAGAAAGTGATATTAACATATTTTCAAGAAGTGCGGTGACAAATGGCCTTTCAGACAGCTGTGCTGCTGATTGGCACACCTAAAAATAAAATAAAAGGGGAGTCAGAGTGCCAGTGTGCAAAATCGCCACCTCAGAAATAGGCTCGACCGACTGGAGGCCAGCATCCAACCTTTATGGGTTCCGAAGTATCATGGTACTCGCCGAAAATGAGCTTCAACACCTCATCAGGGGTAGCAAGCACTATATAAATGCAAACCTTTTCCTTACACTATCCTTCTCAATCCAAATAACAGACTAACATATCCACCGCTCAAATTACTTTCATATTTCACTATACTAATTCACCACTAATCTTTTATGGGTTCTGGAGTAGTGTGCTGCTCGCCGGAAAAGCACTTCAACACCTCATCAGGGGTAGAAAGTGCTATATAGTTGCAAATCTTTTACCTCTTCTATCCCTCCACTATCCTTCTCAATCCAAATAACAGACTAACATGTCCACCGCTCAAATTAATTTAATAATTTCCTATACTAATTTACCACTAATCCATTATGGGTTCCGGGGTAGCGTGCTACTCACAGAAAAAGCTCTTTAACACCTCATCAGGGGTTGGAAGCGCTATATAAATGCAAACCTTTTCCCTCTTCTATCCCTCCGCTATCTTTCTCAAACAAAATAACTGACTAACATATCCACCATTCAAATTACTTTCATATTTCACTATACTAATTCACCACTAATCTTTTATGGGTTCTGGAGTAGCGTGCTACTCACCGAAAAAAGAACTTCGATGCCTCATTGGGGTAGCAAGCGCTACAGAAATGCAATTACAATACAATACAATTGTGGCGGAAACTGAGATGTAGCGAATGATCATAAAGCGGCTACAGCTGACTGATACCCCCTTGCAGGAAACTGGAGAAAGGGGAAAGTGTTATACAGTCGGATTTGCCGTTTAAAGGTTGGTGAATAACTCATCGTCCTGCACTCAAGATGGCAGACACTATACTCAGAAACACAGAGAAAGAGGCACCGCTGCAGTGCAGAACACAACCACAACCCACACAACACCAAGGTGACTCTTCTCACACACTACCAACGCTAGGATCCCTATAAAGTACACCAACAAATAAAGTGAGTGGAAGTAGGAGACACATTCTTAAGGCCTATACAGAGCCGCAAACCAAGAAGAGAAGCATGAAGTGGGACCAGAGTCACACAGCAATTGCGGCGTCTTTGTGCCTGATGCATCAACGTGTTGCAGCTCCCCCGGCGCCATCTTAGGGGGACAGGTTCGCTCATGCCCCCATGGAGCTGGGTGAAGGCGTGACCACGTTCCGCTCTATATTACAGTTAACACTCAGATAGCAGCTCCATCATATACCTCAGCTAACAGTCACCTAAAAGTTCTGCGCTGTGAGCATATTGGACTACTAATGTGATCCGCCCTTACACCAAAGTGACCCAGGTAGCTGTCAATGGGGAAAACCGACGCAAACAAATAAAACTGCAAAATGAGATGAAACGCAAGGGGGCAAGAATATAGGTGTTGAGGACTCCAAACTAATACAGAAATGGTAAAGACAAAAAAGGAAGAACTCAAAGCTGGATCTAGATAAAAATATCTATGAATTTTGGTGGCCGCTGAAACAACAAATAAGGGGAGGATGGATAATTTTGCCAAAGATATGCTCTCCCGATATTTGGAACAGACAGCTTCTCATAGATCTTTATTATGGAGAGAGCACACTAGTCAGTGGTCACTTGCCCCACTTCCGTCTCCGGGACCTACTGCTAAGCCAAAAATAGCTAGACTCTTTAACTTCTGACCTTAAAATTGTTGAGGGCGAAAAAAGAGTTTCAATACAAAGGTACAAAGGATGTAATATACATCCTTGTACCCTGACTCTATGATCACGGTCCAAGAAATAAGGGGAGCCTACAACACTGTCAAGAAACTGCTGCAACAAACTGCTCTACACAGCATGCTAACACATCTCCCATCAGGGTAAACAAATACCATACACCTCACTGTATCAAGCAGCAATGTTCCTGAAGAAACCACAAGAGAAAACACAATGACAAGAGAAGATCGAAATACCGGACCAACCCAACAGTGATTCAGAATGATCCACTTACAGCAAGAAAAGACACATGGAAAGTACTGTGCCTGAGGTCTGGGCATGTGTGGTAAGCTGCGAGTGAAGAATATCCCACTAGATAACCAAACAGAGTGACAGCACAATCCCCTGTGGGTTAAATGTAGTTCTCAGCTCCAATGCCCAGATACGACACTGCCATGCGGCATACCTACATTAAAATTGCCCTTGGCCATGGTGATCCTACACAAAGAACCGATATGGGTGTCGATGGCTGCCCCCTCTAGGTTACATCGAATCTCTGTTATTGAAAAACTGACAGTTCTCAAGTTTAAAAAGATGGAAAAATGGGGTGGGTACCGAGAGGGGTCAAAATGTTCACTAGCTGGTTGGGGGTTATGGTGTGGGAGGGGGTGGGAACTTACTGAGAAAACATTCATCGCATCTCTGACAGAACAATGACTGCACAATTTTTGTGCCTCTCAATGGAAAATCCTATGATAACCGACAGCTGTCAGTCAACAAACATACATTCCAGCATACATGAACAACAAAATTAAGGACGGGTCATGTAGCTTCCCCACGTGGAGCTACATCACCCGTCAAAATCTGTCAGGTACTGTTTTATGTTCAAAGTCACCAAATTGACCTTGTCATAATGAAAGAGACACACCTCACTAATGGGCCGATTTAAATTTGGGTGGTTGGCCCGTCCTCCATCAGAGTGATGGAATAAATTACTCCATAGCCCTGACAGAGGTGCCGACCTCTAAATTTTGAAATCTTCATTGGCCCGACGGACATTTCAAGCATTGACAGGAACTGCCGTCAAGGTGGTTCCTGCCAAAGCATTGTAACTTTTCTGCATGACTGTCAAACATGACAGAGGCATTCAGAAAAGTTAAAACATTTTTACATTTTCAAATACAAAATCCTAAAGTTGATGCTCCTTACCACCAGGTTTTTCCTGGCACTGACGGGCATCAAAAAATGGCTATATGTTCGTTAATCTAAATTAGGTGGGAGGACACATAGACAAATCTCAGATGGCCCTTACTGTGTCTCAGAAGTTTGGCCACGGCGAAGAAAGAGTAGTCTCTACCGTCGTCAAACTATGTTCCGTCTGAATCCAAATTGGATGGACAGGCCATAGTCTTGGTGGGTAGCGCACTCCATTGCCATTTCGACGGAGTCCCCTCTCTGCCAAGAATAAAATCAGGCACTAAGTCTACCGATCAGAACATATTTAAGAAATGGTCTGATCACTACTTCACATCCCCATATTCCTCGTATGCCGGGGGGACCCCGCTTCTCATCAAAAAAAGGATCCCCTTCTATCTAATTCAATCAGAGGTGGATGTAAAATGCCAATATATTACTCTCATTTGCTCACTAGCGGGAAGATATCTTACCTTTGTCCAAAACTATAGACCGAACACAGACGACCCAGAGTTCTTTACTGAATTTTGAAATAAAAGACAGACAATGTCACTGTCGCGGGGTTCATGGAATGACCCCAATCAGTGGCATTTTTAAAGGCAGTTTATTCATGCATTAACCTATTAGGGAAGGCAGAAAGTAGTCTTGCACGAAATGCAACAGGGGGGAATATGTCCTCTAATCTTCCCTCTCTGGATGTGTCTTCTTCGGTTTTCTTCTTAGCCTCTGAGCAACCGTCAGGGAAAAATAAATATGGAGAGACTTTAATAAACATGCTCCTAACAACTATGGGTTACCTCCACCACACCATTAGTGGTTGTAGACTCTGCAGAGGACACCGGTTCATTGATGTGTGAGTCTCTCCAGTACTCAGTCAGTGAAGGGGGGGGGAGAAAGACGGTGAAAACAGGGCTCGCTTTCCCCAACATCTCAGAAAAGAAACCAAAAAAGATAAGAGGGTGAAAGAAAAAACAACCTAACACTGAGTTCTCTACCTTGAGTATGGATGCACAGTGTTCCCCTTCCGTGCAGCTTGGTTAGTCCCGTATAGCACGACCTCAGGCATACCGCGCCTTCACTGCCGTTCCATGCTCTAGACCCCCACAAGTTAATCCAGTGGAAGTGCCCACCAAACAATCTACCACAAAGCCCCCTACAGTACTCACCTGAGGTCGTGACTGTCGTGAGTCATGGCAGTCTAGTCCGCGTCGCCTTTCCCTGTGACTCTCTGAACGTCGCCGGCCTCTCGCTGTGAAAGGGGTTGTGTCTGCCGGTGCCATGCACCCTCCTCCTCCCTCTGGGTCTTTCCGTCGCTCGGAGGCTCATCCTGGTCTCCCATTCTAGTCTCTCCTACTCCTGGCTCCTTCTCATGAGGTCGCAGTCCTAGAGAGGGGTGATAAATCTAGCGAAGAACTCCAAAGGTAAATCACTCAATATCAAGAAGTTGCTGAAAGAGGAGCCCACTCCCTTGGCAAATGCACTCAGGGAGGGCGTTCAGAGAAGGAGAAAGACTGGGCAAAGTGTTTGCTGACATAATATCACAGCATTGGACAGCCAACAACATAACATATTAAAAGGGCAGACGGGCGTCTGAGATTTGAGGCAGGTGAAATAATAGAAGAATTCCTCACCTACCGCAGTAACCTATGGTCTTCACTAGGCTTGAAAAACCCTGCACAACTCCGCCTCACCACCCATGAAGACGACTTCTCAGCCAACATGGAGCACCTCCACTTCCAGGTCCACACCAACCCGAACACCACCCTCCGCGGCACCCTCATCTACAGACCCCCTGGACCCCACCCACCCTTCAATGATTTCATCATCGACTTCATCGCACCCCACGCTCTCGCCTCCACAGACTACATCCTCCTCTGTGACCTCAACTTTCACCTAGACAACACCAACGACAAAAACATCTCATCCGTGCAGGAGAGACTTGCCACCATCGGACTCAAACAACTGGTCACCTCCTCAACTGACTCAGCGGGACACACGCTCAAACCCATCTTCTCCACCAGCGACAACATCACTTTCAGCCACACCACCGAGCTCCAGTGGACCGACCACTGCTGCATCCATTTCACCTTCATCAAACCCACTGTACACCACCACGCCCACCTCTACCCTCATGGAAGCTGGAACAAGGTCACCAAAGAACAGCTCACCACCTCCCACCTCCCTCAGCAAACCCCTTCCACCGACATCCACAGATGCCAACACTGCAACACGCAACCTCCACCGATGGATCTCTGACTGCACCGACACTTTGGCTCCCCCGAAGAGAGCCCCAGCAAGCGACACTCTAAGAAAGCCAGCTGATTCTCTCCCACCCTTCATAAGTTCAGACGTACCTGTAGATGGGTCAAGAAGAGATGGAGGAGCAGCAAGACCCCGAAAGACCACTCAGCCATCAAAACCGCTGTCACCGCACACCACCACCACATCAGAAGAATGAAGAAAGTGGCCCTACAAGAAAGGATCAACGCCAACGCACTGAACAGCAAAGAACTTTTTGACATGGTCAAAGAATTCACCAGACCCAGCACAGAGACAGCACAGAGACAGCAGATACCCCCACCCTCCCAAGACCTTTGCAACAACCTCAGCACCTACTTCCACCACAAGATCAAGGAAATATACGACAGCTTCGACAGCCTCGATACCCAAGACCCTCCCACCCCACCCGCAACCACCATACCCTACAACGCCTGACCCCAACAGACCCTACTCAGCTGGACCCCCCTCACCATGGACGACACCCTCTTCAACAGAGCAGGCACCACCATTGCCCCCAAACTCTGCCACACCATCAACTGTTCCATCAACTCCGCCACCTTCCCGAAAGACTGGAAACATGCAGAGATCAACCCCTTGCTTCCCAGCCAAGGTCATCAAGAAGGCCATCAACGCCCAACTTTCTGAGTTCATCAAAGCGAACCACACCCTGGACCTCTCCCAATCTGGCTTCCGAAGCAACCACAGCACGAGACCGCCCTCCTCGCCGCCACAGACGACATCCGCGCCCTCTTCGACAGAGGCAAAAATGCAGCCCTCATCCTCCTGGACCTCTTGGCCACCTTCGATACCGTCTCTCACCGCATCCTATGCACAATACTCCACGATGCCGGCATCTGCGACAAAGCCCTGTAAAATATCCGCTCCTTCCTCACCAGCCGAACAAGAAAGTCAGACTACCTCCATTGCTCTTGGAACCCACAGAGATCAGCTACGGAGTACCTCAGGGCTCCTCCCTGAGCCCCATGCTTTTCAACATCTACATGGCCCCCCTCACAGCCATTGTCAGAAACCATGGACTCAACATTGTCTCCTACGCCAATGACACCCAGCTGATTCTCTCCCTCACCAACAAACCCATAGTCTTCAGCAATGGCGGGGCCTCTCTACCCTTGTAACCATACACACCCTGAACCTGGTCATCCCTCGAGAAGATCTGTGTGAGCTGTACCAACATCCACTACAGAAGTAAACAACTCTATTGCATGAGGAATTGAGAAAAAAGAGCTGTTTATTACTTTGGCTGGGCTCATTGCAAGGACATTCGAGAAGAATTCAGACTGTTTTCTGACACTAAAGTAAACGCAGGAGGGTCCATACCTTTCTTCACCTTGCAAACAAAGGTGAACGCCCTCTGGTTACAAATAATCAGGTAGGAGCTACTTAAAATAACCAATAATACTGAGTTCCGCCTAAATGCTATCAAGGAAGAACTGAAAGCCATCCGCCTCATGGTGATGCAACACCGGTATGTGTTGGACTTGATGACCACGATGGAGGGTGGGGTGTGTGCCAAAATAGGTAGTCCTGCTGTACTTTCACCCCGCAAATGATCCTAAAAAATGGGACACTGACTGCGATATACCAACTGTATTGTCTACAAGCATTCTGCAGCACACATAGAAAGAGAAAAAAACAAGGAGAAATAAGGATAAGGATATTTCTCCTCGTTGTGCCTCCCTAACACCACCCCTGGGGTGGCGTTTGAATCTGACACATTCCCAGGTTTATGATTCCTCATAAATCTGGGAGTGCTTCAGATTCCATGGGTGTTGCATGGGAACACCCACAGCAACACCCATGAAACGCCCCTTTTGCGCAGTGTTCTGTGTGAAAGGGGCACATATTTACAAAGCCACGTAAAGTGACTTTGCGTGGCCTTGTACATATGCTGCGGCACATTTTGACACCGGAGCGTCAAAAAAGAGATGCTCTGGCGGCACAAATGTGCTGCTAGGGGCCTCGTAAATGAAACCCGCAGTCCTCAAGTTAGGTACAATGCAAGTAACTAGGGAATTAGTAATAGAGACAACAGAAACACAACAAACCTTGAATAAAATGACTGTCATGAAGTATGGGGTAAAGGATGTAGTTGAAAATTCAACTAGAGGGGGGAATGTACGATATCAATGCACGTTGCGGTATATGTATGCATAATAACGAACTTGCATCACCGTTGTTGAAATCACCTGTTGTGACCTCCCCCTCAACCTCGAGTCAGAAGTACGTGGTCAGTCAAGCCCTGTGACCCAGGCACAGAAGCACACTAACCCTTAGACAAATGTGCGAACAGGAAAAACAAAATCGATCCCACAGATAGACCCCGATCCCACAGTGGTCTCAGGAGATTGGCCCCAATGACACACGTTTGGCCAGAGGGGTGCGCGTTCCCAAAACACCATAAAGTCAGATGCCACACTAAGTTAGGAACACTCAGTCAATCAGAACACAGCATGCACACTACACGCAGTGATCACGCGTTCCCCATGTCGGACATCTGGACACGTACCCACAAGCTCCGCATTGTGTCCACGCAATGTCGAGACCAACCTGTGTTTCTTATCAAATGATCAGATATATGGCCCCGTGATTAGGCCCAGATTTCTGTCCTAACAAGAATGTGCAGATTGTTTTATTACACTTTGAGAAATTTTGAAAATGACGACTAAAATCAATGTACTTTGAGACAGTCTTCAGACCTTGAATCTGTTGCCTGCGCTCCCGGCCGCTGCGTGTAATTAAACTAACTGTTCCTGTTCTGCCAAACGCCTCTTGTCTTTCATTTTTTTCAAGGTAAAATCACATTCGAGCAACAGTTGAGGTGTTGGACTTTGAGGCGAGCAACAGTTGAGGTGTTGAACTGTGAGGCCCATGGCCTCACTAAGATAGGGACTTATTAAACTTCTATTGTGAGATTGTACTAACGGAGATTGGCATTCAGTTGATCCTTTGTGCTCAGAAGTAGACCACACTAGTTCAGGTGAGTTCTTACTTTATGCGCTTGATAGTGCCAGGAGGGTACCATTCCTTATTTCCCTTAGATTAATTTCTGATTCGATTTTCTTTATATGAAGTAGACAAGAGTTGTTTTAATTTGATATTTTGCTTATGCAGAGTTAATCAGAGTAAAGTGAGTGTTGCTGTGTGATGCTGAGAGTTACGCCATTAGGTGGCGGGCTGAGATTGGTTACTTGGCTTCGTTTGCCCGCTAGAATTGGTTGTTAGGTCATTTGGTGGTGTGTTGCAGTTGAATGGTTCTGTGGAGTTGCACAGGGAATGAATGTTTGAGTCATTGAGTACCAAGTTGTGATTTGCTGAAAACTGAAGTTATTTCAATTTGAGATTTAAAATTATGTGCTTACTTCCTGTGGGTTACAGATAAAAATAAATGTAAGAAAATAAGGGCTATGTTGAGAAATGATGTGAGTATGTTTGTGAGGGTGAGAAAGCTCCTTCAGAGGGCACCCCTGTATCTGATATGGCCACCAAGGTCGAGTCATATGCATGTATTTGGATTAAACAATTGAGTATGATCACAGAGAAAGATGGGTGCTTGTAATTTCCATAGCTTGAAGTGTTGAAAGCATGGGAGAGTGTCGTGCATGCAAAGGGAAAGGAAAATGGGATTTTATGTTTGCAAGGCATGGTTCCTGATCAGAATGCAGGGATGGACATAAACAGGTTGAATTAAAATACAGCTTGTTACATTTGTTTCACGGTGGGCCACTGGATACAAGAATGTAGATTGAACACAAATTAAATGCAAAAGGATGTTCACATGCCAAATCTGAATGTGATGCCAATATTGAATACGCAAACACAAAGACCATATAATGTCAATATGTCCCAAGCCCCAATGATGCAACAAAACATGGCTAACAGAATATACAACTTCAATCCAAACCCAAAGGTTCAACAGAACCCTTTCATTACTGTTGATAGTCTCCAGCAGCATCTGGTTTTGACACTCCCATTGGACTGGACCCATCAATCTCCATGACGGTTCTTGAGAAGAGAATTGTGTATTTGGTGCAGTTCTAGAGATAGGCCAGAGTGGGCCATATGAAGATATCAATAGCCTCCCCGTATAATTTTTTTATCAATACTGGAGATAACCGTTCGACTGTTACAATGGTTGGGAACCCAAACCTACCCCTTTTGGGAAAACAAGTCCAAGCTGCAGGCCTATCAAATGACCAGAATGAAACCCAGTTTCAGATAAAGTACCCATAAAATTAGGGCCTCTCGAAGAGGACCACCAATTTGCAATACGTGACTCAAGTCCAGGTAATCTGTTGGGAAGGGATTTACTCTACAAATTGAACTGTGTGATCTATTGTACACCTGAAGGTGTGGAACTTCAGACACACGATGAGGATGTACATTTTAAATTGAAATCACAAGAAATGACAGTTGGGTTATTCCCAGTTCTTACCAAAGAAGACTTACCTCCTGAATTAAGGGGTATGGTGAATAAGGGAGTCTGGGTCTTTACAGACAAAGACATCAGATTGATTAAAAAAGACTAGACATTTGAGATGTTCTCTTGGAAGAGCACAACTTTACTTTGTTTGTGACGGCTCTTGTTTAACAGATAGATGTGGAATCTTGAAAGCAGCCTTCACTGTTTGCACAATAGATGGTGTTGTCAAAGCTTTCTGTTTCTGCAGTATAATGTTTTCACAGGATGATTAATTGATCACACTCACAAGAGCATGCTGTGTTTTGAATAGTCTGAATGTTACCAATTACACTGACAGTCAAATGTTTTGGAGTTGTACACAATTTCAGCCAGTTGTGGTCACAAAGGGGTTTTCTAACCTCTGGGTCACCAATACGGATAGGAAATACGTCATGGACTTGCAAAAAATGTTAGAACTGCCTAGAGAAATAGCAATTGTGAAATGTGCAGCACAGAAGAGTAGATATGATTATGTTACCTCTGGAAATCGCTTTGTGGCTAAGATGGCCCAATATTGTGCTTTCGAGTTTTGTACATTTAATGTAGATGAATAATGTGAAATTGACAATGACTTTGTTTCAAACATGTTATTGGATTCTGTTATCACCTACAAAGAATTAAGAGAATTATAGAATATAATGCCAGCTACTGAGAGGAAAAAGTGGGTGAGTGCTTTATGTGTAAAGAATCAGAATGGGATTTGGGTTTCTTTGAATGGAAGATCTTTTTACCCAATGCTGCGCTTTCTCCAATAGCCAGGTATTTTCACGGCTGTACCCATATTTGAAGAGATGCCATGGCCATGGTCCATACCTTTCATAACAACTGGTATAATCCCCATTTCTGAGTCATTGCTGGGAGCTTGGGGCTTGTGACAAAGATGCATTACATCCCATTTAAATGTGGGCAAGAGAACTGTTGTAACCATGAGCCAAGTAGGGAAGTTGATGGCCCCTTTAATTGAATGCAGTTGGATTTTGTGGAGATACACATCTGGAATGGACTTTGATATATCCTAGTAGTCCTTTGCTCCCACTAGGCTGAAGAGTACCTGACCAGGAGGAGTGATAACCTCACAGTTGACAAATTATTTTTGAGGGAAGTGATTCCCAGGTTTGGCTTTCCAGTTTCTCTGCAGTCAGATCACGGGACGCACTTCAAAAATGAAGTAATGAGGATGTTGTGTATAATTTTGCGGATTGATCTACTGCAGTAACCAACCACAAAGCCTCCGGCATTGTGAGCAAATCAACAGCTTCCTGAAATTCAAATTAGCCAAGGTGTGTCCCTCTACCTCTTTGAAATGGCCAGGCACTCTTCCCCTCGCTTTAATGAGCCTTCAAAGCAATCCAAGTCCAAAGACAGGAATGTTGCCAATGAAATTCTGTTTTGAGAGCCATGAGAATCCTGTCAGTGCTTGCAGCTGCTCTTGTGACTATAATGGATGATACAGTTCTAGACTACTGCAAGTGGTGTCTCTTGTCAGGTTGACTTGGCAACCGCATCTTCAATATAAGCACTGTGTCATTATTTAAGTCCAGGGGACTGGGTCATGGTTAACAAACATGTTAAGAAGAACTGTCTTAAACCCAGCTAGAGGGGTCCCTACCAAATAATTCTTGTTTACAACTCTGCTGTCAAATGCAGGGGCTGCTCAATTGGATTGATGCCTCCCACACCAAGAGAATGAGAGAGCCCGGTGAAGAACTGGTGACAACAGCCACTGACTCGCCGACTCAAACTCAAGCTTAGAACAAGCATTCAGTGGGAGGCGAAGACAGCACAAAAGGGTCCAAAGGGTCATAAAGTTGAGTTGTGACAAGTGCACAGTTTGTGGAAAATGAACCAAGAGAAACTGATTTGCAATTTGCACTGCCTGGCGTGGCGTTGTAAAGAAATGTAACGCAATACAGCTCCTCGTTGTGTGTTATGTTACATTTCTAGCTAGGAGGGAATCCAGGGGTGGAGCATGGGTGTTCCCATGTATCCACCCATGGATTTTATAAAATTCCATGTTTACAAACGTTTGTAAACCTGGAATTGTGTCAAATCAGTAGGCCCTCAGAGGATGGCATAATGATGAGAAAAATCCTTTTTTTCTCCTCGTTATTTCCTCTTTCTATGCGTGATCACATTTGAAAATGACTCTTTGGATTGTTTCTGTGCAGGAAGGCATCCCTTCCTGCATAAAAACAATCCTGCCTGTGATGCAGGCACCCTTGCACCATGGTGCAAGGGTGCCTGCATTGCTGCTAGGCAGCGCACAGTGCACCAGCACGAGGAGAGAGCAGAAATGCTCCATATCTTTGAAAATATGGAGCATTTCTGATCCCTCCCTTTCATGCAACACAGCTCAGCAAGTTCTGTTGCTGAGCCGCGTGGTGTGAAAAAATAATAAATGTGCCCCAAGATTTCCAAAGTTGCAAAATCTGTAATAGATTTGTAATGTGCAGAGCCTTCACACGTGAGCTGGTAAACAACCAACAAGCAGCGGTTTCCAATTAAAACTGTGCTCACCATTTCGTATCCGTTCTTCACCAGGTGACCATGTGAAGAGAGCCAGTATTGATTGACACTGAGTGGCACTTGTGCGACAGCATGTCTGCACTCCTCAGCAGCTTTGCAGTGTAACAGATGTCTCTGCTGTTATTGAGGTGCCAATGGAGGGCCTTGGGTGTAGGAACCATTGGGCCTAGGGGGGAATTCCTGCCCCCTCCAGAATTTGGAATGGGGCGACGCAGGTGACACCCCCTCCTCAAGATTTTGAAGTGCAAACAGAAGTGTAAGCAGTGTCAGACAGAACTTGTCTCTCTAAAGTCAATCTGCACTTCACCTATGTTTCCTTGAAGTGCTGTAACATGAGGAGCAAACTCTGTGGGTGCTCTGTGACCTCTTTGTTTTGTTATTTATTTAATTCTGCTCATTCAGGTGGAAAGCCTCTCCTGAAATCCATCTGATTGTCGAGCCAGGTTAGCCAAGATTAAGAGAAGGCAGGAGTTGCTATTAAATTAATAATGTAAATGTTACTACTGGCTCCGCTGACTTAGAGAAAAAAATGATTATAGGAGAGGCTCAACACCTTACTTGCCGCAATTAAATGATTATCCAAAAATGAAGGGATCTCAGAGCTCCCACAGAGTTTACTCCTTACGTTACAGCTGTTCAAAGAGACACTTGGGAAGAGCAGGATGATTTTAGATAGGCAAGTTCTGTCGCTGTTTGATATTGTTTGATCAGGGTCTGTGGAAACATTCAAAACTGAAATTCACACCTTTAGATCCTAAGGCTACCCATATTATTATATGAGTGTATAGTGTCAATTTGATTTAAGGTGTGATAAGTGTAAGTATTGAACTTCATATACTAATACTTCTTGAATAACAACATTTAAATAAATGAACATAAAGCATTGACCTTTCGGTGAAGGGCAAAGGATTTAACCCTGCAGTCTCTGAACTGCACAATATACAGTCCTGGGCTCAAATGCCAGCTTCTCCACTTGACAAACTTGTGTGACCCACAGCCCACTGAGTTACTTCACTATGTATCATTTTTTGTAACCACCCTTTTGCAGAGCACACTGAAGTAAAGGATCAGCGCTCTACACAAATCCCACTTATATACGGTTAATATAAAATAATCTTGCTTCACATTTATTTAGAATATAGGCTATATAAATAGAGAAGAAGACTTGTCACACATTTTGGGAAACTCGTGTCAACATTGTCAAGGCATGAGCTATTCCTAAATGTTTCATATTTAAATAATACAAATTCCAATATATGCCACTCTCTTTAGTTATATAATCATATGCACTTAAGACACTGAGAAATGTTGAATAATATATATTTTGTATTTTGAAGTCTTTATCAATTTTTTTATGCCCATTGATGTCTGATTTATATCTTTGATGACTCAGCTTGTGCTTTGGTTATTAGAGTCAAGTCAGACCTCTGGTTCAGCTTTCCCCAAGGCTGTCCGTGCCACCCCCAGAATCTAGTGTTGACTATGCCCTTGTGCAGCGTGGACACGGAGCTAGGCACTCCAGGGTGAGGGGCCAGATACTTAACCTCCAGAATAAGTCCAGGGTAGGACTGAGTCCTTGGAAAAGACCAGTTAGGAACCTCATACCCTCACAGACACACAAAGAAACCACATTGGCACCAGTATGGTACCTGTGTATTTTTTCCCCCTGGATCTAGAGTCCCTGACAGGCTGCAACATAGAGAGGCAGAGTATTGTAAGGGGGATCTGCGCTCCACAACAGTAATAGTCTGGACAGACTTTTTTCCAAGAAGTCTGCTGTCAAAATCCCAGACATCTCCAAACCTGATACCTGACTGTGGAGGGGGCTTGAGCACAGTGAAGCTTAAAGCTAGGCTATACTGTTTTAGGTTTAAACCTATACTAACTGATAAAACCCCACTGAAAGGGAAATAGCCCTTACCAGTGTAAACATATAAACACTGAAAAAACACCTGCACAACCACAAACTAAATGCCATTCAAATAAAGAAAATGGAGAGTGAAAGAGTCATTTTTATTTCTTCCTGAAGGGGCCAATACAATGTAACTTTGCTATACAAGGTAGCAGCGAGAAAGACTGTGCTAACATTATTCTGCTTGAGTTGTTTAGGGATGTCAGTAAAATATTGTTTCTTCTTCCTTTTGCTTTTTCAGTTTTGTGGTCTTTGGTCTAAAGATGCAGGGTTTAGAAGCATGTTTAGGTCTTGTTTAATTAGTTTATAAACTGTAGAAAATCAGGAAATAACAGAATCATAGTTGATATTTTGGCTGTGTTTGATTCTTTCAATGATAGGTAAAATGGCTGGTTTCATAAGAATCTTTCCCAATATGCAACACCACGCTTACCAACAGAGAATGGGTAAAACCCCTTGATACATCAGCCCCCTTTTCTAGCGAGTCAGTATTCATAGAAGGTGAATTGCTAAACACCCCAGGCTTGAAACATTCAATGCAAGGTGTTGTGACAGGTATATGTGAAAAGAGTGCGGTCACCAAGCATCTGGGATAGTGGTGAAAACATGACACCAGACTTTTGGAAAACATGGAAAGCAGTGTCACTTGGAATGCTGCTGCAAAAAGTTCTTACCAAGTTCAACAAAGATTGGTGTGATATTGTTTGTATTTGAAGTGATTCAGCTATGTATATGAAACAATTGTGTAATGATGACCTGTGAAAATCGATGCCTGAGCTGAACTGCTTTCCTGTAAGGGATCCTTGATCATTTGCTAGATGGTATGCTGAAAGCATCTTTGCAATCGTCATAGTTATTGAAGAATGCTATTGATTTTTTAGTCCATTCTGGTGCACTGTTTTGTTATGAGTGGGAACTAAAACACAAATATTTCTCATTTTGTGCTTTGTGTGGCATCAAAGAAAAAGTCATCCCAACTGTGTCCATTTAGCTGGTATTTCTCAGTCCTAGAGGCCATGAATGCTATATTATCCATGTGGTAACCGTTTACAGAATTTTTGCTGAGTGATGATGCCAAAGGCGAGAAATGTGAGGATCTTCAGTCGCATATTTATAATGATGTGAAAAAAGTACACTCTGCTGCATTCTTAGATTTTTGCAGGAAATGATGACTGCTGTAGTGGACATAATAAAAAAACTAGAGTCTGAAAACACCCTTGTCTACCAAGTGTTCAGCATAATTGGTGTAGATGTGAAACATCTCCTTGAAAGTAGGCTGGGTGACGCTTTTAGTGACTTTGGCACTGTAACATGTTCCATGTCAGAGTGCTTGCCACTTGGTAAGCAAAGAAATGTTGAGGAGCAATTCAGGAAATGTTATTTTACAATGTATGAGAAATGGCTGGCTATGATGCATAGAAATTTCCCGCCACTAACCATGGCATTTGAAGTGCCAATGAAGTGCCAATGTTGATTGGGCCTTTTCACAAATAAAAGTTTACATGGGAAGGAACGAGTGAGCGAGCATGACCAAAGACTCACTGAAGAAGTATTGTATGGTGTACTACAATAAGTTTGATTTGAAAAAATGTATTTGGACCTCAAATACACTGTACGTACACTGTCTCTATACCATGCACCATCAGTGCAGGAAGCAAGCAATAATAAAAGCAAAACGTTCCATAAACACCGGAAAACGTTGTTTCTGTTGTTTTTAATGGCGCGAAAATGTGTAACCACTGATAACCACTATTTTCTCTGGTTTTAATGTGCTTATGCATGCAGTGTTAGCAGATTAGAGAAGGCACACAAGAAAGAGTCAGCAGATAGCAAGGGGCTATAGTTGTCAAGTGGTATGTCGTGTAGTTTAATGCAAGCACATAATTTGATGTGGAAGGAAGCAGCCAAAAGTCGTAGGTTAGAGATGAATACTCCACTGGGATGAACCACGATTTGATTGGCAAAGTCTCAAGCCAATTGCTAAGGGAAACTAGTTGAATAAAGCTTTGGTTGGAAGGGTACATCCAAACCTACTATGTATAGTTGGCAATAGGTCTGTTTAAAAGCTGAGTTGTTAAAGCCCAACCGAAAATGTTGTGGAAGCTGTGCATGTGTGTGAAGGTATATTCTTGTGTTCCTGTGTATCTGTGCCTGTGATATGTGTGTGATATGTGT
Organism: Calotriton arnoldi; assembly: GCA_963921515.1. Classification (NCBI taxonomy): domain Eukaryota; kingdom Metazoa; phylum Chordata; class Amphibia; order Caudata; family Salamandridae; genus Calotriton; species Calotriton arnoldi. The sequence goes on from CAWUFW010009132.1 coordinate 731,424, forward strand.
GTGTGTGCCCGCACGATTTCATATGTATGTGAGTCTGCTGATGCCTGGCCCTGACATATTAGCGGTAATTCTTAAATTATTGGGGTCATCAGTGGCATAACTATGTGCACCACTTGGCAAAACACTGGGAAATTCTCGGCGTATTGTGGAAATCCATCTCATGATGGTACCCACCCCTTGGCAAAACATTGGCATTGGTATATTGGTAGCAATTCTTGGCATATTGTGGGCATTTATGACATCACTGTGTCCATCCCTGGCGGAAAGGACCCTGTAATAATGCTGTTAATCCTAGCCATATTGCCCGCTTCCAGTGTATTTTCGTGCCCAGACTTGGTATAATTCTGGCCGGCACAATAGTGGTAATTCCTGCTCTCTTGTAGGCACCCAACGTATGATGGTGCTTACTTTTGGTCGTTTTGCTGGCCTGAACGTAATGGCCCTAATGTGCGGCATATTGTGTACAACCCTGGCATGATAAAGTGGACATGCAAGGCAAAATCTATTCATGTGTGGCAGTAGGGCATGTGAGTATTTGACGAAAACGGTAAGTTGCTTTTTAAAGACAAAAATGGCATTGTTCACGAACATGGCAATCTTTTGCTTAGGTAATCACATTTATTTTTTCAAAATGAAAACAGTATATTTGATAGTAAAAAGTATGAGCATTTCATAAGCTTACAAGCCAAATGCTTGGGAGCAAAATTATTGTATTTCCAAATATATATTTAAAACAGATATTCGATCATCAGCACCACTGTCTGAAACTCTTATCTGTAAGTTTGAGTAACCCTTATGCGGTTTGTAAGGTTCCCGGACACTGTGCACCAGCACTGTTGTATTAGCCTGTAAAATCTGTCTAGCTCTGCTGAGTTTTTTTTGCAGTTTTTCCACCGTTCCCCTTCTAAGGAGATTTTCAGTTTTAGTACATGATAGGGAATCTACGTGGAAGGGCAGGTTAGAAAAATTAAAGTAAATGAAATGTGGAAGTGTAGACAGATGCTATGATAAACGAAAGGCCACAAGAAATAGCGTTCTCTGAATCACCTATAGCACCTTTGGCTTTTTTAAATTTTTAAAGGAAATTTGGTTAAAAATTAACACCCATTTTTCAAAATGATCTTGCTGGGCGAAAGTCCCTATTGAAACCATTTCAGATATTGTGTGACACACTTGCTTTGCTTGCTCACTGGCTGCATTCAAAACAAGGATTATGCCAACCAAAGATCACAAGCCGCTACTGGTCACTTGCCAACCCTAACTCTCTGACAGAGTTCTCCTTCAGCTCTCTGTCACAGTTGCCTCCTTTAGTCATGTCACCTTTGATAGCGCCACCTCTTAAACGGCTCTCTCTCACAGTGCCCTCAGCCTTTCTCTCTTTTATTGCACCCCCTACCTTGCCACATTAATTTCTGGTGAGATCAAATAGGTCTAAGGTCAAACCTTTCAACCCGGCCCTACCAGTGGGGATTTTTGGGAAATAGACACTGCCTTCCTGCACTGGGAATGCTGGGAGCACATGGCCTTGTAAGGATGGTGAGGGGGGTAATTAGCCATGACTGTCCAATCATGTGACACTCTTGACCTCACAACTAGTTCAATCAGTGGCATAACAAAACTTGAGGGGGCCCCTCTGCAAGGTACATAGAGGGGCCCGCTCCTTATTTATCAAGGAGCCCTCAGGCCAGAGTACTGTACTGAGGGGGCCCCGGCAGCTCGGGAGCCCCCCTGCACCGCGGGGGCTGTGGGGGCCTATGTTACGCCACTGAGTTCAATGCATGTTGCAGTAGAGGCACCTGATGCTTTTCTCAATGTCTAGACGCAAGGTGGATGTAGAACTATGCACTACTACAGACTACTTTGTCTTCAAATGGCCTAAAAACACCTTGGAGTGACCCTATTTTCAGGTTAATATTTCAATTATGTTCACAGGGTAACAGTTAAATACTAAGGATATCAATCTTACGCAGGGATATCATTATAAGCCACTTCGCTGTAGTAGTAATAACATGTTATCCTGATGCCGCTGTCATGCATAATTATGATGCCTTCCTCCATAAAAAGATAGTATTATCATCACCCCACATAGAGTCCTTTTTTTAAATGCTGTCTTTATTGCAGTTTGGTTATAAAAATACATAAACTGTATGAAAAAAGCATACAACCTCCTGGATCACTTGTAATCCTTTGAACTGATTTACCTGGGATACCTATTTTATGAGTCGCTGCAAATATATATAGTAAGTCTGGACAACTGTCTGTGGCATTTCTATCATTATTTTGACTTCCGGTTTTTCCATACTAATTGCTCCTTATAAAGGCAGCCAAACCTTGCTAAACAGCAAACAGCTAAACCCCAATCTTGAATAACCATGTAAGGTTTTTTTTAGGTTGAGTAAGCTAAACCTTGAAGAATTTGAAATCCCTCATTAAATGTGATAATTTACTGGCTATGCAAATTCAGTATTTGAATAAAAAAATAATCACATTCATATAAAATACACAGAGCCTTAGGATGCAAAGCAGCACTGCTCATGAAATCCCTTCCACTTCTCATATAACACTAGTGGGTCAGGGATGCGATACCGCCTTTGTTCTAAGTGGTGAGTCCTCAAGCGGTGACGGTGAGAATGAAAACTGTTGCGCATGTATCACGGTTAGAGCTTTCCATATGTTGTAGATCACTGCCTATATAATCAAAGCTCTACAGAAAGAGATTTTTTTTGCATTATGTTGACCTTGTAGTTTACTTTTTTTGGTGTGAACACACCGAAAGAGTTACTAAATTTGCTTTATCTTAGATTGGACAAGTAGGTGTTGATTCATGTGTCCTTTAAGTGCTATTAAGACAAATGTTTTGTGTCAGAACATGCATGCACCATATTCTGACAGGCCTGCCTAATTCATTAATGTTGAATCAGGAATCTAAAAAAAACCTTAATATTTCATAGAATCCATCCTAGAAAGGCAGAAGGCCAATATGACTTCTGAAATTATAATAATATGGTGATTTGCAATAATATAATTATAGAATTACAAATGCTTGTTTTGATAGGAATCTACATTTACATATTAAAGTTGTGGGTTTTCAATTTTTAATTGTTCATTTCTAAACTGTGCCTCTGATTTGTCTTTAGTTTTTTCTGCCATATGTGCTGCTTACAGTCACTTTATGTTTGAGAAATCGTTTTCACCACATACATTGACATTTTTATTGCACATCATAAAGGGATGGGGAGTTTTTGGGGAGATGGCTATTCTGCTGTTGGATTCGGCAATGAATTAAATAATTTCCGATGTAACCTATTTGATCTATATGGGACTTGTTAATGCCAGTAGTAAGGGCTCTAAAATCTGAATTTAAAACAATAAATAACAGTTAAGCGACCATTTGATATGCATATATCTGTCTACCCATTGTTACTGTAGGTGTCATCGCTTTGCTACTACAATCAGCTGTTCTGTATTTACAGAAATACAATTTTTGTTCAATTGATGCAGGCCTTTTTGTTTTAATACTTAAATTGTACATCCCCAGATACCTGGCTAAATACGGTATAAAAAATAATCCTTGAATCGAATTGATTTGACTTAGTGGATTTTTCCCACCTTCCCTGTTGAAGACTACGTGGTTATTTACAAATAATTTTTGCCTTTTTCTCCCAGAAGTTCATTGCCCATAATATTAGATTACTCGGCAAAAGCACATATTTATTTCCACAACTGAAACGGTAATCCTTTAGACCACAGCGTGTTCTGAATCTTTGTATCTCAGTCATGGAGTACGCAATAGAAAATAAAGTGAATATTGCTGTAAATCGGCAACTTCCACTATTGAATGTGCATTTCTGTCCACAAAATATATTCAGCAATGTAAACCTTCTTACTTAACCGTGATGTGTATATCATACGTTTACAGAATAAATATGTTTCTGCAAAATCACAGGAGCTATTTTTTACATTGATTGTAAGCCTAAAAAATATAATTAGGTTAGTTATAATAATAGGAGGCGTGTATTGGTATAGAATATAGTAGCCGGTTCCTCGCTCATACACACCCCTCTGGGACACATACTCATAATTCCTTTGAATCCAAAGGATGAATGCCAAGCATTCTCAATCTGTGAGATGACAGAATTAAAACATTATGAAGAAGTCCCATTTGTAATCAGAATAATCTCGTTATACTAAATCCATATATGATTCTATTGAATTATTGTCTATGTTCTAAAGTCACAAAGTCAATATTACAGACAATATTCTGGCAAAGTATGCCTATTCCAGCGGTGTATATATGTAACGGCCATACATTTAAATACATAGAAATACATCGAAAATAGAGTAAATCAAACCTATTTGTTCATAACATCCTCTTTAGGAAAATTAGAAAACAATACTAGAACAACATGTAGAAATTAAAAAAAAGCTCGTCATTAATTTGCACCGACTAGAAAGATTCCTTCAGTTGACCATCTATAATGTAATTCACCATTACATTAAGGCTCATGTTGCTTTCAGGTAGAAAGAGGCAGCTAAAAGTGTCGGTAAACTTACTGACATTATCAAACAGTATTAATCGTTTCAATCTAAAGTGCAATTTCTTTGGTACGAGATGTGGAAAAAACGAGCACTCATTAGGAGACTTCTTCTTTCCAATTATTGTCAAAAACTGTATCCACCTTTCAAATCTGAGGAAGTAAAATGAAAAGACCAGAAATGTCAAATCGAGCTTAATCCGGGCAACGATCTGGTTCCACCAATGAGCAAAATAACGGAAGAGTCTTGAACCAATCATCAAAGTGCATCACTTAATTCAGTGTTGCTGTCATAGTTGAATTTAAAGATAGTTCCACAAAAACTGTAAAATGCGTTAGTCTCACTTCCAGACTGATGTACCTCGGCTAGGTTCTGGATTCCAAATATACTGATGATGATAAGTTATGTGTTCATTTGGGAGGAATGTCCTTTCAACCATTAATGATCTTCTCACTGATGTATCCGGGCATTGTGTACAGAATCAGGAATAAAAATACGGAAAGAATCACAATGATGAGTAGGGCAATGATGTACTTCTTGTATCTCTTCCAGATGAAGAAGATGAACGTTTTCAAGGGATTCATAAACCAGTTGAAAGATGTTTTTGGGCGGCTGCAACAAAAAAAGAACATTTATGAATATGGATCATTTCACTAATGTGCCTGCCAAGTTTTATACAGATCCATCTAAGCAGGGAAATAATTTCCTGACTGCTGCCTGTCAGATTCCTCAGGGTAGACCCATCATGTGGGAAATATCAATGAAGTGCTGAGTATCATCTGCATGCACTTCAAATGTGGAGGTTTGTATCCCACTTGGCATAAGTGCTGAGGTTTCATCGGGGCACCTCTCCGTAATATCCCTTACAAAAGGTAAAATTCTAAACTTTCCATTTCTGTGAAGTTCTGAGGACAAGCACTTTGAGAACTCTGCTCATGATTTTGTGCTGAGATGGGATGGACCTCTGCTGTCTCCTGAAGACTCATCCTTCCCTGGAAAGCCAATGAACCTGCAGGACCTGGGTTTACTAGAACTAGTGCACATTTGCTAGGGAGATGACATGACCACTGGCTGCCACAGTCTTCAGTTTTTTTAGTGAGCCATTTTATAGAAGGAATAGATGATCAATTTACACACAGACTAATGATGTTTAATCTTCTACCACCAGACTATGCATAAGCCAATGAATGCCATTTGGTTTTCACAGTCTTCTGTGTGGATCTGACTTCCTCTGGGTATAAAGACACTCTGGCAGTGTAGGTTATTCTCACACATGAGTCACAACACTTGTTAAGTATAGTATTCATGCTCAATTTCAGTCGACAACTGCCGAAGATAATAATATCAAAGGGTGGCTTATGCCAAAGTGGGCTTAGGGATCAGGTCTCATGTGTCTAACTTGTTGAAAGGTATGTTAATGCAAGAGTTGCTGATACAAATACAACTTGTTTATATACGTACTTTGGTTTCTCCAGTGGTTCTGGTTCTTTGCGCCCAAGACCAACAGGACTCTTTTCAGCCTCCTCTACAGTGAGCAGCTGGAACTCAGCTTCTACCTTGCCCTGTGAAAAATAACCATCAGATCAGTAAACTCATGCACTTACAAAATAAATATTGCCACCTCATATCCAGAAATATGTGACTGTTTAAAAGCGTATCACGTTAGAACGAATTCCTATTAAGATGTTAATAATTAGACTTCGAAAGAGCAGTCAGAATAGCAATTATTAAATTTTCTGTGCTCTCAAAGGTAAGTTCCTGATAAAAAAATATCTTTCCCAACTTATTTCTGTTTCCAGTAGCGGCTCGTGGAGGGAGTGCTGCGGGGCGGGGGAGGAGCAGGATGGGGGGTAGTAAACTACGGCATACGGCCGAACAGAGGTAAGTAAACAAATAAATAAATAAAACGAATTTCGTTGCGCGCGCTGCATCGCATTTGGCAATGCAGCGCGCGCGCAATGAAATTCGTTTTATTTATTTATTTGTTTACTTACCTCTGTTCGGCCGTATGCCGTAGTTTTCTACCCCTCACCCTGCTCCTCCCAACCCCACCGCCCCGCAGCACTCCCTCCACGAGCCGCTACTGAGAGCAAGTATCGGGTATCAGTAGGATGCTCACAATCTACTGTAATAAAGTGCCAATGCAGGGTGCCATCCTTCTAAAGAGCCCTGAAGACTGGCTTTGGCAGGAAGGAATAAAACTCAACACAAGACAGAACTGGACTCCTTCCATCTTCTGCTGTGAAGGGCTGATCCCCTCCAACATTGACTCACAGGACCTCACATAACCGCTGTCTGAATATCAGACATGGCAGGGCACCCTGTCCAAGCACCTGTGCATCCACTTCCATCAACTGGATGTTTTACAGTAAGTCTCAGTGAAAGATTCTCAAACACTGGAGAATGTAGATCAGGTGACCATTCTGCACTGTACCAAAAAGTGACTCAGTTAAAGAAATAAAATACTTTAACAGGGCAAAAGCGGTTGGTTTCGAATGTGGCTCAATGGTTGCTACTCCAATGGCCCATTGTTAAAAATTGACACATAAAAGTAATTTACTCAGTTCGTTCAAACCCAGTATAGTTACAAATATTCTGTTGCATACCCAAGCCTTAGGTTGACTACGTAGTTATAGCTTTTACTGCAATTAAAATTAGGACCTTATTACGAGTACAGCGGTCCTGGGACCGCAGTACTTGGGGAGGCAGAGTGACTGCCTCTATCCCGGTGGTCCAACCGGCACCATCCCGGCAGTCCGACCGCCGTATTATGATGGTGGCGATGGGACCGCCACAAGACTGCCGCCACCGCTAGGATCCTGGATCCGCGGTGGTGTTGAGAGGGGCTGTAAATGGTGGTGGTGTCGATGCCGTCACCGCCTAGCAGATTAAGACCTTAATTTCCACTGCCCATTTCATGGTGGGGATCTCGCGATGAAAAGGGTGGCGGAAAGGCAGGGAAGGGGGCTCAAGCTGGGCCCCCGGGTGAAAATGCCCATGGGGGTGCATGTAGAGGGGCTCATGTTGTGCCCCCCTGAAATTGCACCGTCGTGCGTGCACTGTGTGGCATGCGTGACATGGCACATGCCACTCCATGCACAAACGCGCTGTAGGCACTGTCACGGCAGTGGTATGCGGTTTAGGCTCTCCAATGAGCCTAACATACCCGTCGCTCTGACACTGCCGCCGCACTGCCAGCCCACCCTGGATTCAAATCGTAATCCTGCAGGTGGGATCACAGCAGGCTAAGCTGTCTTCCTGGGACTACCGCGGTGGTGGTCCTATAGGAAGACCACCAAACTCTTAATAAGGCCCTTAGTCTAAAACGGTAGCAGATAGTAAACGCCATGCAGAGATGTATACTGCAGGCACATATACCCATAAAGTGCAAGGTTACTTGATAAAAGCAAAGAACAGTTTTATAGATTCTTGGGTCAAATGTTTGGGAAAACACAAAATTATACTTGAAAACTATACAAGTGTTTTTCAAAAGTACCGCCTTAAGGGCAATGAAGGGAAGTCATGGAAACAAAGAGGACAGCATTCAAGACACATGTAAGTGACTTAAAATCTATAATAGCCATCTACCTGACTGCTAAGGTTAGACAACCTTCACAATCATTATTCAACCTGATATCAAGAATCAATTAAAATGGATAACTGCAGAATGAAATTATTACAAAGGTAAGCAAGCCGTCTGAACCGCCTTTCAACCACATACTCCCTCAGTATAATTATCCCCAAAGTTTGAATAGTTTTGCCAAAATGGGACACAAAAAGGGGACAAGAAGGGTACAGGGTTTGAGACTAGACAATGCGAGATATACAGCAACGGCATATATACGTTCGACCTACAGATACTTAGGGAAATGTTGAAAGCGCTGCCGCGAATAAAAAGCACTGTTATTTTGAAGACCCTTTCTGGGACGGCTTGCAAGCAACCAGCTCATCTAACAGTGCAGTGCAGGAGCTTCGGTACTACCAGTGTATTTATCATCTAGTGAACCAAGAGTGAAGTAAGAAGGTTTTCCATGAACTGCAATATATAAGGATATGAACAGATGAAATGGGCGCAGTGCTACGTCCCCTTATTGCCTTTGTGTTGACATAGCTAACTATAATATTAAATGTATACTCTGCAGGGGCCAGTATGAAGTGGTCGGTGTTTAGATTAGAAATAATTCTACATCACTCTCAATCACCCTCCAACTCTGCAAACGTTTTAGAAGGGAATTTATGCTTTAATCAGTGAAATGTTATAGAGAAACTGGCATGGCAATATATCCTTTAACACCCTGAGGCAATATTGATACTGGTAAGGAAGGGTGTATTCCATATGTGAGCATCATGAAATTTTCATTAGCATTATGGGGAATTCATCTACCAGGCGGGAGTCTGGGAGGTGAATAGCACGAGGGTATTATGTTAATTTAACCTGTATAGCACCACACCCTGGAATCCTGAGGACACAGCAGCCCATGCATGGATGGTGACCTCCCTTTGAGCAATGGTGGCCCATTTCAGCTTTGAGGATCATAACTAACAGACTGGCACACTCAGCACAACTCTTGTGTATCTGAACAGTAATATCTGTGGCCCGACACTTTCAGCATCCTATTAGAAGCAGCATCCCAGAACTTTTAGCAAAAATGTGTTATTATTGTGGAAATATTCGGATTAACACACCTATACATTTTGGACATAGCGTGTTATATCATGGCAGTACAACAGCATCAAATCTGAAAAAAACTGATGAAGGGCTGGTATGAATGCGGTATTGCCCACCCAGGCATACAAAAGTATTACTTTGCAGCGTAGCTCATCGCAATTAATCACTGGGCCCATCTCCCAGAGGGGGAACCAGCATATCGTATGGACAGACAGGCCATGCTCCTAGGGGGTTACCTTAGGGCTATTCACGGAGGTGTGTGCCCTAGGTCCTTTCCAACCCCCACAACAGTTACTCTTACTCTTTGGCATACTATACTACGTGCCTTGGGCTGGCGGGATAAACTCACATCGGCCACTCCCCTGTGGGACAGCATTCAACTGGGGAGGCTGGGAACGCAACAGGGATTTGACAAGTGGGACCTCATCGGTATCTCCAAAGTAGGTGACCTGTGGAGAAAGGGAGGGTCCATCCCATTAACAGACCTACAGCTAAAGTATCAAATGGCGCCCACGGAGATATAGATACTTGCAAATACGCCACACACTGCAGGCCAAAAGGAGAGGTGCTCCCCAAGTCCTCTCTGCTTAAGGATAGACTCCTTGACGAACCCATGTCTAAAAAGGCAATCTACCTTATGTACCACAAATTGGTTAATAATTCACTTGACACCTTACTCAGGCTACAAGAGAAATGGGATAGAGACCTAGAAGGATTAGAAGACGAAGAATGGTTGGAGGTATTGGCATCCCCCTCCGGGAGGTGGCTATTAGGGCCAGATTTCACCTCACGCAATTAAAAATCCTGCACCGCAGTTGCTACGCATGTACCAACATGGCAAAGATGGGTATGGCAGCAACTCCATTGTGTCACAGAAGCTGTAACCAGGAGGGTACGTTTTTTCCTATGATATGGAGCTGTCAGGCCATTCAGCACTACTGGAGTTTTGTGGTGACATGCCTAAATGACGTGTGCGGAGGCAATATGGTGGCCTCCACAAAATGGTGCCTACTAAACGTCTGGGAGGTCACAGACCTCCCACACATGGGCCAATTCTACATGACATTGGGGTTGATGGTGGCTAAGCGAAATAAGGCACGTGAATGGGGTGCCACCCAGGTGCCACGATTGGGGGATTGGAACAAATACATGGATTGGTGCATGTTGGCGAAGAGAACAATCTACAAAGGGAGGGGCTGTCCAAAAAAAGAGCCAAAATATGGGGAAATGGAATTACTTCTGTGGTGGACTATGTACCCCCATTGCTCACACTGAACCTGACATTTACCGTTGGAGCATCCTACTGTTGATGTGTCATGACACCCTGCCGAGGGGATGCAGTAGAGGGAACTGGGGGGAGTTTGGGCTTAATGAGTTTCTGTATTTTCATGGCTGTCACAGGATGCTACAGTGTTTGTATTTCTTCTTACCTTATTTGCAATAAAAAAGATTTTGAAAAAAAAAATCTGAGAGCATTTTGCTTTTATGGAACCTGCATTTTTATAGGGCTATTACCTGGCATCTGAAGGGATTATATGTTGGCTTAGTATTTAAAACAGGTGTTATTTCTCATGGCACAACATTTTTGACTGTTGTTTTTCCTTTGATGCAAACATGTACTGCTTGTCTCTGGGACCAGTGTATTTGCTTACTGTGCCTCTTTAATTGTTATCACGTGTATATTTTTCTCAGAGGCACATGCAGTAGTATGTGCTGTAGAGAAATAATGCTCCCAGGATTATTAGAATGTTTAATTGCTTTCACTTTAGATTGGCCTGTTAAACTATGTTTTTTTTAGACAGTATACTTAAAAAATGGTCCCGCACAATGGACCCTTTGGTCTAGAGTTTTCTAAAGATTGCCTGAAAGAGGAACTTCACATACCCAAAGTTGAATGGTTTGGATGCATTCGCTGTATTGGGACATTTGGGAGAAAGTTAGGACATCCAAGTATATGGCTATGCCTGGGGTTTAGTTGGAGGGCTGGACAGGTTTGTGTCTGTGATTTGCTGGTTTGAGAGGGCCAGGAAACCCAGCAATGTAACCATTATGGGTTACCAGACAGGACACGTAGGTATGGATCTGTCTTGTGGGTTAGGGGTTTTGGCAGGGCAACCAGGTAGGAGTCTTTTTTGGATTGCTAGGGGCAAAAATATCCAGATATGGGCCCATTTGGGTGTGTAGGCAAGACAACCAGGGTTGGATCCATTGGGGAACAGTGGATATTGTCGCGATGCTCACTCGTCGCGCTGTGGGCCTACGCCCAGCCACAGACGTGACGCACACACACCGGTGGGCACTGGTGTGGGCCGGAAGTCCCGAGCGACCCCGGCCCGTTTACTTAAGCCATCTGGCCACGCCTGGCCAGAAGGTGCTACAATGTGTGGGTGTGCTTCCGGACAGGGTCTCGGAGGTGGCGAGCGGTGAAGAACTAGACCGCTACATCCCATCCCAAATCAGTTCGAGACAAAATAAACCAAACATAGTTAACACACAAAATCCGCAAGTCTGTGGTTTGGCCGTGGGTTAGGCCTCAAATCGTACTGATGTTGACGGGTGGTTTGACTCGCCCTCGGACTGGCTACTTCTAGTTCGCTGGGCAAACATCTTGGTCTCGTGTCGAGGGACGGAGCGGGCGTTGCGGGACTCGGAGCCGGGTCACCAACCGAGCTCGGGCCTATGTCTTCCCACTCAGCCCCTCTGCTGCCAGATGCCCCGGGCCTTGGCTCACCACTTTCCGGAGCGGGGACTCTCTTGAACCATGAAACATTTCGGGTTATGACTTCTCCATTCTTCTCCGCTGTGACGGCTGTTCCCCTGACTGTCCGGACAATCCACAGTCCTGGCTCATAAGGCGTGCGGAATTTTCCTCCGCTGCGACGGTTCCTCACCAGGACGACGCATCCAGGCACCATTGGCCTGGGCCGTGCTCTTCGCCGCCGACTGGCCCTCTCATTGGCCGCCAACCTCCGGGCTTGGGTGTCCGCTGGATCGTAAGGCTCCGGCTTCCAGTTTTCAGCAACCGGGAGGGTGTTGCGTCAGTGTCCAGCTAACATCAGCGACCATGGGGACCTCTGGGTTGTACAGTGAGGGGTGCTCCGGTACTCCCGCAGAAACTTCTGGAGGGCGGTCTCCGGGTCGGACTGTTCGGCCACCGCTATGCGTAGCACTTTGTTCAGGGTCCGCATGAATCGTTCGGCCTCGCCGTTGGCTTGGGGCCATTGCGGAGTGATGCGGTGGTGCCGCACTCCTAGCCGGGCTAGGAAGTCCTTGAACTCACTTCCCTGGAACGGGGGACCGTTGTCTGTTTTGACTACGTGTGGCAACCCAAACAGTGCGAACATTTTCTCCAGCATCGGTAGTAGGTGGTCAAATGCGGTGGAGGGAAGGACTTCCACGAGGGGGTACTTCCTGTAGCTGTCGATCATGACAGCAGTGACCCGCCCATCCGGGAAACTCCCAAAGTCAAGACTCACCCATGACCAGGGTGAAGGAGCCGGGTCCTCAGTTATCACAGGGGCCGGATGTTCCGGGTTTTCAGTAAGTTGGCACGCTCGGCAGTCACACACGATGGCGTCCACCGCTTCTTCCAGACCAGGGAACCATACCTTCTCCCTCATCCTGGATTTCATTCTCCCCGTACCCTGGTGTCCTTCGTGTGCCAGAATAGTTGCTCACTCTTGAAGGCTCAGGGGGATGACAATGCGTGACCCTCTCAACACTACCCCACTTGCTGCAGCGCTTAGTTCTTTGCGGACTCTCCAGACTTTCCCTAGGCGGGTCCAATCTGCCTCGTTCCACCCATTGACGTCGTGGAGGAACCCTTCCCATGAACCTTTCTGCAAGGCGTCCAGCACTTTTTTGAGGACCATGTCAGTGTGCGTGTGGGCTTCGATTTCTTCGATGCTGAGGGCCTTCGGGCACGCCCACTGAGTCACCACGTTGACGAAATCTTCGGTCTGTCTCTCCTGATCTGAGTTCCCCTCTGTGGGATCGGCCGGATGGCGCGACAAAAAGTCAGCTGGGTTCTTTGCGCCAGGCCGGTAAACCAATTCTAGTTGATAGCGCTGGAGCACCCATCTCTCGATCCTGGGTGGCGGGTGAGGGGCGGTACCTTTGAACAGCGAGAGCAGCGGTTGATGGTCAGTCACCACGCAGAATGGGTGTCCGCTGAGGTACAGATGGAAGTGGTTGCACGCCCACTTGATGGCAAGCGCCTCACGTTCAATCCGCGAGTACCGGGTCTCAGTTGCAATTAAGCGATTTGCTCGCGAAGGCCAGCGGGACCCACGTCCCTGGTTCCGTTTCCTGCGTCAGCAGGGCTCCCAGCCCCACCGGACTGGCATCCACTATCAGCTCCGTCGGCCGTGCGGTGTCGAAATAAACCATGGTCGTCTTCTCTAGCAGGGCTGACTTTACCTTGCGGAACGCCTCTTCTCCATCCGGTGTCTTTCTTCGTCAGGTTTCGCAGAGGCTCCGCGATGGTGGCAAGGTTGGGTATGAATCACCCACAATATGTTGCCATACCTAAGAAGCTCCGAACTTCTGACGCTGTCATGGGCGCTGGGGCGAGCTGGATGGCTTGAGACTTCCGGGGGTCTACCTTCACCCCCTCCTGGCTGAAAACGTATCCAAAGAATTCGATGGACTGTTTACAAAATTGATACTTCTCCTTGTGGAGGGTCACTCCATGATCTGCAAGGTGCTGAAGAGTGGCTCGTAGCTGACGGTGATGGTCTTCAAGTGTTGCTGAGTGTATTAAGATGTCATCGCTGACATTGAGCACCCCTTGCAGCCCGGACAGAACTTCCCTCATGGCATTCTGGAATATTTCCGCGGCCGATGATATTCCAAAGTTCAGTCTTTTGTAACGCCTGAGCCCCAGATGCGTCGAAAACGTGGTAATGTACCTGCTTTCTTCCGCTAGCCTCAACTGGTGATACCCCGGGTTGAGGTCCAGTTTGGAGAACCACCGAGATCCATTGAGGTTGGCCAGGATGTCATCGACCGTTGGTGTTAAGTGTCTCTCTCTCCGTATTGACTGGTTGGGCATTCGCATGTCTATGCAGAGTCTGATTTGCCCGGGTTGCTTCGGTTTCTCTGCTATGACCATCAGCGACACCCAGGGGGTTGGTCCAGTTACTTTTTCTATTACTCCCTGTTGCTCAAGCTTTTGCAGCTCTTGCTCCACCAGCGGTCGTAGGTGAAACGGGATGCACCGGTGTCGCAGGGCGACAGGCCTTACTGATGTGTCGATGTGCAGCTTTACCGGTGGTCACTTCATGCTCCCCAGGCCTTTGAACAACTGTGGGAATAGCTCTAGAATGTCTTCTGTCTGTAGTGTCTTTATGGCGTTTGCAAATGTCACCAGGCCTAAGTCTTCTGCGGTATGGCTTCCTACCAGTATATCCGCTTCCCTGTCAACTACATGGAATGTTGTCGTGACTTCGTGGTCCTCCGACTTCACTTGGACAGTCATTTTCCCTTTCGGGGGGAGTGGCGTTTGGCTGCCATAAGTGAGGATTTTTACCTTGGATGGCGTGAGTGCTGGCCTTGGGTTCAGCCGTTTGTACTGTTGACACCCCAAGACGTTCACCGATGCCCCGGTGTCGATGAGGGCTGTGACGGGGGACCCTGCGATCTCGATGGCACATGTTGGCTGAGGACGCCGCCTCCGCTTGAGGTTGCTTGCAAACGATATGAGGTAACATTCTCCCTCTCCATCTGTGAAGGAATCTTCGAGGTACTGCCTACGTTGTGTCGGTGTCCTCGGCGTCTTTGATACTTCGGGTTCATCAAGTGAGAGTTGTCTCACTGCTCTGGCTGGCGGTCTTCGTCCGGGAACTCCTTTGCTCCGCATTCCGCCTCAGCATACGCTCGCAAAATGATTGGGGATTCCACACTTGGAGCACAGCTTGCCTTTCGCCGGGCAGTCATCTTGAAGGTGTTCTTCCCTTCCACAGTATCCACACTGTGACCGTCGCGAGCTCCGGTTGGGCCATCGTCCCCGACTCCCGCGGACTGGAGTGCGGGCTGCATCCACTCGCTCCGTCTTGACTGTCACCGCCTGTTCGGCTGGGTGGGTGAGCGTGGCTTCCATGGCCATAGCCCTGGCCTCTGACAGATCGTGGGATCGTGCCAGGATGAGTATGTCCTCTAGGGTGATACGTGGTTGTCTGAGGATGAGGGTCTGCAAGGTCTTGTTGCGGCACCCCTGGATGACTTGCGCTCTTACTTCTTTGGCTTGATCATCTTCAGTGCACGTGCTGGCCAGTTCCCGAAGACGCGCGTGGAAGGCGTCCATGGATTCTCCCTCCCTCTGACGGGCTTGTCGCAGCTTCAAGCGTTCATAGTCGGGGTTGAGTTGAGGGTCAAAGTGGGCGTTTAGCGACCTGACTGCAGCCTCGTAGTCCGTGGGTGCCCCCGTGTTCGGCAGATGCACGAATAGTTTGTATATTTCGTCCCCTGCGAAATGCAGTAGCAATGATCTCTTCACTGCGCCATCCGTTTCCCTCGTGGCAATAAAATAGTTGTTCAGGCGGCCGATCCACACATTCCACCTCGGTGATGCGGTGGCAGGATCAATCAGCTCACTGAAGGGAGGAAGTGCGTTGACTTGAGAGTGCATGTGCGCTGGTGGTGCGGCAGGGGGGCTGGCTGCGGGGCTGCTGCTGTGGCTGGGTCAGACATGGCTGGGTGTGGCACAATGGCACAACAGTCCTCTGTGCTTTCCTTCAGTTCTCTGCCTGTCGGGGCAGTGGGTTTTGCCAAGGCTTGTTTGCTCTTCTGGTGGGTTTTGCCAAGGCTTGTTTGCTCAGCTGGCTGAGCTGGTGCTCACTTGCGGTCTCTGGCACTGGGGGCCAACCACGCGCTGCAGCGCACTCACTGGGTGCTGGCTGCGTGTTCTAGAGCCTGAGCGCTCGATGTTGAGCGGGGCAGAGTGCTTCTGCGCATGCGCGCGTCTCCGGCTTCAGCGCGGGCTCGACCGGGGCCTCACCGGGAGCACCTGCGCGCTGTCGCTTACTGTTGGGGCACAGGCTGTGGTTCAGGCGCAGGGAGTCTGGCCGTACCTTCCGCCACTGGCTGGTGATTTCTCGGTCTTTTTCCCTTTTGCTGAGCGGACACCGTCGGGCACTCTGTCAGTATCTTCCACGCGGACGCGCTCGCTGCCTCGCTGGATTCTGACGTCGCTCCGGTCGGCCTACGGGGCAGGAGCAGGACCGTGTGTGCCAGCTGGTGGTGTCACATCCCACCCTCGTTGCCAGTGTCGCGACGCTCACTCGTCGCGCTGTGGGCCTACGCCCAGCCACAGACGTGAAGCATACACACCGGTTGGGCACTGGTGTGGGCCAGAAGTCCCGAGCCACCCAGGTCCGTTTATTTAAGCCCTCTGGCCACACCTGGCCAGAAGGTGCTACAATGTGTGGGTGTGCTTCCGGACAGGGTCTCGGAGGTGGCGAGCGGTGAACAACTAGACCGCTACAGATATGACAACCAGATCTGGTTACAGACCATGGTGGGGGGGAGTGGGACAACAGCTAATTCATACTATTGTCTATTTGATGACACATTGAACCCCCCAGTTACCCTCACTAACATTATATATGTTTAACGAATCACTAAACTAATTGGGAGCAGAAACATATCATTTATCCTAAGTGTGAGGATTATAGACCTGTGCAGGACTTCTGTTACAAAATATTGCGTAATTCTGGAATTTCAAGTTATAGGAAATGAGAAAATTTTCACTGTTTCACCTAACGTGAAATTTAGCTTGATTTGAGACTGATTAGAGTAAAGAATGTCCTACTGAGAAACATGTTCTCCTTGACATCATTTTTTCTCAAGTCAGTTTCCTGCTAGCTTTTTGAGTGAGAAAATGCCAGCGGGTATGCCCCTGCGTACATTTTTCATCAAGATACCGGCCATTAGAATTTTGCACCTTTTTGCTTAATATTCAAGAAAAATTATGCATGTTAAGCGAAATAACATTTCACAAATTACAAACAGCCTGAATTAAATAATATCTGCTGCCAGTGTGTTATTTTGAACTCACTGCCAGAATGTATGTATTTCCGGAGGCATCTTTGTATTGAACATCCTCTGGGTTCACATTTTTCTTCTTTTTCTTCTTTTTCTTGTCCTTTGCTTCACGCTCTTCCCGTTCCTCATCTTCCTCATCTTTCAGCTTGATCACTGGCCACCAGCCCCTCATGCGCTTGTTCCTGAAGATGGAGAAGCGGGGGGTCGCTCTGTCTTTTGCCATCTTGATTGTGCACTGCTGTGCAGTTTTTGCTGCACGCACCATGTCATTTAGCCTCAGCTCAATGGAACCTAACAACACAAGAGAATGATACAGACAAGAGTTAAGAGCTATAGCTTCCGATTCAATGGTATGCTGCAATTCTACTGAGAACAAACGAACACTAGGGTTAAGTACTACATTTAGTGCCTGATTTATATGTTGGTGGGAAAGGAACTCCTTCACAGCACCAACAGAGTTCCCTCCCCACCAACATAGAGGTCCGCCCACCCGATCTATATCCCGTTGGACCTTAAATCTGGCTATGGCGGAGACTACTATGTCTCCACCATAGCCAAACTTCTCCGACGGGCTTGCGGCGTAAGGGCCGTCAGAGAAATAACTATATGACCGCCCGCCTGCCCAATTAGGACATATAGCCAAATTTTACTATCTTTCACAACCAGGCGAACCCTGGTGGTGAGGGATAGTAAAATGCAAGTAATGCTCCCCTCGCCATGGGAGATGACTCCCATGGCGAGAGAAACATTACATTTTATTTACAAAAAGAAAATCCCACTTCATGATTTTCTTTTTGTAAATAAAAAAAGAATACTCTTTGCTACAGGGCTGCATCCTGCTGACACAACCCTGTAGCAAAGAGTAAAATGCATTGGCAGAAACCACTGTGACGGCGGATCCTGCCAATGCTTTTATAAATTACTGCCTGCTTGGCGGTCATTTATAAATTAGGCGAGCAGTCCCTCCTTCACGGGGACGGAGTAATTTACTCCATCCCCATGGAGGCATGGCAGGATTGTATTCAGATATATATATTATAAATATCTACTATGTGCTTAAGAAACCATTATTTGTTTTTAAAAACAGCCTGGAAAAAATTGGTAGCATGATATAAATCTGAAATATTCCTGGGGTCTGAGCAATATTTTAATACGGCTGTGCATCTTGTAATTGTTTTGACAATAAAAATGTGGGTATATATATATATATATATGTTGGACTTGGCCCTTTTTGCAGGGTCATCCCTACACTTTTTGCCTTCCTCCTATATTTTTTCTGACCTGTTGTTGGCTGTTTTATGACTCTGGGCACTTTACCACTGCTGATCAGTGCTAAAGTGCATATGCTCTCCCTATTGTAAATTGTGTTATGTATTAGTGACTCCATGATTGGATGATTGGTTTACTTGTCAGTCCCTAGTACAGTGCACTGAGTGTGCCCAGGGCTTGTAAATCCAATGCTGCTGGTGAGCTTGCAGCACTGGTTGTGCCACCCACAGAAGCAGCTTGTAAAGTGTGTCTCAGGCCTGCCATTGCAGAGCCTGTGTGCAGCTGCCATGTCGACTTGGTGAGTACACCCACTTACCAGTCCCTAAACCTTCCCCTTTCTTCATATCAGACACCCCTATGGTAGGCCCAAGGGCAGGGTGCATTGTAAGTATAAGGTAGGACATGTCCTGGTGTGTATGACATGTCCTAATAGTGAATTACAGCCATTTTCGTTTTTCACTATTGCAAGGCTACCTGTTCCCCATATGCCAGAATGGGCAGTTTGATTATTACACCTTATAATCCTAACTGACCCAGGGAACATGGTAGAGAAACGAATTTACTATGCCTGAACTCAGGATGATAAAATACATCTTTTAGTGAAGTTGGTTTTAACATTCTGTGTTTGAAAATACCACTTTTAGAAAGTAGGTATTTTCTTGCCTAAACTATGCAAGCCTGCCTCTGCTAGGTTGTGTATTCCTTGTCTGGGTTTGTGAGTGACAGGGGCTGGGGGACTCCAGGAGACAGGGTGAGTCAGCACAGGGCTGAATAGAGAGATCTGCATCCAGAGTGGAGGGAGGAGTTGTACCTGGGTCTGAATAGGGCTGTGCCTGCCTTCCACAATGCTGGCTCCACCTCCTGCTGGGCGGCTGAGCACTCTGCCCCACATTCTGAAAGGAAAGAAGGAGTCCTGTAAACAAAGTGCTCCAGGACTGACCAGAACTGGTTTTGGACTAGGCAAAGGCCTCTCTGCCTTCAGAGAACAAAGAGAAAAGGTGTATAAAAAGGGGACCCAGACCCCTAGGAAATTAGATCACTTTTGGGAAAAAAGAAGAAACCTTTGCTGAGGAGCGGAACCAAGAAGGAACTGAGGAGAAGACTATCCCTAAGCTAGAGGGATCTGCCTGCAGTGGTTTCCTGAGAAGGGAAGGGAACTTTGTGTGTACTTTCATCAACTTGTGAAGGATCTCCAAGGGCTTGATTTCAGAGCTTGCCTCCTGCTGAAGTCTCAGGGACAACAGACTTCACCCACCAGCTCCCCTGTATTCCCTTGCTGGGAATTTGGACCTTCTGACACACTTGCGTGTCTCTGGGAGCTGGAAGCGCGACTCAAGACGAAGAAGCGTGTCGACGTCGCAGCAGACGCCGGCGCATTCCCGAAGAAGCGCGCGGCTGACACCCTCGCATCCTTCGAAGCGCCTCGCAGCGCCAGAGAAAAGTGTCGCCGTCGCAGCAGATGCCGTCGCATCCCCGGGGCAGAGCATCGACCTCGCAGCCGACGCATCGCAACACGAGGCACCCCGCATCCCAGGAGAAGATCGTCGACCTCGCATCAGACGCCGTCGCATCGCCAGGGAAGCATGTCGCAGGGTCTGTCGCGGCTCCAAAGATTAATCGAAACTGCCGCACGGCCGTCGGGCATACACGCATCACCCCATCGTTGTCACAACATCAAGAAGACGCCACTTTGTTTCTTTGCACCAGATCTTCAACGCATCACCGTCCTTGCATGTAAGGGACTACCGCATCATCTTCCCTGCAACACTTTCGTTGCCCTGCGTTACGCATCTTAAGGTACATTGAACTCAAAGTGTCGCATTTCCATTTTAAGAGACTCAAGCTAATTCTACCATCTTTAAAGTACAGTATTGTGGATTATTTTTGTCGTTTATGGTCTTGTGGTAAATCTATATAAAAGATACTTATTTTTATAATACAACCTGTGTGGTGTTCATTTGTAGTGTTGTCACTGGATTACTGTATGTGTTCACAAATGCTTTACACACTGCCTCTGAACTAAGCCTGTCTGCTCGTGCCAAGCTACCAAGGGGGTGAGCAGGGGTTATTTCAGGAGTGTACCACCTTACCCTGACTAGAAGCAAGGGTCCCTATTTGGACAAAGGTACCCACCTCTGCCAACTAGAGACCCCCAGTTCTAACAATATATATATATATATATCCAAACGAAAGTCCCAAAGTATCAGGACCACACCGGCGCAACACCAGGGCACAGACTCCACAGGCAGTGATATAGTTGTATTTATTCACATATCAAGGTCCAAATTACGCGTTTCGGCTGCCAGACATGCGGCCTTGATCACCTATATATATATATATATATATATTGTTAGAAATGGGGGTCTCTAGTTGGCAGAGTTAGGTACCTTTGTCCAAATAAGTACCCTTGCTTCTAGTCAGGGTAAGGGGGATACACACTTTAGATAACCCCTGCTCACCCCCTTGGTAGCTTGGCATGAGCAGACAGGCTTATCCCAAAGGCAATGTGTGAAGTTTTTGTACCAACACTCACAGTAACACAGTGAAAGCACCACACCAGTTTAGAAAAATAAAGTATCTTTATCTAATCTAAACAAAACCAAAAACGACCAAAATCCAACAGACACAGTTAAAAATATGACTTTCAAAAGGTTTCAAGAACTTGTACCATAGAAAACTATGGATGCGTGACTTTTCACCAAAGTACCTGTAGATGCGTGAAAGTTCCAAAAGTCAAACAGCCGCAGAGTCGGAAAACAAAGAGATGCGACACTCCTGAGACCTTGGGGAGGCGATGTGACAGTCCCGCTGCACGCAAAGGAAGGGTTGCGTCGAATCCGGTCTGTATGGGAGTGATGCGTCGATTCTTTGTGACGGTTCCGGTCCGCAGGTGATGCGTCGGACGAACTTGCTGCACAGGCACGATGCGTGGAATCCGGGATGCTTCGGCGATCGATGCGGCGGAGTCGAGAGGCGCTGCATCGGTCCTCTTCAGCCACGATCCCTCGATGTGTCGATTCTTGCAGTGGCGATAGGCGCTGCAGCGGTTTCCGCTGCGGCGCAGTGATGCGTGGAAATTCTTCTCGCGCCATGGAGGTGCGTCGGGAAAACAGCCTCAAGAAGAGCGATGTGTCGATTTCTGTAGTCCTTTGAGTTTCTTCTTTCTTCCAGCTCCCAAACAGCAGCAACAACCTCCAGAGGCCCAAAAATGGCACAGGCACCTCTTGGCAGGTCAGAACTCACAGCAGCCGAGCTCAGGAGAGCTGGGGGTGAAGTCTTTGTGTTCTTGAGACTTCAGAACAGGAGGCCAGCTAACTTCAGCCCCTTGGAGATCTCCTTCAAGCAGGGGACACAGCCCACAGCAAAGTCCTTCTCCTTTCCTTGGCAGAAACAGCAACTGCAGGCCAACCCTAGACACACAGCAAGGGCAGTACTTCTCCTCAGTCTCCTCAGTCTCTCCAGCTCTTCTCCTTGGCAAAGGTTCCTCTTGAATTCCAGGAATGATCTAAAAGTCTGGGGTTTTGGGTCAAATGCTTATACCCAAAAATGTCTTTGTTCACTTTTGTGCAAGGGGCTCTGGGCCCAGTTCAAACAAGTTCTGGGGGGCACTTTGCAAGTGCACAACAAAATCCATTGTCAGTGTGAGCCTTGGCTCCAGACACACCACAGGGGGGGCGGAGCCAGCATTGTGGAAGGCAGGCACAGTCCTATTCAGGTACAGGTGCTACTCCTCCCACCACTCCAAATGCAGGTCAGGCCTATTCAGCCTAGTGCTGACTCATCCAGACTCCTGGAGCCAATGCACATCCCCAGCCCCTGTCACTCCAAAGCCAGACAGTCAATTCACAAACAGGCAGAGGCACACAGGATGGTTGAACAAGAAAATAGCCACTTTCTAAAAGCGGTATTTTCAAACACACAATTTAAAAAACATCTTTACTAAAAGATGTGTTATTAAATCCTGAGTTCAGGGATACCAAACTCCATTTTTCTATCTTACCCCTATGGGAAGATATGCTTGTAAAATGTTACAAAGCATTCCCCATTCTGTCCTATGGGGCGAGATAGCCTTTCAATAGTGGAAAACGAAATTGGCAGTATTTCACTATCAGGACATGTTACACACACCAGTACATGTCCTACCTTTCACATACACTGCACCCTGCCCAGGGGGTTCCTTGGGCCTACCATAGGGGTGCCCTATATGTAAGAAAAGGGAAGGTTAGGGCCTGGCCAGTGGGTGCACTTGCCAAGTTGACATGGCAGTTAACAAACTGCGCACAGGCACCGCAGTGGCAGGACTGAGACATCTTTTCAGGGCTACTAATGTGGGTCGCACAATCAGTGCTGCAGGCCTACTAGTAGCATTTGATTTACCAGCCCTGGCACACTCAGTGCACTTTACTAGAGACCTACTGGTAAAACAAATATGCCAATCAGGGAGAACCAATCACAATATCAATTTATAAAGAGAGCATATGCACTTTAGCACTGATCAACAGTGGTAAAGTGCCCAGAGTCCTATAGCCAACAAACACAGGTCAGGAAAAAATAGGAGGAAGAAGCAAAACGTTTGGGGATAACCGTGCAAAAAGGGCCATTTCCAACACATATATATATATATATATATATATATATATATATATATATATATATATATATATACTTCAAATAATAATGTTTACAGGCTATATCTTGTTTTAGTAAGCCAAATTCGAGATTTATTTTAGTTCTAGATAGGATTTTCAGTAATTACAAGTTTCCAAAAAGTATCACACTGTATTAAGTCCAGAGTAGGAGGAAAGTGCCCAGGAAATCCTTGTTAACCATTAATTAGAGCAGGGAGAAGCTCTGCTTTTGTTATCTTTAAAATAGTGCTGGCTGAAGGACTCCATAATTTCGCATTTAATCTACACAGGCCAAATGACAAGGAAGCACCTCTGAGTTTTATAAAGGTTAATTGATGTGTCGTCGTTCCCTTCTCCATCAGCCATATTCCTAAGTAGATGTATGTTGTGATGTAGCCCAAGGCAGGCTGGCCAGACTGCCATGTTTTTTTCGCTTTTATTGGCAAAGATCAATACCTTTGATTTTGCTAGTTCAGTTCTAGCTTGTTTTCAATATTGTAACTGTGCAGTGTATTCAAATCTCTCTATAAGCCTATACAAATTTGATCGAGAATGATTATGTCATCGCGTACTGCCGAATTTGGAATTGATGATTATAAATCCTGAGTGGAACCGATTTGACTTTATTTAACACGGAGATGAGCAGTACACCTAGCGTACTCGCTGGAGTTATATATGGCGGATGGTGCCACGTAACTTTCTGCCTATCTTAAGGAGACGCACAAGCGCGTTATTTGGAAGAATATAATTGGGGAACTAAAAGCCTAAAAACGACGACAGAACCAGAATACTATTACCTGTATGAAGAGATTGAATCGACTGTGAGAAGAGAATCCACATACCACTGTGAATATTAGGACCTGCTGGGTCGGAATTATCACCAGTTGGAAGGTCCAAAGATTGATAAAGTAATTTTGAGCCCTGAAGAAGTCTAGGGTTAACACCCAAAGACGAAACACGTGTTGGCTGGCTTGTGAAGCAACACAACATTAAACCTACACTTGAAGCAAGAACACTTTGTCTTCATTTCCTTTTGTATCATAACTATTTTATGCGTGTGCACAGAGTTTGATGTTACTTACTTAGACAGACTTGTGTCTGTAATTGAGGGCTTAGGGGTTTTCCCTCACCTGTTGCACCGCACAGATATATCTTCGTTTCTACTTTCACGACATTGGGCAAGCGCCACTCCATACCCTGTGATAACTAATACCCCCCTTTCGCTTTCCCCTTTATTTAACACAGCACTAATATCAGCAGTATAGAGGCTGAACAATAGGGGGCTTGTTTAATTCCCCTATTGGTGTATATTTGCTTTGGAACGTAATGACCTCTGCTTACCCAAGTTTGGGAATATAATGAAATAACTGCCTTTAGCAAGGGATCTGGAAGACGTCAAGCTACCAGTTTGTTCCAGAGCAGGTAGCGGTCCACATTATCAAAAGCGGCTCTGTAATCAATTAAACAAGCAACAAGTGGACCATTGCTTTCTTAAATTGTACATTGCACCAAATATGACAATGTAACAATGTTATCCATGGTTCTATAGTTTGGTTGGAAGCCTATTTCAAAAAAAGAAATTATTTCATATTTTCAGCCCCCGTCTCTAGCTCTTTCAGTAAGCTCCTTGCATAGGCTTTCCCATCAATGTCCAATAAAGCTATCAGTCAATAACAAGTTGGGTCTGGTCTGTTCCCTTTTTTTAAAAAGGGGACACAGAATTGATCCGTGACACGATTCTACTGTGATTGATAGCTGAAAAGATGCCTTGTATAAAGGAGTGTTAGACTTGCCATCTTTTGCCGTGTTTCCCCTGAGTTTTTGCTTTCTGCCCTCCCGGTTTTGACTCTGTTTTTGCTGGCGTAGTGTTTCTGCGCACTTTTCTCACTGCTGATCAGTGGTAAAGTGCAAGTGCTCCTGTGGTAAATTGCGTTATGGATTGGTGTTTCCATGATTGGCCTATTTGATTTATGTGTCAGTCCCTAGTAAAGTGCACTGCGTGTGCCAGGGCCTGTAAATCATATGCTGTTGGTGGGCTGCAGCACAGTATTGTGCCACCCACACAAGCAGCCTGTAAAGTGTGGCTCAGGCCTGCCATTGCAGAGCCTGTGTGCAGTCTGGGACTGCCATGTCGACTTTGGCAAGTGCACCCACTTGCCAGGCCCTAAACCTTCCCTTTTCAACATGTTAGTCACCCCTAAGGTAGGCCCAAGGTACCTCTGTGGGCAGAGTGCAGTGTATGTGAAAGGTAGGACATGCCCTGGTGTGTGTGGCATGTCCTGATAGTGAATTACAGTCCATTTTGTTTTTCACTATGGCAAGGCTACCTGTTCCCCATAGGACAGAATGGGAAGTTTGTTTATAACATCTTATAAACATAACTGGCCCTGGGAACTAGGTAGGAAAATAAAATTTAGTATGCCTGAACTCAGAATCTAAAGATGCATCTTTTAGTAAAGGTGATTTTTACATTCTGGGTTTGAAAATACCACTTTTAGAAAGTAGATATTTTCTTGCTCAGTCATCCCTTGTGCCTTTGTTGGAATGTGGTTTGCCTGTCTGGGTTTTGGATGACAGAAGGCTGGGGAGCAGGAGTGGCTCAAGATAGTCTAGGTGGGTCAGGAAAGGGCTGAATAGACCTGGGCTGCGATGGGGGAAGGGGGAGGAGATTTCCTTGCACCTCAAAGGGCCTGGTCTGCCTCTGACAATGCCGTCTCCACCTCCTGCCAGGAAGTCACACCAGAGAAGGCAGAACTGGTTCTGGCTGGGCACAGACACTCTCTGCCTAAGAGATCAAAGGATTTTGGGATATAAATATTGGGGCCCAGACCCCTGAACTTTAGAACTCTTTTGGATCAAGAAGACTGCCAAGAAGAAGAGCTGGAGAAGCTGTGAGGAGGAACTACCACTTTGCTGTGTGCTTTGCTGTGCTGGCCTGCAGTGGCTGCTTCTGTCTTGGGCAGTGAAAGGACTGGACTGAACGTTCTGCAATCTACTTTGTGAGTCTCTCCAAGGGCTTGAGGTAGAGCTTGCCCCCTGTTCAAGAAGTCTCAGGAACAACAAAGACTTCAAGCTCTTCTGCCCTCAGCACTGGGGACTGTGTGTTTTGTGCTGCAACAGAAGAAAAACAACTCGACGACGTCTACGACGCCGCTGCCGACTCCGTGTCCCGAAGGCACCGCAGAGGGCACTGCCGCAATGCCGCACCGCGACCCTGGTCTCACCGACGACGCCTGCTGACGCTGCCACCGAGCCGCTGCTCACACTGCACTCTGCACCGACTTCACTTCACGACGACGCATTGGCACCGCAGAGGGCACTGCAGCAACGCCGCACCGCGACCCTGGCCTCACCGACGACGCCTGCTGACGCCGCCACCGAGCCGCTGCTCGCACCGCGACCTGTGGGCACCGCACTCCGCACTGCCTCACTTCACGATGACGCCTTGGTATCCCCGACGACGCCGCTCCATGCCAAAATCGGCGCCGCTGCTTGCACCGTGGTTGGAGGGCACCGCTCGTAAAGTTACACGACGCACCGCCCTCATCCCACACCGCAGCCTTGGCCTAGCGACGCCGGCGCCATCAACTCCAGTTCGTCAGCCGACGACAGTGCTTCAGCAACGACGACGCCGCTGCTTGCACCGTGACCTGCCAGCACCGTGACAAGCACCGCCTTCATCTAGCACCGCGACCCTGGTCTCACCGTCGACACCATCTGATGCTGCCACCGAGCCGCTGCTCACACCGCAACCTGAGGGCACCGCATGCCGCACTTCGCACCGCAGCACCCGGCGCCTGCCGACGCCAGCGCTCCTGACTCCAACAGAGAGGAGATCGACCTGCAAAGCATGTGACCTCGAGGGCCCCGACGACTCCTGCACCGACCTCCGGAACCGACGACTGCGGACACCGTGTTTTCGGAAGCTCAACGAGAGGTCATCGACTTCCTGCATTTCTAAAAGGTACTGTTTGCGGGTCTTCCCGACACCGTAGCTGGCCCGCGACGCCGCGGTCAGCCAGAACTGTTTGGATTTATTTGCTCACGACGCCGTGATAGCCCCGGACGGAGCTATCAACATCAAGGAACTGTTTTTAAAGCTTATTTTGACAACTGTAGATTTTTAAGTACTGTATTGTGGATTTTTATAGTTTTTGGTCTTGTCTTAAAGTATATAAAAATATTGGCTATTTTTCTAAACTGGTGTGGTGTCCTTTTGTAGTGCTTACACTGTATTACTGTGGGTTATGTGCAAATGCTTTACACACTGTCTCTAAGATAAGCCTGACTGCTCGTGCCAAGCTACCAAGGGGGTGAGCAGGGGTTACTTTAGGAGTGTAACTCCCTTACCCTGACTAGGAAGAAGGGTCCCTATTTGGACAAAGGTGCAAGCCCTTGCCAACTAGAGACCCCCATTTCTAACATTGGTTGTCAGCGGTGAGGATAGGACTTGCGTTTGCACTTGACTTACAGTGATTGGGGTGCACTACTACCATATCACAGATCATTACGTGCCACATACTAGTTCTTTTTGGCCTATTTTTGATCTTGCCAGTTTGAACTTGCTACTTCATCATGCCGGAATCAAGAGCATCATCTATTGCATCCCTGGAAATTGCCTTTGAGGAGGATAGGTTGGAAGCCAACAATGTTAAGGAATTGAAATCAATTAGCAAGAACCTAAAAGTCCAAGTCAGAGGCCTCACTAGGAAGGATGAGCTACAAAAGGCGCTGAGGGCCTGGGTAGTAGCCAGAGATGCAAGTGGGCAATCTGGTGATCTCAGTGGAGAGGCGGAGGAGCCTATTTCTAGGGTGGATGTGCTCTTGGGAGGGGGGGAATCCTCCAGGCCAGGCAGCAGTAGCCTGTCCCCAGAGGAGCTGGAGGACAGGCGGGAAGCAAGGGAGTTTGAGTTGGAAAAACTCAGGATAGAAAGTGAGTGGGAAGACAAAAGAATAGCCATGGAGGAAAGGAAGATGCTCTTAGACAATGAGCGAGGTCTTAAGGAGCTGGAGCTAAGAAGTAGGCCCAGCTCAGATGGTGGCAGCAATTCGTCAAGACAGGCAGACAGAATTGTACACATCCCTAAGAATGTAGGCAAGGAATTCAAGAAGGGGGATGACATACAAAGGTGGTTTCAAGGGTACGAGGCAGCAATCCACATGAATGGGGTCCCTGAGGAGAATTGGGGAGCAGGATTGTTGCCTCTCTTCCCAGAAGAAGCAAGGGATACTTTAATAGCTTTGGGTAAGGGGTATCACCTCACCTATCCAGACATGAAGGATGCCCTTCTCACTAAGTATGGTCTTACCCCTGAAAAGTACAGGGATCAGTTCAGGTCCAGTAAGAAGTCTGATGCCAACACTTAGTTGGAATGTGTGGATGAGTTTTGCCGGTCACTGGATGGCTAGGTGAAGGGCAGTAATGTGACAGATTTTCAGGGGCTCTACAATTTGATTGCATGGGAGCACTTGTCTAGTCTATGTTTTGCAGATCTGCGCCAGCACCTAGTTGATAGTAAGCTGACTGACCCCAGGAAGCTTGCTATGGAGGCGGACCACTGGGTGAGTACCCGGGTCCACAAGAAAGCGTTTGGGGGAGACTCAGCCAAAGGTGGGCAGGGTCCCCAGCAGAAAAGTGGGGGGGACAAGTTTAAAGCACAGGAGTGCTCTAAAGGGCCCCAAACTAACACCCAGGGTAAAGGTTCCCATCCCCCCGGAGATAAGAAGCCAGGGGTCTCATCAGGAAAGCCTGCCGAGACCGGCCCCCGCAGGTGTTTTACATGTGACCAGGTGGGCCACATGAAGGGGACCCCAAGTGTACCAAGGGGACACAGCCACCCACCGGTGGGCAGTCCAAGGTGTTGGCTAGTGTAGCGCTTTGGGAGGAGGAAGAGTACCCACAGGAGGGTGGGGACCCCGCAGAAATGACCCTCGTCTCACTAGGGGACTGTGAGATGGTCCAGGAAACCAGGTGCCCCCTAACACAAAGAAATACAGCACCTGGGTGACCATCAATGGGAAAAGGGTAGAGGCTCTCAGAGATACTGGAGCCAGTGTGACCTCAGTCCGGTGTCACCTGGTCTCTGAGAGGCAGGTAGTCCCAGGGGCATTCCACCAAGTAATTGAGGTAGACAATTCAGAGCGCCAGTGTCTGGTGGTGCAGGTTCCCTTCAAGTGGGGGGGGTCTCAGGTCCTTTGAGGGTGGTTATGAGCCCTTCCATGTCTGTAGATTGTCTGCTAGGTAATGACCTGGAACAGTCCTTCTGGAAGGATGTTGAGCTCAGGTCACACTTGGAGATGCTTGGGTTGCCAGAGTGGGTATGCGTGTCCACTCGGTCAATGGCGGCCAGAGAGGGTGGTCAAGAGGACTTGGAGCCTGAAACAGTGGACCAAGTCCCTGCCAAGAGAAAGGGCAAGGGGCGCGGGAAACCGGCCCCTGAAGTTCCCACGGACCGGGAGGAGGCGGACCTTGAGGGGGACGCCCGGTGCCTACAGGGAGCAGGTAGCTGAACTGGGGGACATCTCTGAGCTGACCCATTGGCAGCAAGAAGGGGTCCCACCAGGGAGGAATTCTGCAAGGAGCAGAAAGAGTGCCCTTCTCTAGAGGGTCTGCGGCAGCAGGCTGCAGACCAGGTAGCTGGTGATCAGTCCGAATCACATTGGATCTACTGGGAGAATGATCTCCTATATAGTGAGCCTAAGGTCGCTGAGCCTGGGTCAGCCCGTGTGCTGGTGGTACCCTAGCGTTTCAGGACCTTCCTATTGGGTCTGGCTCATGACGTGCCTTTGGCAGGACATTTGGGGCAGGACAAGACCTTTGACAGGCTTGTCACCCACTTCTTCTGGCCCCAAATGCGAAGGCAGTCAGATGGACATTGCCGGTCTTGCCAAACTTGCCAGGCAAGTGGTAAGAGTGGGAGGAAGGTCAAAGCTCCTCTCTAACCATTTCCGGTTGTTGGAACACCCTTTGAGAGGGTAGGGATGGACATTGTGGGGCCACTGGATCTCAAGACAGCCATGGGCAACAGGTACATCCTGGTCTTGGTGGACCATGCCACCCGGTACCCGGAGGCAATCCCTCTCAGGACAACGACGGCGCCAGTGGTAGGCAGGGCGTTAATGGGGATATTTTCCCGAGTGGGGTTCCCCAGAGAGGTGGTTTCTGACCGGGAGACCAACTTCATATCTAAGTATATGACATCCCTGTGGAAGGAGTGTGGTGTAACTTACAAGTTCACCACTCCTTACCACCCACAAGGTAACGGTCTGGTCGAGAGATTCAACCAGACCTTGAAGGTCATGATTAAGGGTCTAACAGAACCCATGAGGCGTAAGTGGGACGTCCTCTTGCCGTGCCTTCTCTTTGCCTACAGGGAGGTACCACAGAAGTCTCTTGGGTTCAGTCCCTTTGAGCTTCTGTATGGTCACCCTGTGTGAGATGACCTCTGAGTTTGGTGAAGGAGGGCTGGGAGGCAGCTCCCAGGAAAACTCCCCAGGATGTGTTTAGTTACATGCTGGCCTTCTGGAACCAAACTGCCCGCTTCAGGAGACTCGCTCAGGCGAACCTAGAAGCAAGCCAGGAAGAAATGAAGAAGTGGTATGACCAGAATGCCACTCTGGTCGAATTTCAACCTGGGCAAAAAGTGTGGGTCATGGCCCCAGTGGAACCTTGTGCCTTGCAGGACAAGTGGACTGGGCCGTTTGAGGTGGTGGAGCGCAAAAGTGATGTCACCAACCTGGTGGATTTGCAGGCTCCCCAGAACCCTTTGAGGGTCCTCCACGTGAACCGCCTCAAACCCCACTTTGAGAGGTCCGAAGTGAGCATGCTCTTGGCGACAGATGACGGGGTGGAAGAGGAGAGTGAGCCTCTCCCTGACCTCCTGTCTGCCAAGGGAGGTGATGGGTCAGTGGAAGGTGTTATCCTCTCCCCTACACTGACCGCCGAGCAGCAGAGCGACTGTTGCCGGTTGCTGGGACAGTTTGCCCCACTCTTCTCCCTGACCCCAGGTGTTACTCACTGGTGTACCCATGACGTGGACACCGGTGTCAGCCCGCCTGTGAAGCACAAGATTTACCGGTTGACTGACCGGGTCAAGGCCAGCATCAAAGAGGAGTTCTCTAAAATGTTGGCGTTAGGGGTGGTCGAGCCTTCCAGCAGTCCTTGGGCCAGCCCAGTGGTCTTGGTTCCAAAGGCTACTGCACCCGGTGGCACTCCAGAACTGCGGTTTTGTGTGGACTACCGTGGGCTCAATGCCGTCCCCAGGACTGACGCCCACCCCATCCCCAGAGCTGATGAGCTCATTGATCGGTTGGGAGCTGCCAAGTTCCTCAGCATGTTTGATTTAACGCCTGGGTACTGGCAGATTGCTTTAACCGATGGGGCCAAGGAGAGGTCAGCATTTTCAACCCCAGAAGGACATTACCAGTTCCGGGTGATGCCCTTTGGGTTGAAGAATGCCCCTGCCACCTTTCAGAGGTTATTCAACCAGGTGTTGGCTGGGCTGGAGGATTTCAGTGCTGCCTACCTGGATGACATCGCAGTGTTCAGTTCCAGCTGGGAAGAACACTTGAAGCACCTTGGGGAAGTGTTGAAGGCGCTGCAGAGGGCAGGCCTCACGATCAAGGCCAGTAAGTGCCAGATCGGGCAGGGTTCGGTGGTGTACTTGGGACACCAGGTAGGAAGCGGCCAGGTGGCGCCCCTACAACCCAATATTGACACCATTCTGGCTTGGGAGCCCCCCAAGATCCAGACAGAGGTGAGGGACTTCTTAGGACTCACCGGGTACTACATGAGGTTTGTTAAGGGATATGGCACCATTGATGCCCCCTTAACGGAGCTGACTTGCAGGAAGCAGCCAAAGAAGGTGATCTGGACTGAGTCCTGCCAGAAGGCGTTTGATGCCCTGAAGGCCGCCATGTGCACGGCACCCGTGCTCAAGGCACCCGACTTCTCCAAGGAATTTGTCTTGCAGACTGACGCTTCAGAGCATGGGGTGGGAGCGGTGCTCTCACAGCTGAACGAAGAGGGCCTAGACCAGCCTGTAGTCTTCCTCAGCAGGAGACTACTCCCCAGGGAACAGAGGTGGAGTGCCATAGAAAGGGAAGCTTTCACTG
Source organism: Calotriton arnoldi (assembly GCA_963921515.1). Classification (NCBI taxonomy): domain Eukaryota; kingdom Metazoa; phylum Chordata; class Amphibia; order Caudata; family Salamandridae; genus Calotriton; species Calotriton arnoldi. Next base: position 763,683 of record CAWUFW010009132.1, read on the forward strand.
TGGTCTGGGTACTGAAGAAGCTGAGGCCCTACCTGTTTGGGTCTCACTTCCGGGTTCAGACAGACCACAGGCCCCTCAGGTGGTTAATGCAAATGAGAGGTGAGAATCCAATACTGCTGAGGTGGTCCATCTCCCTACAGGGAATGGACTTTACGGTGGAACACCGTCCTGGCACAGAACACGCCAATGCAGATGGTCTGTCCAGGTTCTTCCGCCTTAGTGAAGAGAACTCCCAGGAGGTTGGGTAGTTCTCCCTACTTTCAGCTGGGGGGGACATGTGTTAGACTTGGCATCTTTTGGCGTGTTTCCCTCCCGGTTTTGACTCTGTTTTTGCTGGCGTAGTGTTTCTGCGCACTTTTCTCACTGCTAATCAGTGGTAAAGTGCAACTGCTACTGTGGTAAATTGTGTTATGGATTGGTGTTTCCATGATTGGCCTATTTGATTTATGTGTCAGTCCCTAGTAAAGTGTACTGCATGTGCCAGGGCCTGTAAATCAAATGCTGTTGGTGGGCTGCAGCACTGGATTGTGCCACCCACACAAGCAGCCTGTAAAGTGTGGCTCAGGCCTGCCATTGCAGAGCCTGTGTGCAGTCTGGGACTGCCGTGTCGACGTGGCAAGTGCACCCACTTGCCAGGCCCTAAACCTTCCCTTTTCAACATGTTAGTCACCCCTAAGGTAGGCCCACGGTACCTCTGTGGGCAGGGTGCAGTGTATGTGAAAGGTAGGACATGCCCTGGTGTGTGTGGCATGTCCTGATAGTGAATTACAGTCCATTTAGTTTTTCACTATGGCAAGGACACCTGTTCCCCATAGAACAGAATGGGAAGTTTGTTTATAACATCTTATAAACATAACTGGCCCTGGGAACTAGGTAGGAAAATAAAATTTAGTATGCCTGAACTCAGAATCTAAAGATGCATCTTTTAGTAAAGGTGATTTTTACATTCTGGGTTTGAAAATACCACTTTTAGAAAGTAGATATTTTCTTGCTCAGTCATCTCGTGTGACTCTGCTGGAATGTGGATTGCCTGTCTGGGTTTTGGATGACAGAAGGCTGGGGAGCAGGAGTGGCTCCAGATAGTCTAGGTGGGTCAGGAAAGGGCTGAATAGACCTGGGCTGCGATGGGGGAAGGGGGAGGAGATTTCCTTGCACCTCAAAGGGCCTGGTCTGCCTCTGACAATGCCGTCTCCACCTCCTGCCAGGAAGTCACACCAGAGAAGGCAGAACTGGTTCTGGCTGGGCACAGACACTCTCTGCCTAAGAGATCAAAGGATTTTGGGATATAAATATTGGGGCCTAGACACCTGAACTTTAGAACTCTTTTGGATCAAGAAGACTGCCAAGAAGAAGAGCTGGAGAAGCTGTGAGGAGGAACTACCACTTTGCTGTGTGCTTTACTGTGTTGGCCTGCAGTGGCTGCTTCTGTCTTGGGCAGTGAAAGGACTGGACTGAACTTTCTGCAATCTACTTTGTGAGTCTCTCCAAGGGCTTGAGGTAGAGCTTGCCCCCTGTTCCAGAAGTCTCAGGAACAACAAAGACTTCAAGCTCTTCTGCCCTCAGCACTGGGGACTGTGTGTTTTGTGCTGCAACAGAAGAAAAACAACTCGACGACGTCTACGACACCACTGCCCGAAGGCACTGCAGAGGACACCACTGCAACGCCGCACCGCAACCCTGGTCTCACCGACGACGCCTACTGACGCCGCCACCGAGCCGCTGCTGGCGCCGCCACCGAGCCGCTGCTCGCACCGCGACCTGTGAGCACCGCACTCCGCACCGACTTCGCTTCACGACGTAGCCTTGGCACCGCAAAGGGCACCGCCGCAACGCCGCACCGCGACCCCGGTCTCACTGACGACGCCTGCTGACGCTGCCACCGAGCCGCTGCTCGCACCGCGACCTGTGGGCACCGCACTGCGCACCGCCTCGCTTCACGACGATGCCTTGGTATCCCCGACGACGCTGCTCCATGCCAAAATCGACGCTGCTGCTTGCACCGTGGTTTGAGGGCACCGCTCGTAAAGTTACACGACGCACCGCCCTTATCCCGCACCGCAGCCTTGGCCTAGCGACGCCGGCGCCATCAACTCCAGTTAGTCAGCCGACGACAGTGCTTCAGCAACGACGACGCCGCTGCTTGCACCGTGACCTGCCAGCACCGTGACGAGCACCGCCTTCATCTAGCACCGCGACCCTGGTCTCACCGTCGACACCATCTGACGCTGCCACCGAGCCGCTGCTCACACCGCAACCTGAGGGCACCGCATGCCGCACTTCGCACCGCAGCACCCGGCGCCTGCTGACGCCAGCGCTCCTGACTCCAACAGAGAGGAGATCGACCTGCAACGCGTGTGACCTCGAGGGCCCCGACGACTCCTGCACCGACCTCCGGAACCGACGCCTGCAGACGGCATGTTTTCGGAAGCTCAATGAGAGGTCATCGACGCCCTGCATTTCTAAAAGGTACTGTTTGCGGGTCTTCCCGACACCGTAGCTGGCCCGCGATGCCGCGGTCAGCCAGAACTGTTTGGATTTGTTTGCTCACGACGCCGTGATAGCCCCGGACGGAGCTATCAACATCAAGGAACTGTTTTTAAAGCTTATTTTGACAACTGTAGATTTTTAAGTACTGTACTGTGGATTTTTATCATTTTTGTGCTTGTCTTAAAATATATAAAAATATTGGCTATTTTTCTAAACTGGTGTGGTGTCCTTTTGTAGTGCTTACACTGTATTACTGTGGGTTATGTGCAAATGTTTTACACCCTGCCTCTAAGATAAGCCTGACTGCTCGTGCCAAGCTACCAAGGGGGTGAGCAGGGGTTACTTTAGGAGTGTAACTCCCTTACCCTGACTAGGAAGAAGGGTCCCTATTTGGACAAAGGTGCAAGCCCTTGCCAACTAGAGACCCCCATTTCTAACAAGGAGTTAGCCAGGTCTCTCAGTAGTCAATGTCTGCTTCAAACAGGCCACCTTGGGATTCTGTTGAGCCCCGGGGCACCATTCGATCTACATCGTTTTAGGGCTAGTTTGGTGTCACAAGAATTTATTGTACAGCTTAAGTCTTAAATCCTGAGGCTACCATTCCTGGTTAGAATACTAAACAGATCTATTCCTGTGTCCACTGTTCTTGCCTGATCACAGTTATTTTTTATGTAGATTTGGCAAATGTGCTTCTCCCAATCAGATGTGCTTACTCAATTATTTTGTAACCTGATTGGTGCTGTCATCCAAGTTGGTTATATATCTCCAGAATTTACTTTGATCTCTGGATTTTGCAATTTCGTAAACACGTTGCCACTGGGTTTCATTATATTTTTTCTTTGCCTACAACAGCCTTTTCCTGTATTCCTACAGCAATCCTTTATGAGGGGCTTCCGTGATTTACAATTGGAATTCTCCCTAGTCATCACATTTTGCAAACTCGCTAACCACCTCTGGTCAAAGTGTTAAAATACGAGTTCCAATGGTGTTAGTAAGAACATTTTCCATGTGGCCCTCGGTTTCTTATGAAGTTTTCAGTTATTTTAGTCTCTCCATACCGTCGACCTCCCATCTGATCCTTCTACGTTTGAGAAAGACCTTCCTCATTCCCAATAACTTTCAGTCCAGCTGCATGTTAAAGGACAGGTGTAAGGAAATTGCAGTAGGACTGTGGTGACTTTTGACCCTTTCAACAACCGAAAAGTCTGTGCATTTTGAGAATAGAGACCGCAGCATATGTGTGTGTAATCTAATATGGCACTTCTACGAGAGCAGTGAGTATGTGGCCCACTTTTCTAAACTGTTCACAACATGTTACATGGATTAGGGCAGAAATTACAGAGAAACTCATCCATTTCTTTACCCTGTAAATCTTTTATTTCGGTGCTGGACGTAGTCATTTGGAAAGCACTTTCTGAAATATTTTATGCAATTAACCTAATATCTCCTGTAATTACCACTTGTGGCATGGATGGGTGTGGATCAAGGCCTCTATCTGTTCTAAAAGCAGTTTTTTTCTCCTTGGTTGTGCATATTAAGGTAAACATTAATCAGTATTATTATAGTCCATTGTTAATTCCAATTTCAAGTTTACTTACTATCACTGTTTGTAAGAGAATATTTGACAGGTTCACTTTAAATACACTGGCCTTCATTGCTGTGGAAAAATATACTGCCAAAGCTCCTGATGGTCTGCCAAAGTTACTGAATGATTTTTCTAAAATATGACGATATTGATAATAATTTAAATGTAATATGTTTAGGAACCAAGTCTTATGGAGACAAATTATATCCCATTTTTAAGGAATTCTGCTGCCTCCTCTTTTTGCAATAATTTATTCAGACCTGCTACATTCCAAGACAGGATGCTTAGACAATCTTTTGGCCAAAAGGGCCGTTTTTGAGTAGCGATACTAATCCACCCTGTCCCACACAATTGATGCAATCTAACTTCGGTCTGTCTTGTTTTCAAGTGCTACTGAAAATATAAGATAGCAGAGTCAGTGATGACCACCTTCTAGTGCTTTGAAATACGTCTTAAGAGGTGTAACAAGGGGAAATAGCTCTTCATTTCCCCTTTAAGATGAATTTTTGCTTTCCATCTGTAAGATCCCTCCAGCGTGAAGACACCAGTATTTCAGGGTTTTCTGCCTCCTTTTTAGTCACCCTCATTCCCCAGATGCCAAAATTGTCCTAAAAGTTTTTCACCAGCTTTACTATTTCAGCTGATCTCCAGATCTCCAGATAACTTGAGTTGACTCCGATGTGGTTACAGAACATGAAGGCAAAAAATGTATACTGGGATTACCTTGTGTTGTTAATGCATATACGGCCAGTATGTGTGACAAACGACAGAGTATGTTACTTCTATTTAAAATGTATTCTTCCTTCTAAAAACATACTCTGATATGAAGATTGGTGTGAAGATTATTGTTGTGACCTATTCAGAGATGCACTTTTCTGTTTTGCCAAAGATTTGCTCTTAGAACTTGTGTCGATGATCAAACAGCATCCGTAAAAAAGAATTATATAATTTATTTATTTAATTTATTTATTTAACCATTTCTAAAGCGCATGGTTACGCCAACCGGCGTGTCCCCGCGCTGAACGGACTCGCTAGTAAGAGACGGCCCTAGACACATCACTTGATTTACCTACCGACACAATCCTGTCGCTATCATTCACTGTAATTGCAAAATTTACATGGAATACAAATAGGAATGCATAGTGAAAAACAAATGACTGAATATTTGGGATTGAAATTGGGCCATGGTGTACATATGAAACTAAATGTGACCTAAAGACCAACATAAGGAGCTTCAGGTTTGAAAATCTCCCTCATATGTTTTAACTCTAAATATGGAACACCCAAGACCCATCAAGAAATTTTCTGAAATTTGCAAAGCCGTAGTATAAAGATAGTTATTATATAGTGCCAAGATTTCTATTTGTAGAATTAAGAGTGGAAACGAAAATCGGCACCTAGATGAAGGGAGAGGATGTGGCCTAACGGCTAGAGCGGTCAACCTCGATAGCAGCGGAACCTGGTTTGAGTCTTGGCAGGGATGCTCAACATCCTGTGATTCTAGCCAAATCACTTAATCTCCCCATGCATAACAAAAATGAATGTGTCCGTCTGTAGTGCAACTGGTGCTCATGTAAAGTGCTCTGATACCTTCGGGCTGAGTTCGAGCTATATAACCCCTCCCCCCCCCAAAAAAATGGGGGAGAATTCCTGGGAGATAGCACGTAATCCTCTAAATGTAATTTCTACATGTTCAGTTCATTTACAAGTTGTCTTTTACTGCCATTGACAGCAGAATGCAATACATTTGAACTCATATTTAACTCTAATTTAACTTCTAATTAGGCCAGACTATAACAATTGGGGAAAACGGGGTTCTTGGGGGTATTACTCCATGTTGGCTTTGCACAAATTACTTAATAAAAGGAATACAGAAAAAGTTTGACAGAGAAAGAGAATTAAGTTAATAAAAGAGTTAGAATAACATGTAGAAGGGATAGGGAGAAACAGCGTCCCCATCAGGAGGCAGTGGAAGACGACATGACTTTTTCCATGGCAATGGATAGAGCCCTTTTGTTATATCCTGCTTATTTAATTATATGTATCCCAGTTTACCTTTCTCCTAGCTGCTCAGCCAGTGTGAGTGTTGAGAGTGGAATGTTGGTGCGACTGTGATGCTTGGAATGCTTGGGTGCCTGTGTGGATGAGTGGTGACAGTTGGAAGATGGGCTGAGCAGCAGGCAGGCTGCTCCTGGTGGGGCTGGTGTATAAGGATTAGCAGGCTGATGAGCAGATGTACACTATTACCATCCTGCAACTTGAACTTAATAAAGAAATACTTAAAATATAACTCGGCTACGTCTGGTAAGATACAACATATTTAGGCGACGAGCTGGACCAAGACTCAAGCGTGCTACAAGATTTAAAGAACCTGTCTATGGTATGGACATGAAGAACCCAAAGAAACCTACAGAAACACAGATTAAAGCATCAACAATGGAGCTCCAGGCATGCCAGCCCCACCAGTGTCCTTGTCAGTGGACAGCCCCAACCTGGACATACTTCATTGTGCTTCTAAAAATGACATTGATGCAAGTGGGTAAGTGGTGTGAGCTTCACTACTTCCACAGCTTAACTTTGGAACTTGCTACATCTGCTTGGATCAACTGGTTTTGGTGGTGTTTACTAGCATACAAGTTTTACGAATGTGGCTCTTACAAGCAGCTTTGTCATTTATATGTGTGCATTGGTTGGGAGATTGCGGCATACTGCATTTTTGTTCCTTCTATATTTACAATGACAGCTTTGGTTCTAAAGAACACGTTAATTTTCAAGCTGTTTAGTGCTGGAAAGGTTTAGTGGCATGTTCAACTATGCAGTTTTTTTTTTGCCAGTGTTTCTAGCCACAAATTGCGTGACCCTGGGCACATTCAAGATTCATATGGAATTTGGCTCCACGTTGCAATCAAAGCGAACGTGTGGAATGTTAAGAAGAAAAGTTTCATAATTTGTGCAGTGAACATTTTGCTGGCGTCTACTTCTGAGGCATGGAGAAACTATGGTAAAACTACCATGTTACCGGCGGCACGTGAGGTGAGGCAACTATGGCAGTTCAACCGCTGCGGGGCATTTTCAAAAGGTGGCACGAGGCTACTAATGCACACGCACTCTTACCTTGGAGTCGCGCGGATATCTCCATGGCACCACTGTGACGTCTCTCCGCCTACGCTGCATGGAGAGCTGCTGGGCAACGTTTTGCAGCACGCCGCAACCACAAGCCACCTGCCACTGTCATAATAGCGTGCCGCCATCTTGGGATTGGTGATAGCACTCAAGCAGTGGGGCTAGGCTTGTCCTGTTTTGGCCATCCGGTGCAGCGCAATGTACGTGCCGCGATTTTTCATCTGTGTGGTTGTCATGGAAAGTACGGTTGTTCACCCTAATCATGTGCATGTTTACAACAGAACGCCTGGGCACAGTCGAGGTGCAGCCACAAACTTCTCCTGGAGATGCATGGTGCTGGTGACATGCACAGCTCTGGAACCGTTGCCTTTGCTCAAGGTAATTGCATTGCAGTGTCTTATTTGTGTACATTTTGTTGAAGCTGCGACATGTGGGGCCTACAACAGGCTCACAGTGTGCTGTGTCAGCATTGTCACGGTGTTTGCCAAGCCGCAACATAAATTGCACCTCAAATTTCCACGGAATAGCTGTCACTGCACAATAGTGTTACATTGACGATCTTATCTACAGTTTATTTTCATCAAAGTTCATGGATGAACAGTAGAGTAATGTTTTTGTGTAAAAAGTAAAATCTGACTTTGTTTGCAAATTCGTGTGAGATATCGCTCACAGGAGGTTTTTCTGGTTTTGGTCTGGTTACTGTTTTTTTAATAAAAATACAAGAGACAAAGAAAAACAGTTTGCATGTTTTAGAGTTCATATTTGTGTAATGTTCATCACTTGCATGTTGTTTTAGTAATGCCAAGGTACTACATGGTTCTTACGTCAATGTTTATGGAGAAACACCAAATCGACAAATATTCAACATTTGTACATGCTACACTATTTATGCCAGTGGTTTTTCTATATTGGTATGTCTTCATTTTCACATTCTATTCTACAGGTATGTTGACATTTTACAGTACATATTTCGCAACTTTGCTACACTGCACTGTACATAATCCCTTACACGTGGGATTGTGTTATGGGTTTATTTGCCCATCACTTTGGTAGTCTAGGTTCTCTTACATAAGGGAGGTCCTAGTCTTGTAGTGGGTGGTGGTCACACACATCTTTTGGTTTGTTTTTACACTCCCTTACATGAGGGATGGGTATGGAGTTTGGTTCTATTTTTACACTTCACACTCCCTTACATGAGGGAGGTTCTGGTCTCTTGGTGGGTGGTTTTCCACCTTTCTGTTTCGTAGTTACTCTACTTTACATGTGGGTTCTGTTAACGGTGTGTAAGTCGCCATGCGCTACACATCTTGTCTGTTCGGTGTGTAAGTCGCCATGCGCTATACGTCTTGTCTATACGGTGTGTAAGTCACCAGGTGCTACACGTATACATTGGTTTCTCACCCTTAGGTCAGGGGTAGGTTTGGGGTCTTAGTCCCATTTACACTGTTTATGTCAAAAACCCTTACTAGAGGGATGACTTTTTGGGTTACAGTCCCAAGTGTTTTACCCTTTACATGAGGGGTGTCTCAATGGGTTTCTTAGTCCCATTCTCAGAGTGTTTTTCTTGTTCCTTATGTTAGGAATCTTGTCTACACTGTTCGCTCCCTTGTTGTTGGGATCGTTGTCTCGGGGTGCAGCCCACTCTTTGCTACATATTACATATTTTTCAAAATTGTTTTATTGGGGAGGATGGTTTATATTGCTTGTCAATTTATTTATTGTTGCTTGTAAATATATTTACCCTTCCTTTCAGGTTACTTAGTGTTCAGACTCTCTCGTGAAGTTGTGTTTTAATTAGCTTCCCTGAGTCTTGAACTTTTCTCTACTTTTGTACATTCTTGTATATAGTTCCTCCCATGTTGTATTGTTCTTTTCATTTTTCATTTAAAAGGAGGGGGATATGTTATATCCTGCTTATTTCATTATATGTATCCCAGTTTACCTTTCTCCTAGCTGCTCAGCCAGTGTGAGTGTTGAGAGTGGAATGTTGGTGTGACTGTGATGCTTGGAATGCTTGGGTGCCTGTGTGGATGAGTGGTGACAGTTGGAAGATGGGCTGAGCAGCAGGCAGGCTGCTCCTGGTGGGGCTGGTGTACCAGGCTGATGAGCAGATGTACACTATTACCATCCTGCAACTTGAACTTAAAGAACTACTTAAAATACAACTTAGCTACGTCTAGTAAGATACAACACCTTCCCTTAATAAACCTTCAGTTCAAAAGGCATAATGTTCATAACTCAAACCTTAAAACAACTGAAATTGTCCAGTGCTGGGTAACTATACAACTATTACCCTACGTGCCCTCATGCACAATATCACATGACATACAAAATGGCAATTTCAATGACATCATGAGGATGACACATACTCTATGACAACCTGTGATGTTTCAGACACCGAGAACAAGAAAACCACCTGTAAGGTCAGCCATTGAGCTCCTGATGGCCTCCTTTTACTTGCCAGTCAGGCGGGGAAGCCAGTGTCCACAGCCTGCTCTTTGCTGCAAAGCAGAGGCCTGCAACTGCATGGCAGGCAGCAGGCAGGTGAGGGCCAGAGTTAGCCCCCACACACAGAGATGGATTTTGATCAGATTAGTCCAGGCCAGAGACTTATCCTCAGAGCGTGAACGATGCCACAAGCTTGTGCTGTGTCGAAACTGCAATTGCACCATCCCCAGTCCTTCCGGACCAGAAGTAAGTACCCATGGAAGGTAAAATCCTGGGTAATAACACATAAAAGGATGGAAAGGGGCTTGACGCAATAATAGTCTACTGTCTACCCAAAGGTACTTCCAGGCAAAAATGACACTGAGCACATGCATCAATGAGCATAATGAAAACTAGCAGTGGTATTTGTAAGGACATATTGCCTGTATTTATTACTGCACATGATGCTTACTGAGCATGTGCACCACGGGCATCATAGAAACCATCCCAGTTCATTACAATACGATGGGGGCAGCCAGGCTCCGCATTAGGTGTGACAGAAACCATCCCGCTACATTTCTGGGAATGTACATCAATGAGGCAAAATGAATACTCGCAATGCTCTTTGCTGAACATAATCGAAAAGGTTAAACTCTACTGTGAAAAACAGCACTTTGTTTTTACTGTCACAGACATCACCCTTGGTTTGTTTTACACTGTGGCAAGGTACAGCCTTGTTCAGGTTTATTTTGTCCCAGAGAATGAGCTCGGCTTAGTTTGTACTGTGAAGGGGCATAATGTGAGGCTGTCTATTCCAATCCAGAAACAAATAAAATTCCATAGCAAAGTCTCAGATTGTAGCCAAAAAATCGTGACACACTGGAAAAAATAATTCTAAAGAAAGTGGCAATCCAGAAACTAGCAAGGTTATAAAAAAGCAATTTGTTATAAAAGATATGATCTTGATGAGTTTGTTGCAATGGGTTTCCCACAGATCCAAAAACGTTTGGATGGTGTCCAGTGTCTTGTTGGCTAGCATTATGGCTGCACGCTCATGCTGCTCAGAACATGGTTGAGAGATGACCAAACCTTTTAGGCTTCGTGTTGACCTGTCCAGAAAACACACTATTCTAGCATATAATCCACTGGTTATTTGGCCAGGCCTAAATTTACTCAGGGTTGGCTGGGCACTCGCGTGGGGATACTTAATTTCAGGGTAAGCTAGATACACACTAAACGATAACTTGTGCTCAGCCTCTGGTAGCTTGGCACAGAGCAGTCAGGCTTATCTAAAGAGGCAATGTGTAAAGTATTTGTGCAATACACACATACAGTAACACAGTGAAAACACCGCAAAAAGACTCCACACAGGTTTAGAAAAATAGAGAATATTTATCCAAGTAAATCAAGACTAAAACAACAAAAATCCAATAGGTAGTTATGATTTTTTAAAGAATAAACCAAAAATAGTGCTTAAAAGTCAATAGCGCTAAAAGGTTACTTGAGGTCGTGCTAGTCTGGGGTAAATCCAAAGTTCAGGCCAACCACAATGGAATGGCAGGCTGGCAACAGGACACAAACAGGTCCCACTGACAAAGTTCCTTGGATGGAGCAAAGCATCGTCCTCGGAAATACAATGCGTTGGTTCCGATTCACGCAATCTGGATGATGCCTCGAAGTTGGACTTCGCAGTCGGGACCTCAGACCCGCTCTGCATTGAAGTCCAACCTCACAGTCCGAACCACGGATCAGCGCTGCATCATCGTCATGCAGGGATATGTTTCGGATCGGCACTTCGCCAGCGTTAAAGGGCACTGCGTTGGTTACGATAGGCGCAGTGGTGACAATGTGTCAGTTTTGTAGCAAAACAGCTCTAAACCCCACTTCTGAGGCCCTGGACTGGAGGGGGCACCTCAGGCAAGGGTAGGGCTCACAACTGGCAGAGTACAGCAGCACTAGCAGAGTTGCAAGAAGTATTTTATGACCCTGAGACTTCAGTAAACAGGAGGCAAGCCAGCAAGCCTTTGGAGTTACTCTGGGTTCAAGTGAGATGGGTCCAGTCCTTGTCCTCAGCAGGGCAGAGATCAGCAGGTAGCAGGGCTGCTCAGCATAGCAGTGAAGCAATTTATTCGAACAATCAGTCAAGCAGAGTTGCAATCCTTGTAGCACAGCAGTCCTTACTCCTGGCAGAGTTCTTCACAGGTCCAGTAGTGTTCTGTCTTGGTGGGTTCAGAGCCCCTTATTTATACCCAGATGTGCCTTTGAAGTGGGGAAGGGACTTCAAACCAGCTCCTTGAGGTGCACAGATCCGCTTTCATCCCAGCCCTGACTGTGAGGCTACATGTGGGGGGTAATCAGCCCTTTGTGTGGGACACAGGGCACTGCCTATTCAGATGTAAGTGTCAGCTCCCACTCCCCCGTCCTGCCCAGGAAGGCTATCAGAATGTAGATGAATGCAGATGAGTCCTCTGTCATACCCACCCTTCCTGTGTTTGTGGCTGTCTAGAGGGAATACAAAAAGTGTAGCTGTCTACCAGGCCAGAAGTGTATTGGAGACAGAGGCACTCTCAGTACAGGGCTTAGTGCAGTGTGTCTGCACACATCACAGGTTCCAGTAAGAGACAGATGCTACTTAACTATGCACAACATTTCTCTGGCCTCTACATCAAGACTCAGATGGCCATAACCCCAAAAAAGTCTCAAATGTCATTATCATATGAAATCTCTTTATCGCTTTCTCAAATAAGCTTGAAAATGCACCATTCGCCCACTCTTTTTTCAAAATTGTCTTGGGGAATTTCTAAGATAGTAATGTTGAATCTAACTTTACCATTAAAGAAGATGTATCATTACCATTCTAAAGATATGAAAGATGATGCAGCTACTTCATTCTAATCATGATTTACAGCTTAAAAGTGTTTTAAGGAATTCCCAATGCGAGCCTATGAGAGGAGTAGGCCCCACAGTAGCGAAAAATGAATTTGTGTGTTTGTCACTACCAGGCCATGCAAACTTACCAGTGCATGTCCTACCTTTTACTTACACAGCACACTGCCCTATGGACTTACCTTAGGGGTGACTTATGTGTAATAAAAGGGGAGTTTAAGGCTTGGCAAGAAGTTTAAATGCCAAGTCGAAGTAGTAGTAAACTGCACACCTTGGCCCTGCAATGGCAGGCCTGAGATAGGTTTGAATGGCTACTTGTGTGGGTGGAACAATCAGTGCTGCAGGCCCACTAGTAGTACTTAGGTTACAGGCCCTTGGTATATGGTATACATTTTTACAAGGGACTTGCAAGTAAACTAAATATGCCAATCGTGTATACAGCAATGGTACCATGTTTAGAGGAGAAGAGAAGTACATGCACTTTAGCACTGGTTAGCAGTGGTAAAGTGGGGAACAACCTTTACCATGAAGTATTCACCACAAAATGCAATTACAATGCATTTTTTGCATTGCAATTACTTGTACCACGCACGTCTTTACAACGCATATATGTTTTTATTGGTGAGTATGTGGTAAGCAGTTCATATATTTTTAAGGGTAATTAAAAAAGGAGGGGTAGGGAGGCCTCCCCCAGAAACATAACATTTAAAATAAAAGTAAACCGGTAATCAACATAAATGTAATTTTTCAAAATAAATATATTTTGTTTACAAAAATGTAGTAAGATTTATTGCATAATTTTTTAACAGTAGGCAGCACTTTTAGACTGTGACTGGATTATTCTGTAACTGTAAGCCTGGTAAAAGAATGAGTGGAAGTGGATTGCGTGGTAAAGGTATTTCACATCTGAGTGAATGTAAATGTGTGGTAGTGGTATGCGATGTAAAATCTGCGTTGTAACTATGTGCGTGGTAAAGGAACACATGCTAATGTCATACAACCGGTAAAGTGCTCAGAGTCCTAAGGCCAACAAAAAGGTACAGCAAAAAGTGGAGGTAATCAGGCAAAAAGTTGGGGGAAGACCATCCTAAGGATGACAGGTCTAACAGGGACTAAGTCAAAAAAGCACCAATTGTGTTGGGAAAAGTAGCATGTCTTTTAAGCTGAGAGTTCGGAGCCTCTTCTCACTGTTGAGTTGAATCACACTAATCAGTGACGAATCCCCTTCCTTCTCTATGTTAGCTCATTGTCTGTATTTTGACCTTCCCTGTTTAGATCTGGTGGATCTGATTGGTTTGTTTGAGGTAGAGCAGTTTGATTTTGTATAGGGTGCTGTGGCTGAGGCTGAGAAAAAGGGGAGGGAGCATAAGGAGCAAGTGACCTTGGTGTTTGAATTGTGTTAAGAACAGGGTCTGTCAACCCTGTGGGATGACCAGTAACGAACACGTTTCACTGTGATAATCTAGAAATACTACCCACTTGAGGGCATGTGGAGTACTGCTAGTCCAGTATTTGTGTCTCTTATAGGATAAGTTAATATTGCCTGTGGGGTGAAACTATGGTAATTAGGAGAAGCTCTCTCACTCTTGATCTTTTAAAGCAGAGGTGTTCCAGGACTAGATCTTGCCCCTCAAAATGTTGAATTTACTACCCTGACTTACATGTCCACCATTACCTGAACACTCTTTCTTAATGCATGACCTTCGCTCCCTAAAAACAACTGAAATTAAAGTTTTATTTGTGGATCAAACTTTTGTTGAAAATTGACCTGACATTCCCTTGTGCCATGCAACTCCTAGACAAGTTAAATAGCTTCAGAAAAGAGGTACATATCCTCCCTTTGACTAGCTTGATAGAACGGAATAAATAAATCAGTTGAACAAAGATAAATTGACCAGTCATGGGAATTCAAATTGTAACATTTACTGACACTGCAGTGAGCCCAGCTGCAGTAATATAACTTAGTACATTTCATGAGAAGTACATTGTTATTGCTACTTTCATGCTACACTTTGCCAAAATATACATTTCCTACAGCACAAATCTATACATACCTTTTTATACGTAGGTATAATTTATCATAATTAAAAAAATAATTTTACACTTCTCTGCATTATGTTTCCATTTGTACACTGTGAAAAATGTAGGGCCAGATTAAATAACCTTTCACGCAACGCAGTGTAGCAAGGCAACTTGCTGTGCTGCGTTGCTTGAAAGGGAGAGAGCAGAAATGCACTGTATCCACTAAGATATGGCGCACTTCTCTCTCATAGCAATGGCGCACTTCGGGGAGCATAGTGCCAAAGCAGGCACCCTTGCACTGCGGTGCAAAGGTGCCTGAGTTACAGGTAGAATTGTTTTTGTGCATAATAAGAGGAAATAACGAGGAGAAAAAAGATTTTTCTCCTTGTTACGCCATCCTCTGTGAGGAGAAATGATTTCACACAATCTCAGGTTTACAAATCTTTGTAAATCGGGGATTGTGTGAAATCCATGGCTGGATGCATGGGAACGCCCATGCTCCACCCATGGAATGCCCCCCAAAGTGAAAAGTAATGCAATACAGCGCAAGCTGCTGCATTGCGCAACATTTATTTTCCAAAGTCACACAAGGCAGCGCAAATCGCTGCTTGCATGGCTTTGTAAATATCTACTTGCATTTTGCGTCATGGATGCACCACAAAAGTTGTGCAACCATGACGCAAAATGCTTGTTAAACTGGCCCAGAGTTACTGGAATTTATCTGGAATTGTCAGTGTAACACAAAATTACTGTATGTCACTGCACAAATACAAGTCCTAATCATCATTGATGATCACCAAAGTCACACATTAGGTTGAGGGGGGGGGGGGAACCTTACTCAAGCAGCAACTGAGGTCGTCGTCAAGGTGAGGCAATGTGTAAATTATTTATGCAGCACTTCAAACAGTAATGAAGTGAAAACACAGCACAAGAAATATCCCACCCCAAATTAGAAAACTGGAGCAAAATGTAATTAAAAAATCAAGACCAAAACGACAAAAATCTGATCAGTAGAACCAGAGATATGCAATTTTAAATATTTAAGTGAAAATAGAGTCAAAAAGCCCAATGCATCACTTGTGGCTATCTGGTCATACGAGACCGGGAGGAAGTCACAAGTTCTGGCTGACCACGATGGAGCACATATCTGATACAGAGACCAGGTTAGTCCAACTGAAAAGTTACATTCTCAGTCCAGCACAAAGAGTCCCGTAGATACTGGAGGAGGCCACGAGGAGCAGGGAAGCACAGCAGACAGTTGTCGATGTATCGCAATGAGCAAGCCTGGCATTGCAGACGGTTGATGCTGTAGCACAAAGGGTCGGGTTGATGGAACTTCATGTTGGTGTGCAGTGGGAGCAAGAAGGCTTTGGTGCCAGCAGGTCTTTTCTATGTCACAAACTGCCCAAAGATTACAAATCAGCTCCAATGCAGCCACATCAACGGACCAGGACCTGAGGGGCACCACTTGATGGTCAGAGGCTGAATCCAACTGCATCTGGGTGCTGCTTCAGGTGGTTGAGAGCCTGGTTGAGTTCCTGTGGCTCTGAATAGGAGGCAAGTAGACCAGCCCTTAGAGTCACTCTGGGAGTCCTGGGCTCAGGTGCAGGTCTAATCCCTCCCACTCAGGCAGGAGGGCAGCCGAGCAGCAGGGCAGCAATCAAGCAAGGCAACAGTTCAGCAAGGCAGTGGTCCAGCATGGTAGCAGTCCAGCAGAGTGGCAGTCCTTTCAGCAGCACAGCAGTCCTTCTTCCTGACAGGGTCTCCACAGGTCCAGAAGTGTACAGAAGAGTTGGTGTCTGAGGTCCAATAATTATACCAGGTGCCTCCTTTGAAGTGGGAGAAGTTTCTAGAGGTTTCCCTTTGAAGTGGACAGGTTTCATGCCTCCCCTGCCCTGGCTTCAGACTAACTACAGGGAGATTGCAGCCCTTTGCATGGAGGCAGGAACCAGCCTATTCAAGTGTAAGTAGGGCTGTGCCCAGCTCCGCCTTGGTACCAGTGGTCCAGAGCGGCGTACATGTGGGTAACCAAAAGTGGTGTACCGTTTGTTGAATGTGTGACTACAAAGGACACCACCCCCTTCGAGACCAGGAAGCCGGTATCCCCTAAGGTATAGGGAATCTATTGAAGATTAGAGCCTGAACCAGGTAGGATTCACCTGGTTTTAAAGCCAGTTTGCACCTTCTTTCTTTTTTTCATTTTAGTGACTGTTAGAAGTCACAATGCTTCGGAAGAGATCCATTAGCCCTGAGAATGCCCCAGACCGCTTTGGCTATTATCATTGGGCAGAAACATGTGGGCAGATGAGGAACGGGTTTCAACCATTATCCTCATTATACCCGTTCAAGATTGTTTTTAGTGATACCCGGTGAGCCTTTGACTAAAGGTAATAACCTGGCAGCACTGAGGTATTTTTAAATATCTGGATCCCATCTTTGTCCAGTTGGTCTTATTCAAAAACTCCCTCCTTCCATTTAAGTGGTATTTACCTATCGAGGTGGGGAGAGGATGCCAATGATGAACCACAACACATTTATGTCCAAAAAGTCTTTGTTTTCCCATCTGTTCCCATAATTGGTAGGCAACTAGATAGAGAGATTTGTGTTTCTCTCACACTCCCATTGATGCTACCGTACTTGGTTTTGTGGCAAGTCTCTGCTACGCCCTCCCATCCTGCCAGTGATGGCCATACATGCACACCTAAGCCTTATACTGTGTGTGGCTGACTAGGAGGAATACACAAAGCCCAACTGCCAACTACACCCAGTCATGTGACTCAGTGACAGGCTATAGGCACTAAATGGCTAACGCAGGAGAAGTGAGCTAAAGAACGATGATGGATTCAACCCAGATCTGTGACTGGGGGTGAGTGTCTGAAAAGTTTCAGCGCTCCGTCCATCATCTCCTTGTGTTTGCTTTGTTCGCCCTAAGTTGGCAGGGTATGCCCAGACGTGGGTCCCTTGTTCACTTTGCCACTGGATTCAAGCTAGCCTGGCTGATGAGGGCTGTTAGCCCGAAACCGGTCCCAGGATGCTTGTTTCCGGTCCAGGGAAGACATGGCTTGGCAGTTCGGTCTGGACTGTTCCCATGAGGCACAGGGTCAAGACTGATTTGCATATAGCTGTGTCTGAACTGGGGTGGCGAAGTGAGCTAAAGAATGATGATGGATTCAACCCAGATCTGTGACTGGGGGTGAGTGTCTGAAAAGTTTCAGCGCTCTGTCCATCATCTCCTTGTGTTTGCTTTGTTCGCCCTAAGTTGGCAGGGTATGCCCAGACGTGGGTCCCTTGCTCACTTTGCCACTGGATTCAAGCTAGCTTGGCTGATGAGGGCTGTTAGCCCAAAACCGGTCCCAGGATGCTTGTTTCCTGTCCAGGGAAGACATGGCTTGGCAGTTCGGTCTGGACTGTTCCCAAGAGGCACATGGTCAAGACTGATTTGCATAAAGCTGTGTCTGAACTGGGGTGGCGAAGTGAGCTAAAGAACGATCATGGATTCAACCCAGATCTGTGACTGGGGGTGAGTGAAAAGTTTCAGCGCTCCGTCCATCATCTCCTTGTGTTTGCTTTTAACGCAGGAGAATGCCAACTTTCTAAAAGTAAAAACAACAAGGTGATGAATGGAATGCTTGAAATAATCTCAGCCACTGGCAATCACTCAGGCCCCATCACAATCCATCATTTTTCGCCCAGCATGCCACATCAGTTTTGACCCAGCCATATCCAAATCAGCCTTGACCTTGTTCCTCATAGGAACAGTCCAGTCCAAACTGCTAGCCCAGGTCCTCCCTGAACCGGAACACATGCAAACTAGGAAGAGTTTCACCCTATTTAGGGCTCTTCAGCCAGGTATAATTTAGTTCCAGTGGCACAGTGGGCCTGGGACCCATGTCTGGGCATCCCCAACACACTTGGGGCGTCAAATGCAAAAACAACAAGTTGATGAACAGCGCCTTGAGACCCTCATGGGTGAGTAGCGTGCTTACAATTCCCCTGATTGATTGATTGATTGATGGATGGAATGCTTGAATTAATCTCAGCCACCGGGAAGCATTCTGGCAGCTTCCTAATCCATCATTTTTCACCCTCCATGTCACCTCAGTTTGGATCCAGCCATATGCAAATCAGCCTGGACTATGTTCCTTGTGGGAACAGTCCAACCTGAACTGTCAGGCAAGGTTCTCTCTGAACTGGAACACAAGTCAACCTAGGACCGGATTTGGCCTAGTTAGGGCTTTCACCTAGGTATATATCTTGGTTCCGGTGGCACGGTGAGCCTGGGACCCACGTCTGGACATACCCGGCGCAATGAGTGCTTCAAATGTGAATACAAAAAGGAGATGGATGGAATGCTTGAATTAATCTCAGCCACTGGAACTCACTCAGGCCGCATCCCAATCCATCGTTTTTCGACCATCATGCATTTGCAAAATAACGATGTGTTGGGATGCGGTTCCGAGTAATTACTAGTGGCATAGATTAATTCAAGCATTCCATCCATCACTTTTTTCTACACTTTTTTCTATACTTGTTTGTAAACATTCTCAAAGTGACATTTTCAAAATTGTAATTTAAAATCTGACTATTGGGAGGATTTTTCATTACAATTCTGAAGACACCAAACATGAACTGGGCACCTGTTTTCGTTAGAAAGGTATCACTTATTAAATTAACTCCAATGATATCCTATCGGAGAGGTAGGTCTTGCAGTAGGGAAAAACAAATTTAAGGGGTTTTCACTGCCAGGACATGTAAAACTAAACAGTACATGTCCAGACAACTTAAGTGGGTGGCACAATCAGTGCTGCAGGCCCATTTGTAGGATTTAATTTACAGGCCCTGGGCATAGGTAGTGCCACTGTAGTAGGGGTTTACAAGTAAATTAAATATGCCAATTGAATATAAGCCAATTCTACCAGGTTTTTAAGCAGAGAAGGCAAACACTATAGCACTGGCTAGCCGTGGTAATGTGTGCAGAGTCCTAAAGCTAGCAAAAATGACGTCAGCTAAAGAGGAGGGTTGAAGGCAAAACGTTAGAGGGAAACCACACCAAGGATGCCAGGCCTAACATACATGCTTTAAAGTCCATAGATAAATTGACAATCACCGGTCTTTAAATGAAAAAAGAAAAGACAGACAAACCTAGGTAGTCATTGGCCGAAATCCGGTCGTAATCCCACACCTGTAGAGCCAGAACAGCAGGCTCGCGGAACTCCGACTCCTCAAGTGTAAAAAAGGACTCCTTCTTCTTGAATGTGATCTCCTTCTCTGTGGGTAAGTAGTCAAAGCGGAACACAAATCTCCAGTTGAAGTTGCCTTCTCCAGTCAGTGAGTTGAAATGCACATCTGTTTCCTGCTTGTCCTGATCTAGGCCCCGTACCCAACTGCAAAATTAAGTTGGTGTTAATTTGAAGAAGTAACATAAAATTAATTTTGATAATCTACCATGGTGGCACAGAGAACGGAAAAAAAGGAACGGGAACTCAGGGGTTAAAAAAATCTTTCCATTTTCAAAAAATAATAGGACAAGTCATATTGCATCCTCCAAACATTTCAACCTCTTGCAAAACCTTTCGCTATTTTCTTGGAGAAACTGCTGTAAAATTTGGCCCCGTTATTTTCAAAATGTTTGTCGGTGGAAGCCTCCAAACTAATCCTTCTAGGAAGGCTCAGGCTCTCTTGCTTTGTTGACACATAACAGTTTGGCCAATGGATTAGCCCCACTTATTTGAAAGTTCAACAGTTATCACTAGATGGATAGAAAGAAACACAGATCCTCCACTAGATTGACAAAATAGCATGATAGAGGGACAGAGATAGATAGATAGATAGATAGATAAGCAGAGACAGAAAGATATTCCGTAATCACTTACAAACAACCATACTAATGCAGAATTGCACACCTAAGTCCTTGTCGTAGCCCATTTGAGCTCAGTTGCTTATATTGCTTAGCAAGTATTTCATTATTATCAAAATATTGTTTATCTGATCTAGCAGGGTGTACCAGATTATTCCCCACTGGCCGCTAAACCCTATTATGCTATAAATGTTACATTTAGGCTTTTAATGTTCTTCAGAGTAAATAATAACAGGTCTTAATCATTGCTGATTTTTGGGAAAGACCAAATGGTACAATGCTTGTAAAAGAAGCAGTACCTTTTCACGTAGATATCACTGGAAGTCGATCCCGTTATTGGATTGACGTCATCAAGAATAACATCATCGGTGTTCCATATAATGACACGTAACTCATAGCTACAAAAAGAGATAGAGACAAGGTTAAGTACTTTAATTCGAATATTCACTCACATAACACTTAAGGCCCGATTACGATGTCGGACGGACCTGAGTCCATCCGACATCGTTTGGGAACTTGGACCGATCAACCTCCTTTCAGCGGTCCCAATCCAGCAATTAGGATTCGGTCACAATCCTATTCTTTACAATGGGAGCATGCATTCCTCATTGTAAAGAGCTGAGGTGCAGTTCATCCCTTCACCCCATGGCAGGCACCTCAAGGTGCCTGCCACGGGGTGCCTGCCAGTTGCAGGGATCAACAGGGCCCCCTAGGCCATCATCCGGAGGCCTTGAACCCATGGGGACCCTGCTGGGGGCCCCCAAATTCTGATTCCCACAGCCTTTCTGTGTCAGAAAGGCCGGCACAGAAAGGCTGTGGGAATCTGCCATTGTAATCCCTCGTGCGGGAAAGAGCCGCCCTTGGGATTACAGGCCCCTTTCCGAATAGCAGACGGGCTCTCCGAGCGCGTCGTAAGCCATTCGTGAATCCTGTTTGGGTTAATTTACGACCGACTCCATCCAAATGAGTCGATCAGAAATAAATCCAAACAGGAGATTACGATGCCATAGGAACGGCTCCGACCGAGGGTCGGAGCTGTTTCCTATGGCATCGTAATTCGGCCCTTAATGTACAGTTGAAAAATAAATGTTTTTTGCTGCTGTTACTAATCCAATTGTAATTTCGTGTTGGGCCAGTTCCTCAACATGCATGGCATTTTGAAATTATACCCTTGATGGCTAGGAAATGAAGGTTTCTGCCACAGGCAAATAATTTGACAACTCTGTTGATAGATTAGGCCTTTGTACATAACAGGGAAAAAGCATCTATCTCAGAGATTTTCGTGTCCTGCTTGTTACGAAATTATAAAAAATATATTTGTTTTTCCACAGCTCACTCATGTTGGATCTTCCTCCCTGATACAAACAGTGGTCGACCGACTTTCGAAATACCCGCCATATTTTTGTTGGGCATTAATAAAACAATCATCATCATATCGCCCATTTACTTGGTATCAGGAACATTTTTTAATCAAGAGACGACATGTTGGTATAAATCAGTTTTCAAGGGCACTTAAGGTTTCCTGGTAGTACCCGAAAGTGCTTGGGGCCACTGGCCTACTTTGTAGCATGTTGTGATGGTGTTCACAACTCCCCATGAGCTGTTAGAAATCTGGTTTGAAATAACATGGGCAGTGTTTAATTTGAGGCGGTGCTTTCCGGTGCTCAGCACAGGCACTTAATTGGTTTCCGGTGCTTGGCACCGGTACCTAATTGACAACACCATATTTAGAACAGTCTACCACAAGGTGGCGCTGCTCATCTAATTTAGAGATGAGCAGAACAACGGTTATTTAGGAATACAATATACATTACAATTGCTCATACCTGCCTCCCCAGCTGTTCCTTTAGCTTTGGGGACCTGGAATAATCTGAACTGTCGCATTCACATGCGAAAGAGATGGTTACTAGTTGTTTTGGCAGCGATGACAAGGGCGATGGTTGGTGCAAGCTGTAGTGGCCTCCTGGTCAGAGCCCTGGCACTTAATATTTTACAAGTTAAGCACTGAACATGGGCAAGATTTTTGAGCTGAAACAAGAGTTCAATATTTGACTTTGGGAAGAGTCATCAAGGTTTTCCAAACTCTTTTCGTGTTTCCATTTTGCTGATGTTGGTCTCTTATTTTATATTATGACCCAGCAAGTGTTCTACATATTTTAGACACCAAGTGGTCCTGTATATTGCTCTTCTAAAGGATTTGTCGTTCAGAATCCCGAGTTTTGCAATACTCGCACCTATACTGATTTTCCATGACAGATTTTGCCAGATAAAACCTGGTGAAATTTATCGAGAGAAAGTGTTCGGTAAAATGGCAAATCATGTGGATTTCAGTGTGATAAATATAGGATGTAAATGAAATAACTTATTCGAGGCAGGCAACTCAGAAAAAAGGTATTTATCAACCAGTTAAATACCCCATCTTGTGGAATTAGTATGTACTGGCTGGGAAAATACACCACCCTATTCTGAATCAAGACCTAAGTGTATTCAGTTGACTTAATCTAGCAAGTTCAGTTAAGAAGGCTTTATGTTTAACAAATCTATAGACATCAATATGATTCGTGTAAAATCCATAATGAAGTTCTACAAAAGTAACGGGGAGACTTGAGCGCCTAGGTCACTAATGCTAGCCCAGCTCTCGACCAATCGTTCAGAATGAGGTGTTTCCATTTAATTTAACCTATTTGTTCTTTTCTTTAAGCATTATTGGTGATAGTTATTCTCTCAGGCAGTTTTCTATCTAGCTAAAGAAATGCCCAAGTTGTATCTAGCAGAATGTTGGTACAGTCAGTTTTCAAAGAGAATAGGTTGCTTACTTTAAAACTACCTTACGACCTGAGTTACTGCTGCAATATCATTGTCCGTCATGTGCGTCCCATTGTCTTTTGTTCAAATGGCAGAGATGTGTGGTGCTGTTTTTTGTATTTTACACCATTTGCAACAACTTTCCTTGTTTCAAGTCATACAAATAATTGGACTTCTGAATGACAAACCAAGTTTAATTTTTTTTACCTAGTTTGATATTGCACTTGCATTTAAAGGTTTTTGGTTAACTTAAAGATACATTCAAATTGGTTTATCTATGTAGATTGTCCAAGAACATTTTCTCTTTCTCTAAATACTTGAAAGCTTCAATTGCATTGTTTTAGGACATGGTACCAAATCAGCAGTCTTCGTGCCATGGTTTCCCACAAGATCTGTGGGCAGAAACGATCCTTTGTTTTCTGATTGAAACAGATCGTGTCGTTTGAACTGGAAGAGTGAATGGGGGACATCAAAAACCTCTGATTCAGTTTCAAATTTCTGACTTTGGAAGGAGCTTCTTCCTGGGCATAATATATGAGAACGCTGGCATGGTCCAAAACCATCTTGAGTTCAATGTTAGCTCCTTCCCTTATGAATAGCTGAGCCCTATCTACCAGGATGCATCCAAGCATTGAGTAACTCTGATGTGAGAAAGAGTAAAATCTGCACTCCTGTCCATCAGAGATGTAGCTTCAATCACAACCCTTTCAGTTTCAGCCATGAATCATCAAAGTCTTCAATTGAGAACTAATGCTAAACAGATCAAACGTGGTAGCGCTGTAGAAAATACAGGATTTTAGAAGCTGCCGCTTTCTTGAATTTAGACTTCAACTGTACAGAAGTCTTTATGATAAATCCTTGCCTTACTATAGCCTTATAGCCCGCTGCCGAGGGCTATACCAGTTGTTAAAGGCCCTGATCCCGAGTTATAACGAGGGAGAGGGCCTTTAACAACTGGTATAGCCTGAGGCAGAAGGGCTATAAGGCTATTAGAACATTCCACCCACTAAGGGTAGAATGTTCTAAATTAAAAATGGAGAAACAAAAAGACACACATTGGAATGTTGGAGCGCTGGGCTTATACCAGCCATTATAAGCCCAGAGCTACTCCATTGTCTTCAATGGAGCTCCCAACATTCCAATGTTCTAATAGTCATTAACAAACTCTTGCATTTGAACTGATTTAATATGCTAGCAATTTAGTTCAGCTGCCTGAAGTGACTAACCTGATTGGTTCTCTCGGTTTAATGTTTGTTGCGGGTGGTGCAGGCACATCATTTGGGAACATATCGAGCCACATGTGAAGGGATCCCTAAAGAGGATAAAGAAAATATACACTTAAGATAAGAAGAAACTGCTGGTATAATTGATTTTGTTCAAAATAGGACTGAAACCTGCAGAACACTTAAGCATTATTTTTTGGATATCTGGTCAATAACAACTAGAAGGCTGGATATTAGCACTGGAAAACAGGTTGAGCGAAAGGTGTCAAACAATCACTGGAAGAAATAAGGTGGCCACAGAATAAAAAGGACATCACTGGAAGGAGCAGAAAGGGAATCAAAAGCAAGAAGACATCCACGGCAGAGCAGATGGGCACAGCAATACAACCAACAGAGGGAGGGAGGAAATGTTAAAAACAATGTATTTGTTATTATTGTGTGCCAACATCAATCATGTATCAAAAATGTGTCACGTACTGAGAACAGTGCCTATTACTCTTGCTTGGAACTCAGGTATCCCACTTTTGTCAGACAATTCCAACTCTTATCCCAGTAGAGAATATGATAGGGTAAGACTGACCATTATTCATTAAAGTAGTCTAGATGGATCCCCAAATTACAATTAAGACTGGCGTGGGATTCAATGTATTGGGAGGTCTATTTTCCTATTGCCCACAAATCAATGCTATCCAAATTCCTGCAAGACGAAACGTATGTTCTCTGAGTGCGCAGTAGTCATAAAGGTATCAGCCACGTGAGCAGTAACCGGTAGAATACATCATGTCTACGACTCGCGTGGAGTTAGACTTCCCGAGGTGAGGCTCTGGACTCTGAAATGAAGCCTTCTTCCAGAGTTCTATAAATTAAAAATACTTCCAAAAAGTCGGGATTTTGCACAGAACAAAGTGTTTTTAAAGACAAATGTACCAGCTAATGGGCTTAATGTAACTCATAAGACTGTCTTCTTTCTTTCTTATGATCTCAGTCTTCAAACAACTGTATATTCCTTTTGTTTGAATCTATCACATGTTCACCGTAGCAGACATGTCCATGTAAAACTATTTATTTGTGCCTTGCCTTTGTTTACAGAATATGCTCCAAAGATTTAGTTTCATGGGGCTCGTTTTGGCGGCTGAACCTGTGATTCACTGGCAAATAATGCATTTTTCTTTTTGGTAATGAACCCTTTCGGACTACACAAGGCGTCTGTGGGTTTCCATATGATGCTCACAGGCAAGCCCTCCAGATGAGTCGCACCTCTCCAATCCAACAGGAAAATACCCATTTCAGAGTCTGACAACAGACTTCTAAGTATATTGGCATTTTACATGTAATTAGTTGGTTGGGCTCACGGGGCATTCAATGTTATCAGTCTGACACTGTTAAAGGATGGAGGTGGTAATATACACAGTAGCATTATGAAATTCTTTGCTACTTTTCAATTAATTTTAGTAGCTAAACACTACTCAAGTAATTAGTGGAAACCCTCTCATGCATATTTTATGTTTTATAATAATTACCAGCAAAGGGGGAGGGGACCTGGACTGGCAGTTTGTGCTAGACTGTTCCTATTGGAGCAAGACTAAGGCTGATTTGCATATGGTTGTTCCTGTGTGAGGGAGCATTGTGGGCAGAACTGGAATCGACTGGATTGCAACCCAGGGTAATTACCAGTGGCTGCGATTAATCCAAGCAATCCACCCATCACTTTTGTTTTTTCAATTTAAAGCCAAAATATTTTCGTTTTTGACAATGTTTTTCCTTGTTGTTGATGGGCATCATAGTTTTTACCTCTAATAATTTATCAATGAGGAGTTTGTCATTACTACTTTATCAGTGACACATACTTCCATATTGCCGCACATCTCACAGGGTGCATTAACCAAACCGCACATAGATGGTCCCACAAGCCTTTTGTATGTGATACTCAGGTGCTGTTACGAACATACCTGAGAGAGTCCTGGGCTATCGGGGCTGTACAGGGTGCGCACTTCTACATGCTCTGGGACCAGTTTGTTTTCATACCCGGGCATTTCATCCCAGTGCTGGAGAACGTACAAAGCCTTCTGTTCTTCGTACGCCGACAACTGTTCGTCTTCAATCTCGTTCTTCTTGTCCTTTATGAAAGCCTCTGTGAATCAGGAGGATATTTGGATTAAATTGCAGGGCGTGAAATGTTATTTTGTAGCTGTAGTTATGCTAGAATACGTTCTGTCCCATAGGCAGCAATGGATTTGACTAGACTAAAAAACAGCAGTGGTATACTTGAGTATCAATCGACTTTATTGTTAGTTAATTAAAGCCATACTAGCTCCGTGAAAAAAAAAGACGAAATAAAACAATACCATGTAAAATGAGATTCTATATACACAGTTTTCATTCCCCATTGAGTACACTTGGCTTATGGAGTAGTTCGGTCTTACTCTCTAGTATGTTACTGGTAAGGGCACCTATTTTTGTTGTAATGGCATTCATAGGTGTAAAAACGCATCTGCGATTAAAAGGATTGGGAACTTCATGTTATAAAACCACTTGGTACAGCACCAGGTCAAGAACAGCCAGTCAAGGTCTGACTAAGCAAATTGACTCAGCCTCATTCATAGAGCCCTCCACAACTCCATTACTATCTGCATTGCTGCCTTCCATTTTCAGCGGGGTTCAAGGCAAAAAACAGGCCTCCTACCATGTCCATCCAAACCAAATCTGACCAATAATGATCTTGTGCAAGATCAAGAGTCCATCAAGAACTCCTACTATATCACTGACAAGGAGCTCATTGGCCTCAGCTCAAACCAACTGTGGTGGGAATACATTACTTAAAGTCTCAAATAAATACCACACAAGACGTAAAATACGACTCCTCTAACTGGTATGAATTGTCGGCAGCCTAAATGTCATGATCTCAGCACTCTCTGGGCAAAGTGCGATCATGGAAAAGTAACTAACTGCTGCCTACGAGCAGCAGTCTATGGTTGGGGGGGATTGATGCCAAGCTCAAGGATCTGTTGAGCACAAACATTTCTGCCATCCCCCCCAAACCGCATGCCTGGGGCCGTGCCAGCTCATTATATCAAAACTAGAAGAAGGTCCAACTATTTCAAAATCAGTCATAAAAGACTTTAATGCAACAAATAAATGTACTCTATAAATCCAATCAGTCCAACGACCGCTTGAGCAGGATCAACAAAGGCATGCAGACTATGAGATCATTATTGCCGCTGAGATTCATAGCCCACACCTGGGGACTTTGTCATCGCCCTCCTTGCGAACAATCTCGACTATCAGGAAAGGAGGACCAGCCCCAAAGTCTACTGAAGGAATCCCAATTATAAATGGAGCCAGTGACATAATTCATGTAGCTCCCCCCAAACCCAGCAAGCAAATCCTCATAAAAAACTCATCGACTGGTCCTGAGAGAGGGGACCCCAAACCCCACCTGCAGCTCAATCTGGAAGCTACAAACAATTCCAATAACTCAAATAACAATGAAGGCCTTGTCCCATTTCTGTCCAAAAAGAAACGCAAGAGACTCTGGAGATTAACCAAAAGCAAAAAGGATTCGGTGATCCAGGTTAGAACTCAACTGAAACTTTATCCTTTACTTCTGAAAAAAAACATACCTTTGGCAGAAGACCCTAACCCCGGTGTACACAACAACGAAGCCAGAGTCCCAGCGAGCCCTGGTCATCTTGGCTCAAGCACTGCCCCCACAATCCAAACAGGAGATTCTATGCCCATAGGACCTGAAGGCCAAAATACATCTCCTTTCCCCCCAAAAACATTATTCGCCCCATCCTCACAGCCATCCCCAGAGATCAATTTTACGGTTACAGCCAAGGTTCGGTGTACACAAGAAACCAAGACACTAAGCAAATCTGCCAGTCCTCTTAGCACATCATCGGGAAATACCAACAGCCCTGCAAAAGGCCCTTGAAGTGTCATCACTGCTGTCCCCAATGAGGGGTGCCAGCCCTTGGTTCCAACACCCAGCCAGAATTGCCCCCAGTTCAGTGAGAAGAACCATTCTTAACTATCCAAGTATAAGGATCCATCAGGCAACTAGGGAGGTGCCCCAGCATGGTCACCTCGCCATATGAACACGCCACCACCATACTCCCCGCCAGGCCCTTCGGTCAGAATTAAGGCACAAACTCTAACAGGCACTGGTGTGGGTCCTTCCCCAGATTGGAGATTTGGGATCCCTCTTCCAGGGCACCCTCCTCTCTCTCTGACCACACCCCATTCCGTCTCAGTGCGCTGGTGGGCCCGATGTCTCTGGCTTGTGGCTGGGGTCTCCATGGTCGTGTGTTGCCCAGTAAATTTTGGAAGGATGTGGCAGAGTGATTGGACTTCGGGAATCAAAAACGGGACAGTTCACAAACAAGATGGTTGGCTAAACTAGTTATTCGCCTTGTGACAGTGAAAACCTAGAGCCAAGGACCTTTGACCAAAAATTGTAAAGGCCTGCTGGGTGACGACGGAAAAATGGGGATTGCTTTTATGATTCCGGGACTCCTGGTCACCCTGGTGAAACCCCTCTTCCCCGACTGGAGACTTGTTATTGATATCATGTTGAGGCCTTGCCTCGTATTGACTTATTGTGTGTGTGATGTGGAGTCTTTGGAGGTCTTACCATCCCTGGCGCATGGGAATCCTGGTTCCTGCCACCAAGGATAGCTTTGTTTTAGAACTGAAAAGCTGCCTCTTTTGGGGCAGAGGCTTCTAGCTTTTTGGAGGCGCTGTTGGGACTACACGCAACGAAGGAAACACTGCCTCTGGCCATGGTGCCCGAGAATGGGGACCCTCTGACCTCGTTATAGGAACACGTCCCTTTTGACTTTTGGCTGCGGGACCTGGATGACTGCTTTTTAATATTGTCTGGGTGCCGCCCCCCACCTTGTCAGACTGCCTTTCCCCTGGGGCGTGGTCAGCCAACCCCACCCTGGGGGGATCAGCAGCAGAGTGGGACCTTCACTTCCGGAGACGCCCCAGGTAACCTGATTATTCCATAGGCCAGTGGGGTTGCCATCGATGTGGAACTTTCAGGGAGGATACCAGGTCGACAGAGCTTTCAGTCGCTCTAAATTTCAGGACCCCGGTAAAAAATGTAATTCCCGCTGTCATCTTATTAGCTCTTCTTTTTTCTATTGTACAGTTTTCTTTGGGGAAAGGATAAGTGGGTGCTAGTTCTTAACCACTAGATTTTAAGTTGTTGGGGTAATTCCTACTCATGCTGGGGGTTTGTCTTACTGCACACTTTGGCTTTGTGATTGTGTGAAAGAGCTACCTCCCCACACTGTCACTCCTCCCTGTTGGGACTGTGGCCCCAGTCCCTCTTGTCCTGTCTGAGGTTACTGTTGCCACATGTTTGTCCAGTTACCTGATCCCTGCTACGGTGGTGCGGCGGACAGCGAACCTCCCTGAGGCTATATTTAGGGTGAATTCTGATTCCCTTGTGCTTGGTGTTGAGAAGGGACATTCATGGGGTTATGTGGTGGCTGTTCCTGGTTCATCGATCTCTGCTGCTTTTGATGCTCATGGTATGCCTTTAACCGGCATCTGTCTGCCAGGTGAACCAGCAGTAGCAATAGTAGCACTCTCTAGGGCCTGGTTGCTGGCAACCTTCCTGGCCTCTACTACCATAGCCAGTTTGGAACCCTCTGGGGTTTTGTCGTGGAGCAAGACCAGCCATTTCACTTCATTCCTGAGTGTAAGACACGCTGCGCATACACATGCAGCAAACCCATCTGTCTCTCATTCTCACTCCTGACATAAAAATACAAAATGCTTAACTGATACACCCATGCCTGACCACCAGCTGTCCGTGCTCTTCCACAAATGATGGAAACAAGTGTCTATCGCAGCTCTTTAGAAATGGCCTGCTAAGCGCACGGACTCTTCCAGCAGTGAGTTCTAAACAGAGTTTTACCCTGCCAAGTATGCCAGGTCCAGGAATAACTAGCTGCTCTAGTATGGGTTTTTTGCATTCTGGGACTTGTAGTCTTATTTATCGAATTCTAAAACCAGGAGTACTTGTGCCAGAATGCCAAAAACAACCAGGACGATGGACACACATGGACACACACAGAACAGTCACACATGGACCATGAAAACTTGGCAGCTCTGGAGCTTTGATAACATATTCAGCTTTGACCTCCAGCATTGCTGTTCCAGTGCTAAATCACGCAGCATGTATATATACTCAAAGTATGGGTACGAGAGTGCTTCAGCACCCCTGAAATAACCATCCTCGAGTTCCGAAAGTAAATGAGCAATAAAGATGCTTTTAAATCTTGTTGTGGTGCGTTTAAAGACAGCGGTCGAATGTCAGTCTATGTCTTGTGACATGATTCTCATTGGGAGGCTAGTGTTTACTTTTCTTTCTCTGCTCCAAAGTTAGAGGATTTTCTGTAAGTGAACTGTGCGACAATATTGCTGGGTACCAGTGTGAAAGGAATGTTGGCTGCCCGTGGTCCATGAAGGGGACCCTCCTAAGAGGGCGGCCGCCTTAGTGCCACATGAGGGCACACGAGTCAGTCCAGTTGTTAGGGACCCACTATGGGTCCGGGTGCCTCGTCACTTCCGGTAAGGGGTGGGCGGGGGATGCAGTATAAGTGCTTCTCCCCACCCACCTGGCGGCCTCTTTGTGGCTTCTCGTTACGCCGTTTGGCCGTGTTCCTGGTCTGGCGTCGGTTCCCCCCGCTGTTTTCCGCGGGGTAGAGGCGTTTTATTGGTCAGAGATATGGCGGGCGTCGGGTTAGTTGCGGTAAGTGTGGGCCATTACACCGTCCTTTTTAATCCTGTGGCTCCGATCTGGTGGTTGCCCGAGGGAGGGGCTCTGGTTTGTCCTGTGGTCTTGGTCCCTACTGTGTAGCGTCAAGGGTATAATTTCGGCGAGTTCAGGGGCGCACTTCCTTGTTGTTTGAAAGTATTTGTGTTTTGACCCAAGCAATGCAGGCGGTTATCTTAATTGCTTGGGGACGACTGACCGCGGGACACGCTGCTGGTGCGTTGCGTCTCCGGGGGTCCGGTGGTGGTTTTGCGGGAGCGCAGGGTAGCTCGTTTGAAATTTTGGCATGTATGCTTATGTACACAAGGAAAACGGTCACCCTTCACCAAGTTTGTTAGCAGTACCAGCTATAATTTGATTGCAAGTAGGCCTTAAGCCTCATTGCCACTGCACTTGTGTGGGGATGTAGCTCAGTGGAGAGCTCATGCTTCGCATGTATGAGACCCCGGGTTCATCCCCCGGCATCTCCAGTCTTTGCGGCACTATTGATTGTGACGCCCCTGGCTCGGAACACACCTTCGGGCACTTCCGGTGTCCTTCAGGAGCAGTCGGGCCACTCGGCTTCACTTCCGCAATGTCGGGGTTCAACGATGTGCGGCGCAGAACGCCCCATACAGGATGTTTTGGTTTTGATGCTGTTATATGTATATACTGATGAGGCCCCTTAACTGCGAGGACAGACAGAGCACGGAGCAGGGCCCCCGACTATAGCTCGCGGGAGAGGAATATTAGGGCTGCGGCGGCCAGCGCCGACAGACTCTCCTGCCTGATCACGGAGTTGCAGGCCGCACGTTCCCATGTTGGCACCTGGGAAACCGGGATGCATCGGCATGGATACTGGGCTGACCGAGAGCATTGGGCGCAGTCCAGAGTTCAGGACGCCCCAGCTCCCCATATACAGCCCGCCTGCTTTACCCGTTCAGCTCCAAGCACCCGGAGCGCATCTCCCCCCAACCTGCAGCAGGATCACCGGGTGCGGCATAGGCCGCAACGGGTTGGCTCAATGCTCCATGTTAGCTGCCCTGGTCGTGCGGCATAGGCCGCGACTGGTTGGCACCATGCCCCATGTTAGCTGCCCTGGCCGCTCCGGTGCGGTTTGGGTAATGTTTTTAACCCCTGAGTGTCACCCGCCCTATTTAGGATGTATCGGGGATGCCACTGTTTGTAAGCTTTGCTGCATTAGGAGCACTGGGGCCTGTTACATTGTGTTGCAGAGCGGATGCGTTCCCCTCATCCCCGTCCAATGTTGTCACCGGCGGGCTCGTACTTGTTCTTATGTATGGTTCAACAAGGTTGCCGAATTTGGGAGCCCGTCCCAGGGGAAGAGTCCAAGTTTGTGAGCCCCTGCCGCCCCTCAGTGCCCGGTTGCCCTGTTGGCTCATCCGGTTGCAGTTGAGGCAGGGAACGGGGTCCATCTGATGTCCTCTCTCATGGGCGGAGGGCGGCACTGGGCTCACGCGTGCTCAACGGTGCGCGCGGGCAGCATTGATGGAGTTGCGGAGGGCCGGACGTGGCAAAGCCCAAGGCAGGGGCGCTCCGCAAGGGTGCTGGGCACCTTTGCTGCACGAGGCAATTAGAGGATCAGCTTGCCGGGCGCAGCAATGTTATTCACAGCGGGAGCGCTGCTCGATCCCTTTACTGGAGCTCGCTGTCCACGCTCCAGGGTTTTCCGCTGCGTTCAGTGAGGGCTGTTTATTTCTTGACCAAGACGGTAGGGGCGGTGGTCTGCTGCACCTACCAGGGGTGCTCCAAGTGGCTTGTGCTCAAGGGTGGTGCAGAATTTTAGGAACGGCAGGCATGTATCGGAAGCGTGCAGCGGCTGCGGAGAAGCTTGTCCATCCACAAGGGGGACAATGCGCATGCAGCTGCTTTAGGGATTTTTTCGTGGGGGATGTTACCTGGAATGCTGGCAGGTAGAATTTGAGGGGGATTAAGAGGTGAATGATGCCACCGTCCCATGTCGCCTACGTTTGGTTCGATCCTCGCGGCATTGGTACAGCCGGTCCATGTCGAGAAGCTGTATGCACAGGGCCATGGTTTCCCTGGTGGCTGGGGTGTTTGGCGGCGGCATGTTGGTGGGTCCCTAGACACTTGTGAGACGCGTGAATGAGGGATGGTGGTCTAGTGGCGAAGGCCTACACATCAACCCTCGGGTAGGGTGTTCAATTCCTGCAGTCATAGGGTGCCACGCGCTCCGCCATGATGGCAGGTTTCATTGCAGCGTCACTTAGGACTACGTTATTGATCCTGAGGGTGATACCGCTGTTGGTTTACAAAGAATTGGGGCTTATTAGTGGGCATCTAAATGTGATCAAAATGTGACTGTTATATTGTTTCAGGAGGTCGTGGTACTAGGTTTCAAGCTTTGCTGTCTATGGGCACCAGATAGTGCCCATATGGGAGTTTAGTAGACGAGCATCTACGGGACTAGTAGTTGCAAGAAGATTAGATTGTGCACATCTGTACATTCATGCGCCATCATGCTTCGCTCACTTATGTTGTGCCTTTCTCTCTGGCTTGTAATGCATCACATGACGCTTTTCTGAATCAGCCGAAAAAGCATTTCCCATATTTTGGGTAGAACTGTAGAGGTTTCTAAACTGATGCGATTCCGGATGCAGCCACAAATTCTTTTATAGCGAAGTGTATAAAGGGGGATGGACACACAATGCCGGCAATGAAGAAGAGACCACCAAATAATCACGTCCCCTTGCGCCTCGTGTGCTCCGAGTGGGATCGGCGCTGGATTGTTTTGCAACCTATGAATTTCACCACTATGCCGGTAGAGCCTGAAGCAAAGGGCTAGCCGTGTCCAAGAAATAGGTGCTCTCGTAATCGCCACGGAGTAAATCAGGTAGATAACGGAATTTAGAGGGCCGTGCTCGGGATGCGCAGTTGGCCTTGCGCCCGGGGACCGACCGAGAAGAACTCAGCGTATCCCAGGGAACATTTCTCCAAACTAGCCATGCCTCTAGTAACTCCTACAAGGGGTGGTCACTACTACCCACCGAACTACAGCCAGAAAAGGGAACAGGAGTGAACCTGAGGATAATTAAACGTTGTTGCCAACTGGGGTTCGCAACTCTGTGCTGGGTAGCAGAATATGCGATTAAATGCTTTGGGACACAGCTCGAATGCATGTGGTTATCGCTAGTAAAGATGAGTTCACGAGCAGGGTGACAGGTAAGGGGTGTGTCCCTGGGTCACGCAACTGGTGGTCACAAGTGTAGATACAAGGCGTAGGATAGGGGATCATTCCCATTGGCTGCGGCAGTAGTCCTTGCTGTCCACGCAGCGTGAGGCAAATAGAAGCGGGGGCGCAACTAGATTTGCATGCGCACATGAGGGTCTTTACTTTGTGTCAGTTATTTTAATGGAGGGAGGCGACCGAGCCTCGCTACATGTGCCATCAACAGTGGTAAGGCAGCTCCTCCCAGCCAGGTCACTGGAACTATGCAATGCCACGCCTTATGGCCTATATCCATGGACCTGCGGCAAATTCCGTCATCTCCAGCACAAGTTGCCGTGAAATGAAATAAAGTCATAGATGTTACAGCTCACACAGAGCAACAGTCTAAAACGCATCGACGGGGGTTCACACGCAGTGGAAGGCCCATGGCTAGGTGCACTGGAAATCTGTTGTTCCCTGATACAGTATTTATTTATTTAGTATTTAAACAGGTACTAAGGTGGGGATACCTTTGGCAGTATTTTCATGCCTGAACGTACGTAGTGATGAAGTATGTGCCCCAAGTTGCACAACATGATACACTTGTGTATAGGAAGCTTGTTAAAAGCTTCATTTGGTCTAACAGTGCCAGGTTAACGGGGACGACTTGTACAAGAAACAAACATGAGTGGTTACTCAACCTGTTGGTTAGAAGGGATGTTGCCAAGAGCAGAACTCAAACTAATTAGCCTTTAACACATGATCGAGACGATTTAAGTGACATGCCTAAAAGCAGTAAATGTTGTGCTAAAGGGATGGCATGCCAAGGGAGATATCTTCCAGATTTCACTGGATCCCCTCAATCCAACATCCCTAAAGTAAGCGGAGGATGCCTGATGTATTTGTTAGACCTGTTATTAGTTTTATTAAACACACCAGGTACTATGAAGTAGTGACATTTGTACTGTAATCATAGGTACCGCCAGGACACATGTCGTTCAATACACACACCTCCAGACAGGACTGCCCCCCCCCCCTTGAGCAAAGGGAAGTAAAACACTATATGGGTTGGCATGCTTTTACAGACGTTTGTGGCAAGCTCGCACATGTGGGTGTTCCGCTGAGTTTGGGGGCAGGTTAGCAGGCTTCATCTTGTCACTGCTCTGTCAGAGCCAGCAGACCCCTAGGGTGACAGCGCTAAAATACACGTCATGTTGGAGGTAGGTCCAGGATAAAAGGTTGTGCTTGGTGAGGCTCAAATCCAAAGCGGTTGGGGTATCTTTCAAAGGGGCACATCGGGTTGGGCAGTACAAAAATTTTCAAGTGCAACTGGGGATCCCCTCATTTATGTCAGATCCTGCTCATTTGTTGTTTCTGCAGAGTTTGGGGCAGGGTAACGGGCCGCACCTTGTCTCTGTGGGTTTGATGTGTGGCCGGGTTTTTTGACCGAGTAGAGGCATTATCGCTTGGTATTCTGGGCATGAAGGAATGCCAGGCAAGAATCTAGCGAAGGCAAGTAGCGGTACTTATGGGGTATGTGATGTATTCTCACTGGCAGGCCGCCATGCAAGGGGACTATGTCTTAGGTCACGCACATCAGGCAGAGGTGCCCAGTGGAAGCACATGAGGGGGACTGCACAGAACAGGACACTGCACAGGTTAGATGCCGGCGAATGGTGGCTGCACTACTGCACATGGCAAAGTAAACCTGGACTGAGTCTCATGCGGGGTGTGGTGGTGGTGGTAGCTACCTCATTTCACAGGATCACTCCCTGTTGAGTCTATCTATTGATCATCTCAATGGGCTTTAAATTTACAGCCTCTCTTGTCTCTGCCATACGGTGAGTAGGTTAGCCATGGACTTTAATAAGTGCTGCAATGGCCCTCCATTGCTATAGTACAGCATCTAGTTTACCGGTGCTTATTGGACCATCATTAGCACCAGCAGCGGCTCACACAGGCAGCAGTATAGCTTCCTTTTATTTCGCCTGGGATTGGGGCTGGCAAGGTCATCAAACTTTGCAGCCAGAAACGGAATAGGCAAAGATAGGCATACCTGTTATTGTGCAACGCGCACTCAGCAATAAAGCTAGCTAGGTTTCAGCATAATCCTGGTATAACGTTAGAAATAAGGGCGTGGACTGGCGGTCCACCGCTGGGAGGGTTGGCCCCTGCCAAAATTGGTAAGCACCGATTGGCGACGGCCACGGTGTAACTTGGCTCATCAGGCGGGCAGGCGGCGTAGGGGGCTTGCCTGCCCTTGGATCGCCCGTAAGATAACCCACCATGTTGGCATATTTGTTATGCAAATAAACCTGCAGCAATTTTCTCCACAAACAATGTGTTGTGTGGTTTATTTACTGATGATATTGCTGTATGTGGTATGGGGAGTGTTGCCGATATTGGCACTAAGGCTGTAGGACGCCATTGTTTTCCTAACACACAAGAAAATTTCAATATCTGTAACCGAACTGTACAAATGTTCCAGAAAATATCAACAATTAGGAAAGCACACACTGAGCACATTTTTTGTAATTCTGAAGTGTGATGGAAACAAAGTTTTTAACAGTCAAAACAAATAAATGCACTTGGCGCTGAAACCCGATTTCCACGCACTATTTTTAATGCTTTGGATATATCAGTATAACTGTATGTCTGTGCATATAAAATGGCCATTTCAATGGAGAGTGTGTGTGTTGTTTGTAAATGACAGTGCGCTACCACATAATGCTTTAGTAATATACTTGTAGCATTATGCTCCAAAATGCACCCCCAGCTACATACTACACCCTTGCCAGTCTCCTGCTGAATACATTTTGTACACTTGTTCTTTGTTTGTTGCTTGGATTAGTTTACAGTCCCTGTGACTTCAGTGATGTAACATTGATGGCAGCACCCCCACTCTGAAAATAGTTCCAGCACCACCGGCCAATAGTCTCTCTTCACACATAAAACACATCTAACTCCAGAACAGGAGAAGTCATTGGTATCCATTCCTCATTGACAAATTATTAGGTAAGCCACCTCTTAATCACAACCTTGCCATTCTGACCTGACACACAGGTACACCTACACATGCCCAGTGAGGCACGCGCCTACAGCCATGCTCACACTACCACATACAGACAGGCATACTATTTAATATGAATTCAAACTTGTGACCAGGGATTGCGCACATAACTCTCCAGTAAGTGCAGTAACCACTTGATTAACCGAGTGCCACAAGGCAAACACCCACTATTTACAGTGCTTTAGCAGTGTAGCTAGCCCTTAATGAAAGACAGCAAATTATTATTAGATGTTGCCTATACCTGGTTAAAACAGTACCTATCTCCAGGGGCCTGGAATGAATGTTGTACTGAAACGTTTAGAGCTAGGGCCATATTACAATAAGTGCCCCGGGGGCGCAACGGACATTTGCGCCCGCTTTGCGCACCCCCGGGGCATTTTGGTATTACAGAAGGGGGCGCAGATGCTTGTGCGTCCCCTTCAGTAATATCGATAGCACTGGCGCACTTAAAGCGCCAGCACTACCATCAGGGGGCGTTCCCTCATTTGCATAGGGGATGCCCTATGCAAATTCCTTTGCCTCTGTGCCCGCGCCATAATACAGACATGGCAAAGAAGCTCTCAGGGGGCGCACTCACAGTACGCCACCTTCTAGGTGGCGCACTGTGAGTGCGCCCCCTGACAGCAGCCCTCTGGAAGGGAGAAAGGGGGTCCTATGGACCCCCCAGACATCCCCTTGCAGGCGGGTGCAGTCACTGACTGCACCCGCCTACAAGGGGATCTCTAATCCCCATTAAAAGTGCAGGCGGGTTGGGGGCAGCGCGAGTTCGTGTCTGCCCTTGGGGCAGCGCATTCACCATATTAGGACGCATTGTCATTGTTTGCGTCCGGCGCATCTTTTAAAAGGTGCGCCGGGTGCAAACAATGACAATGCATAATACTGCCCCAGGGGGGGATCATTAGTCCTAGTGGCCCACTGCCCGAAAAACAAATGCCGGGAAGGACGGGTGTCATTAAGAGTTCAGTGGCGAGAGGAACCAGTGAGTGAAAGTGCTGTGGCAACTCACAGATTCAACTGTTTGGACTGTGTCTAGCTGACAGACAGCCCACTCTGAGCCAAGTACAATGGAAAACAAGCATTGACAAAGTCAATAGGATTCGCCTATGCGATATCTATCAGCTTTTTTAAAAAAATCTAGACATTTTGCACAACAGCACTGGCTGTGATTGTAATCAATGCAAAGTGCTATGAGGCATGGTATGGTAAACTTATTGACATTCAATAGCAGTATTCATAAAATAGAGCGGAAAAAATCCTCACCTCCTGCAGCATCTGGAGGCCCTCTGGCTCTCCAATCTTTCACTCACTTCTTTTCGAGCCAATGCAAATCAATTTGCATCACTACTCTGACGATAACCACAACCTTGTGTCGACGAAGAAGGTTTAAAAATCAGGAATTAAAGATTTGCCAGCAGGTTGGTACTACTGCCATTTGCTGTCAAAGCAGATCACAGTATTTTTCCTGGCTACCTTGCTAATGTTCTGACTTTGAATCTTTGATTCCTATTAGCTGCACCAGGTGCGGCCCGTGCAAGTAAGAGCGGTGGGCTGGGTTGGGGGGGATTCGACAGACGACCAAGAGGGAAAATTAAATAAATATTTAATTTTCCCTCGTGGTCATGTGTCGAAATCCCACCCCCCCCCCGCCCCACGGCCCCACCACCCCACCGCTCTTAGCTGCACGGGCCGCTCCTGAATTGCACACATACCTCCTTGCACAGCATCCAGGTACCAGTCTCTCCACCTCCCAGGTCCCTTTCACTGGAACTCCCTGCCTTCAGACATCTGGGTGTGACATTCATTAACAAGTTTAAAACAACCCTGAAGACAGAATCTTGTGATCAGAAAAGAAGAAGAATAGACTCTTCATTTTACTTTTCTTGTTAAACAATGTACTTATCAGTTATTGCTTTGTACTTCCTGCCTTTATGACGCACAACAGCTTCTTCATCCAACATGTCTTGTGCTGCATCACACCGTGCCATTTATATAGCGCCACATGCCCTGTCGTGGGATGACAAGGTGCATTATTGGACAAGTAGCGCGCTACACCGTGGGAGATTGTGTGGTTGACATTTGTCGTGATATTATATATACAGCTGTTGATCTTTTGCATGAGTAGATAGAGATGCGCTCTTGTCGTGAGGCATAGCACTTAGTAATGTGAGGGAGGAAGAGATGTATTGTGGCCACTGCTGTATAAGACATTTCTGAATGAAATGTCTTACTCATATAAATAAATGAGGCAGGTAACTGGAACCATAATGCAACTCCATATCAATGCAAACACGAGGAGATGATGGACGGAGCGCTGAAACTTTTCAGACACTCACACCCAGTCACAGATCTGAGTTGAATCCATCATCGTTCTTTAGCTCACTTCGCCACCCCAGTTCAGACACAGCTATATGCCTCATGGGAACAGTCCAGTCCGAACTGCCAAGCCATGTCTTCCCTGGACCAGAAACAAGCATCCTGGTACCGGTTTCGGGCCAACAGTGGCGAAGTCAGCTAAAGAACGATGATGGATTCAACCCAGATCTGTGACTGGGGGTGAGTGTCCGAAAAGTTTCAGCGCTCCGTCCATCATCTTCTTGTGTCTGCTTTGTTTGCCCTAAGATGGCAGGGTATGCCCAGACGTGGGTCCCTTGCTTACTTTGCCACTGGATTCAAGATAGCCTGGCTGATGAGGGGTGTTACCCCGAAACCGGTCCCAGGATGCTTGTTTCCGGTTCAGGGAAGACCTGGCTTGGCAGTTCGGGCTGGACTGTTCCCATGAGGCACAGGGTCAAGACTGATTTGCATATAGTTGGGTCTCAACTGAGGTGGCGAAGAGAGCTAAAGAACGATGATGGATTCAACCCAGATCTGTGACTGGGGGTGAGTGCCTGAAAAGTTTCAGCGCTCCGTCCATCATCTCCTTGTGTTTGCCAACTCCATATCAATGTCAGACCTTCCAACTCACACTGTCGCACCGTGTGTCACACGATATTGACTCCCATCACACGGTCACCCAGTGAGGAGCCAATATCACACAGTGTGCAAACAATTAGCTGGAAACCCCTGCAAAGAGCAGGTTTCCAGTTAATTGTTTGAATTCTCTGAGCAGCTGATGTCCATTATGGGGTGTGAAATGTCTTCACGACCTCGGCAGCAGCCTACAAGGCATTGTTTTTTTGGTGTCTCCGGCAGGGTACAAGTCCTAAAAAAAGAAGTGGGGGGACTAATCAAGTTAGGCAGCATGCAAGTGACAACATTACGCGTGCCATCACATCACAGCGCATGGCATCACAACATGTGACATCGCGCATGGCATCACTGGAAGTGGCCTCACTGGAAGAGACATCAGAACAAGTCACATCAGATATTAAGACCTCACACATACTTTTATCAGGTATATCATGAGTACATTTAAGCGCATTGTGATATTTATCAAATGAGATTTTGCGCCTGGGTTGTGCCCAAAAATGTGGCGCAATCCCGATGCAAAATCTGGGCATGTTTTTTTAATACCCTGCCACAAAGAAATTGGCAACAAGGAGATGCATGGTAGTAGATCTGTTGTGCCTAATTGATTGCAAAGTCTGCATTTTAGAATATCTTATGGGGCTAAGGTATCTGCTGCAGAGGTGCCCAGTAAATCTCGGGAAATAATAATAATGGTGAGATAACTCTGGAGGTTAAAGCATTTGTTGGAGAGATCTGTGTTTTGTGTAGTTCCAGATTTGAATAAAAGTAGTATAGAAGGTTCCTTAGGCAAGTGGTGACTGCCTTGAACACAGAGATCCTTTTGTTACTTGCAGTTCATAAATTGTAATCCTTCTAATACAGCCAGGGCAACTGGAATTTTGTGATTCTGCTTCTGTAGCGATTTTCGTATAATTATACGCATTTGCCGCATTTGTCACATAATCCATCATCTGCCGCATAATCTGCTAATTTGAACAAAAATAAAATTGTTTCTAGCTCAAATGGAGCAAAAGTTATAAAACATATGGCGACCTCAGGATCCTGCACACCAGAAGGCTTTTCGCAAAGGTTGGATGGTCATCTTTCAGTTCCTTATTGCTGTATTTGAGTGTTAAATTTGTACAAATTAAGGTGAACTGTTTTCTTAGACAATGTTACCAGGTGTAAAGATGACAAAATAATGAACTAATACTATCACAAAATGTGCTGTAATATGCCGCATAATTAGGTTTTTTTGCCACATAATTTAGTCAACCCTGATGCATAATTTGGTCCTCTTCTCCGCATAACTCCAGTAGCCCTGAATATAGCACAATGAGCTATGAAGGACATGTGACTCCTACACCTTGCAACCCTCACTGTAGCATGTAACACGTTTTATATTGATTTACACACTTACATGATTTATTGTCAATGTATAATGTGTATGTTAAGTAAAGCACTCTGACACCCTGCATTGGGATGAGTAGAGCTATGAAAGAAATAAAATAGTGTTATTGAAATTGTTATTTTTGTAAATCCTGGGACAGACCAACACATCTCAAATTCTTACAGTGTATGCACTTTTATACAGGGACTGAAAAAA
Organism: Calotriton arnoldi; assembly: GCA_963921515.1. Lineage (NCBI taxonomy): Eukaryota > Metazoa > Chordata > Amphibia > Caudata > Salamandridae > Calotriton > Calotriton arnoldi. The sequence continues at coordinate 805,682 of CAWUFW010009132.1, forward strand.
GTCAAAAGCATGCCTCTCTTAAGTACCTGTGACGGGATAACAAGCTGTGTGCTTTTGCTTCTCCTCCCTTACATTTGCATTTAAGTGTGAGGTTCCTGGCCGCGTCCAGTTAGAATAGTCGATCAAAAGGATGCATGATGGCCCCTTAACTAAGGCCTTAATCTTTGGCCCAGCTGGAGGTAGGAATAAAAAGCCCCCTCACTGCCTGCACATTGCTGCTGGGAATGGGGAAAGCAGACAATGTACAGACTCTGCTGAACATGCCCCGGTGTCTGAAAATTACACAAGGACAAGTTCAGCATATTTCTGTGGAGCTCAACTTCTTGGCAGGGTGAACACCAACCACCCTGTTACAATAGTGGGTGGACACCGTGTATCCGCATGTACTCCTACTTGTGCCCTGGTCTCTGGCTATAATTAACACTAAGCCATGCCCTCTTCAAGGCCACATCCCCTCCTCACATGGTGAAAAATGTTCATAAGTTGACAGGTCTGCAATGTATTCACTTTACGGTTCCTGGACATGGGGCCAAGATGCTAGATCGCAGGCCACGGAGACAGGTGTGAGCTGGATCGGACCAATCAGGTTCAGTGGCCAACGGTGGTCGTGTTTTGAATTTCGTGGTCTGCCACAGCAAGCAACCATTGGTTGCCGCATGACCGGTGGGATTGCCTGGGCAGTGGTCAGAGATGGCAGGACTGGTTAAATAATGGACGAGGATACCTGATCTCACATCGCTGCCTGGTTGCCCCTGATGACTGCTGACGCGCCATTGCCCGTTCAAGCACCAGAGTTCTTCTTTTGGGGATCAAGGTGGTTAGCTGTCTGTGCCAGCCTCGCCACCAGATGGATCTCTCTGTCGGTCAGCTGAAAAGGTGCCTCAGGGGACTCCGGCGGCAGCCACCATGGAAAATATTTCCCTCATAAATTTGGAGGCCTCACCGGTTGCCGCTATCGGGACCTTGTACGGATGTGGCCGATGCAGGAACAGAGGTGAGGTGGTCAGGGCGGTGGGCGCGTGGGCTCTACAACTGACTGCGAGGTTGAGCCATGGCTTCCTCAGGGGCAGAGCGATGTTTTCTTGCTTTGCCGGTACTTTGTCACGTTTCATTCTTCATTATTAAAAAAATAATCGGTTTAATCGCAGTTGCGTCGGACTGGCAGTGCGTGGTGCTTCTTTATTACTATTGAAACTCTTTCAGAGCACCAGCAGATTGCTACTGTGTATCCTCGGCAGCGTGAACCTTCTTCTCTCGTAGCGCACTTAGATTGACTTCTGTTCTTTGACTGAAAGCAATAGAAGCTCAGCCAAAGATTGGACATCTTAAATCATTGTTTTGCTCGTATTTCCTGGTGAAGGAATAATCTTCAACATGTTTTTAATGTTTTCATTGCCCGCCTCATGTCGGCATATACTGTGATCTACACGATTGCCAAGCCCTGGGAATGTGTTATTCTCCAGCTGAACGAATTCCATTTCACCCCAAGACCTTTCGGAATATTGCATAGACTACAGCATATATTCAGTGGCACAAAATCAGCGGGAAGTGTGAAGCTTGCCCTTAATGCGCCGTTGAAGGCACAGTCAGTACAATATTGTGTTTTCTGCAGAAAGTAGGGTTCAATTTAGTGTCCGAAGATAGACTCAGCAGGTTTTGCTGGACAAGCTGTCTGAGCCCTCTTCTCATGTGCAAGTAGCATACTTAGTAATTTTAAAACCAGCCCGGAGGCGCGTGGCTACCTGTTAAAATTAGTGAAACCAGCAACGTCATGGAGGTGCAGGGTCTAGCAGGGGCGGCTCCACCTCGGGAGCGGAGGAACGTCGCTACGCCTGCTGCGAGTGCAGCAGAAAAACACAAATAACTAAAATGGCATGTCAATGCCATTTTATTTATTTGCCACCACACCGGCTCGCGCTGTGTACAGCGCGAGGGTGGGGGCAGGGCTAAATCCTGCAAATGCAAGATGGCAGCACTGGTCTACAGTGCGCATGTCGGACTGGCCGGCCATCTTGTGACGGCCAGCCCGACATGCCCACTGTACACCTAGCAATCCAAAGGCTATGAAACAGTCTGGGGATTGCTGGCACAGGCACCCAGCCTCAAAATAAGCGTTGGGGGAGCCTGCACCCACCAAACCTGGAGATGCTTTCACATCATGAGAGCAGCTCCAGGACTGGTTGGAGATGCGTTGTACAAGCAGGAAGGAAGTCCTTCCTTTTCCTGCTCGTGGAAAGCGAAGAGAAGTGCTGCAGCAGTCGTGCTCCCGAACTTATGGTGAGCAGCGCCTTCGCGCCTCACCATTTTTTATTTATGGTAGCCGCCACTGGGGTCTAGCTGGGGTGATCGTTTTTCATCACAGTGATGCCACCACCGGAAGATTGCGCCTGTAGCACACGTTTTCAGGAAGATTGGGACTGAATGCTGTGACAGGCTGGGTCTGTATTACAGACTATTTTAATGAACAGACCTTCCTTTGTGTTATTGGTGTCGTTCCCTCATTACTGTGCTGCGGCTCGACAACTGGACAAAGCAAGGGGCAGTGCTTAATTTGAGCCAGTGCTTTCCGGTGCTCAGCACCAACACTTAATTGGTTTCCAGTGCTTGGCACCTAATTGTCAACACCATACTTAGAACAGTCTACCACATGGTGGCGCTGATAATCTAATTTAGAGATGAGCAGAACAATGGTTGTTTAGGAATATGATATACATTAAAATTGCTAATACCTTCCTCCCCAGCCATTCCTTTAGCTTTGGGGACCTGAAATAATCTGAACTGTCGTATTTACATGCGAGAGAGATGGTTAGTAGTTGTTCTGGCCGCGATGACAAGGGCGATGGGTGGTGCAAGCTGCAGTGGCCTCCTGGTCAGAGCCCTGGCACTTAATATTTTACAAATTAAGCACTGGCAAGGCGGGGAACCCATGCTCGGCTGCCATACATATAGCACACAAAGGTTCACAATAGGGGTGTTTTAGATTCAAGTGCTGTCAATTACTGTTAATGGGAACGCAGTTCAAACTGGCAATGCAAAAAAAACTTAAAGGAAAACATTGCAAGGTTAATACTTTATGACTAAGGTGAGAGTTGAGCAAATTATTTGGCACGTGCCTGTGTCCATTCCATTCACGGCGTGAGGGAAGTCCCTCCTGGATTTAAGAGCCGCTCCTCTGTTCACACACAAGAGCGAAGTTACAGGGAGCCCTGGGGACTACACCCCCGGAAAAGAGTTAACAGCTTAGAGAATTTAAACCTCTCTTATCTGTACCTACTTCAAACAGCAAATATCAACAGAAACCATTTCTCAGTGTGTTCCACAGCTGCATTATTTATCCCTAATAAATAATTAAAGGACACAAAAGGCAGGAAGTCATTTGACAAATAAATAAATACGACTTTATTTAAAGGTACTATTTAATGGTATCATTTAAAAAAAAAAAAATTTGTCCTCATCTCACCAGATATGCGTCTGCAATTCTTTAAAAGCCGCCCTTCCGACTTGTGCGCCCCGCGGCTACTGCATTCGCTTTGGTCTGTACCCTGGACCAGACCTGCCCCATTGTTGGTGGCTTGGTGTAATCATAGGACCGAGAGGGGCTATACAAGTCCCAGACCTCTACCCCATGATATAAAGGCCTGCCAGATGTTCAAACAGTTCTCTTTTCCTCCTCCCTGGTCCAGTCGGGCCATTGTAGAAGCAGCTTTAACCCAGTCTTCAAGCTTGGGGGGCAAGGGATCTCTCCAGTTCATACAAATTTCCCTCCGTGCTATTAAAACAAGATATAGCAGTAAACCTCTATGTGAATACCTCATCTTCTTACTTAACGTGCCATCATCCCCAAAAAAGACCAGAGTCACATTTAAGATAATTTTCTCTCCAAAGATACCACAGAGGGCATCCTCGACTCCCCTCCAAAAAGCACTGAGTAGGGACACTCGTAGAAGATATGGAGATCGTTGGCTTTAGTAAGGTCGCATCTTGGGCATTTAGGGGTGGAGAGTGGAGCAAACTTTGCTATTCTAGCAGGGGTATAGTATAATCGGTTGATAAAGAAATGATTCTTCTTAAGATTTGCCGGCTTGACGTACTTATACAAAAGCTCCAAAGAAGGTTCATATAGTTCTTCGATATCACATTCCAAGGGAACCTGATTCCATACTAAGTGTTGTGGGGGGTATTCTTTCTCCTCTGCCTCCAAGGACTTCTTATACCATTTTGAAATTTCCTTGCTCTTAAGGTTTGCATCTTGGAGGAATTGCTCCAACTCCCAGTCCCCATGTATTTCCCTCTTCTCCGCTGCAAACCAAGAGACTAATTGCATGTATTTAAATCTGGAGAAGCCACTTCTAATCCTAGCTCTTAAAACCTCCCATGGGAGAACCCCCTCTGATGTTAACAGATCTGACCATATAGTGACACCCGCTCTTCTAATTGGTGTTGTAAGACTATCCTTAAAGCAGCGGGGTCCCTGGGGATTCCCAGATTGGGGCAAACTCAGAGTAATACCCTATGCCCCATCTGCTTCTGACCTTGTACCACAGACTAAGGGCGGCCTTCAGTACTTTTAGTCGCACTTTTTTGAAGTACCTTGGTGCCCCAAATTTATACAGGAAGCCGTCTCCACCATCCTGCCTTGTCATTTCAGCCAAAAGTCTGCCCCATGATGACTCGTCTGGCTTCGTGAGCAACATCCGTATATTATTAAATTGGAAGGCAACACAGTACCACTTGATATCCGGAAGGGTCAGCCCACCTTTAGTAAGCCTACGCCTGAGCTTTTTCCGAGCCAGTCTGGCACCTTTATAGGCCCAGATGAAACTCACGATCTTACTCTGAATTTTACTGATGTCCAGTTTTGGGAAATTAAGTGGGATGGCATTAAAAAGGTACATTAGTTTGGGGAGAATAACCATTTTAACTAGGTTAACCCTACCGTAGATTGTTAAAGGGAGGTTTTTCCACCTGGCTAATAATCGGTCGACTTCTTTTATGGTCCTATTTAAATGAATCTGTGTGATTACCCCCCCCCCAATTGTCGATGTTCCAGCACATCACCTCAGTTTTAGAGGTGTTGGCTAGATATCCCAACAAAGATCCAAATTCCTCTAGCAGAATTTCAACCCTTGGTATTACCACCGCCGGGTTGTCAGTGTATAGCAGCAAATCATCCACGTATAAAGCGACCTTGCTGCTATATTGATAAGATTTAAAAGGTGTAATCAGATCATCTGCTCTTATTGCTTGTGCCAAGGGTTCTATATAGATGTTAAATAATAGGGGTGAAAGGGGGCAGCCCTGTCTCGTTCCTCTTAGAATATTAAAGCTAGATTTAATATTATTTTAGCGGAAGCCCCCTGATAACAGTTTACCAAAGTCTGGATGAAGATGGGTCCAAAGCCCATCGACCTTAACACTTCCCAGAGATATATCCAGCAGACTCTATCGAACGCCTTGGCCGCATCTAGTGCCACTACGGCCAAGGGTTCAGATCAGGCCATGGCCAGGTCTATATTGCCTATTAGTTGCTGTGTTTGTTCTTGAATATATCTTTTAGGAATAAATCCTTTCTGGTCAGCATTAATCAGCTGTGAGACAATTTTAACCAGCCTCCCTGCTAGAATGCTCATGAAGATCTTATAGTCGGCATTCAGCAGGGAGATCGGTCTATAGGAGTCAGCCCTTAAGGGATCCTTTGCAGGTTTCAAAATAAGCACTATAGTTGCCTCTTTCCATGACCTAGGTACCTTGCCCGCTGACTGATAGACTGAGTTAAATAGAATGCCCATATTCGGGACCAGCTCTTCCAGCAGAAGTTTATAAACCTCGCTGGGAAGCGCATCTGTACCTGCTGCTTTATTAGTTTTACATCTCCCGATTTTCTCTCTGATCTCACCCTCAGTTATTGGGGCATCTAGACTTTCGCGGCTTTCGGCTGTTAAGGTCGAAAGGGATTTCTCCCTCAACCAGGTTTTGAGGATCTCAGTATTTGGTATAATCTCCTCCTTATAGAGCTCAGAGAATAGTAAAAGCAGCCGAGCTTGCATGTCCACCAATCTACTTGATGTCTCCCCATTTTCATTTATAATTAATTCATTTATATGGTTTTTTGCACGATCCGCTCTGGCTTTCCATGCCAAGAGTGCTCCTGCCTTCTCTCCATATTCAAAATTCTGCATAGATTTTGTCAGCCACTGTGCTTTACATTTCTGATCGAGCCTTACCCTACTATTCCTGGCGGGCATTTTCAAGTTCCCTCTGAACTTGTAGTATTCTTTCAGGTGCCCCCTGATTAAGCCGAATCCTTTCTGCCTCAAATTGGGAGATTTTATCCTCCAGCATTCATAGCTCTTGTGATTCCTCCCTGTTCTTGGTACAGATACAACTATGTAAAAAGCCCCTCAAATATGCCTTAAAGGCTCCCACACGTAATCCATAGACGTTGATCCAATATTTACAGAGAAATAGTCTTGGATGCAAGGTTAAGATCTCTTGCCCTCTCTGGGTCAGTCAACATAGATCTTTTAAGTGTCCATCTAGGACCTTAAATTGTACCGGCTCCCTGCTAAGGCAAAAACGACAGGGGCATGATCTGATATATGACTAGGCTGAATGACTATTGATGTCATATCATCTAAAATAGACCTATCAATCAGAACATAGTCAATTCTAGAAAAGTGTCCGTGTTTCTTACTGTGGAAGGTAAATCCCTGTATGTTACCCATCTTTGCCCTCCACAGATCCGAAAGCTCCAGATCATGTATCATATTATTTAGAGCCTGACGTACCCGAGGCACCCCTACATAGTGGCTCTGATTTGATCTATCCTTTAGGGGGTCAAGAAGCACATCAAAATCACCTCCGATTATTATAGGAGAGACTGCTTCCATCAGATTCCATTGTAGCTTACATATGTATGTGGGGTCATTGGTATTAGGACCGTAGAAGGATACACATACTAACTCTGATCCTCCAAAGTCTAGTTTGGCTATTATCCATCTCCCAGTTTGGTCAGTTTTAATTGATTTAATTACGCAACCCGCCCCCTGTTTTATCAAAATGGCTACCCCCTTGCAGAGGGAAATCTGTTCTGAAGTACAAAAATATTTTATCCAAGAGTACCTTGCAAGTATGGTGCGACTCTCTAAGTGGCTCAAATGGGTCTCCTGAATTAAACATATTTGGGCGGGGCTTTGCTCTAGATATTTTATCACTAACCTCTGTCTACGGGGACATCTCAAACCATTAATATTCCACGAGAGGAATTTTAGATCACAAACTCCATTGCAGAGGCTCAACTGTTAAAAGGGGCCATCCAGTTGTATCTATACCTGACAAGAAAAACCCAAAGCGGGCTACCCGAAATTGAGACTGTGATAGAGGATTTTTTTGAATTTTTTCCCACTGCTCCCCACCCCGTGCTCCCCCTCTGCTTCCCACCCACCCCATCCTGTTCGTCTTGCTCTCGGGGCTAATGGATTAGTCTATCAAGTCTGGGTGGCCAACGTGACATATGGCTCCTTAAAGTCACAAATTGCCTGGCCCCATAGGGTTCAGGTTTGATATTTCATGTTAGTGGGAGAATGGGCATTTATTGGCTCATTATAACATGTTTATGTTTATTTTGTCAGAATAATCATTTAGAAACACATACTAAACCCTTTGAGAACATCATTGGTAGGTGGTGACAGCTCTGGCTGATGAGAGATCACTAAGTCAGTGATTCGATTCATTTTATTATGTGGTTCGGATTAACATTCATTTGACCCTTCCACCAACTGCTACACAGCATGGGGGCCAGTTAGACAGACAATGCACAAGTGGCTTTCCTGCTGACCACTGAACCTAGGGCCAGATGTACGACCCTTGTAAATTGCGCCTCGCAATTTGCGCTCGATTGCGAGTCGCAAATTGCGAGGCACAATTTACAATGTACTACAGTGTCAGAGACACTGATTGCCATTCCCAATGGGGTCGCAAAATGCGAGGCCCATGAATATTAATGAGCCACTCGCAATTTGCGACCCCATTGGGAATGGCAGGCCCTCCCAGGGATGGTGGCCTGCTGCGCTCAGCAGACCACCATGTCTGGGACTGCTTTTCAATAAAGCAGGTTTTCTTTTTTAAATGCAGCCCGTTTTCCTTAAAGGAAAACGGGATGCATTAAAAAAAAAATGAAACGTTTTTGTTTCATTTTTTAAGGGCCTGCCCCTAAAAAATATTTTCCCCTGCAATTGCAAAGGGCCTTCCCTTTTGCGAGTGCATTACCACCCTCTTGAAGAGGGTGGTAATTTGCAAGTGTTTTGCGGCCGCAATTGCGGTCGCAAAACATTCATGCATAGCTTTGGGGTCGCTCTTAGGAAGGGAATGCCCCTTCCTAATAGCGACTCGCAATTCCTAAATAGCGAGTCGCAAATAAATTGCAACTCGCTATTTAGGAATTGTACATGGCCCTGTGACATTTTGCATGCACAAACGGGTCGCAAACCCGTTTGCGCATGCAAAATAGGGTCGTACATCTGGCCCCTAATGCTGTCTCACAAAATGGTGGAGGTATTTAACCAGACCTTGGGACTGACCTAAATGAGAATTGATGTGGCCTGAACATATTCAAACTAGAGTCACTTTCCATAGGTATGGGCTACTGCCTTAAAACAAACCACTAACAAAGCCGGGTCT